>CM029360.1:28581558-28783381 GCA_017140985.1 Hormaphis cornu
CGGAAGAAATAAAAGCCACATTACACGTCATTCTCCTCCATAATTACGCGCGCTCCTCTAATGTATCCCGCCGCCCGGGATATCGTAAGAACCGAAAATATATAAAAATACCGACTATAGTACGTATTTTATACGAAAGTATAAGAGTACCACACAATACACACAAAACAACTGCACAAACCGCACACCATAATTACGTAGGAATGATATTTTAGTTTTCCCGGCGTGTTGTAGTAAACCCGCGGCCTCGGAATATTATCGTACAAGTATGTATATATACATTACTACGGTATATGCGTTTATATATCATTATTATTATTATATCATATCGTGTGTACACGCAGCGCGTATTGCGGTCGATTTATCCCATTGTTTCGGTGTAGCCAGCTGCTGCAGCTGGAAAACTAATTTAACTATACGAATGTATGTACTACGATTATTAGAGGATAATCGGGGCAAGGGTGAATGTAACGACGATAATAACGTCTATGGCGTGAGATTTTATCTTTACGAATTCACCGCTGTACGGAAAAAAGAAACGCCGAAACAAAAAAAAAAAATCTTACCGCACACATTTTCCACGCGATTACTGCGTTATACTCGACGGCTGGTTGGTTTTTTTCTCGTTTACTCTCTACGAAAATTTCCCGACTAAAAATTATCTGCACGTTTTTCGCACGAGGCGAGGTTTTCGATATTATGACATACATCCTGCCGCAACGCACACATCCCGTGAGCGCAGTGGCGTATTTAGGGTGGTATGCAGTGCTTGATTTGGGGAGGGACGCGGGGGGACGGAGTCCTCCTTCTTTTTTAAAAATTTTTTAGCGTACCCCTTCTAATTTGGTACTTATAATGATGATGTATAGGCACATCATTACGAAATTGATACTCTATTTAACTGCGTCCCACTTCTATTTTTTTCCCAAGTCAAGCACTGGCGGTATGGGGAGACGTTTATCGTTTAAATGTGTAATTTTAAAAAAAAAAACAAAAAAAATTTTCACATCCTACGCACATTCCTTACACTGCGGCAGCAAGGCACTTTCGAGATAAAACCCCTGCTGTCGCGATTTCATGCGGTTTATATCGCGGTAGTGCGCGCTGAAAATATGCTACTTTTTTTTTACGGCATTCCAACGTTCGTTGAAATTCACTCCACGTCGTATTTATAACACGTATAGTAATACGCGCGATATCGTATTTATCGTCGTACGTTGTTCGACCCCATATATATACATTTTACGTATCCTTAATGTCACACACCGAGTATAATAATAATTACCATTATTTCCATACGTTGCATATTTTCTCATCGAGAAAAATATTTCATCGCGCGGTCCTTCGGCGGCGGTGGTGTCGCCGCCGACTGACCCTTCGGGTCTACAGAGAGTATACGTTATTATTATTATAATGATAATCGGAGAACAATGCGAACGACGATACTGTGACCGTCACGCGACACCTCGGGAACCACATTGTTTTCCATACATAAAATATTATATACGCAGTATTTCACTAAGTTTTTTTTCAGTTTTCTATATACACACGATACGTATATCGCAGTTCTCGTTTCCTTCGGCGAGAGCTGCGCGCACCAACCATTGTGCGTCGCGCATCGCGGTTTTTCTTTCTTTTACATACATACATACACCGTTTTCATTCTTTACGTTTCGTTTATGTGTATATTATTTTTGTACGCGAGCCGTTTATAATATAATGTAATAATATTCACATTGTTTTCAACATGTTATAATGTACATAATATCGCGTCGTCGTCGTCGTCGTCGTCGGGGCCGCCGTAGTGGTACGACGACGCGTATCAGACGCTAATTGTTCCGGACAAATTGTATGCGCGCGCCCAAGATAAGATCGCCGACGGCGCACATATTCACCACCACCACCCCTCGCGCTGTCAAAATACATTATAACCGTCGCGACTCCCCGCCCTCGTATCGGCCACCTTGTTGTAGTGTATTTCGCGTGTAAATAAGTCTCGTAGAAAACAATTTTTCATTTTAATTCGCTACGGGTACGACATTTCCGAATTATCGTATGTATTATACATGTATCACCACTCTTGATTGTTATATAAATAATATCTACCTTATGATTTCGTACAGTCGTACACAAAGTCGGATTCCTTTTGATCGTTTTTCCCATCGTTATAGATGGACGAGACGGTTGTTGGGAAACAGGGCGCGGGAGCGCTTGTTCGTCTAGCTTTTAGAAAAGTTAAAACTTAAAAGTAGAAAAGCTTCTAGAAAAGTTCGGGTCGTTCGGGCACGTCGTTTCTGTGTCGCAGAGACGACAGAAAATTCGACTATCGTTTTTTTTTTTTTTCTCCTATGCCCTAGCAAAGTAAAGTACTAAAATGACGAGCTTATGTACAACAGCTGTCGAGTTTTATTTTGTTTACCTATGCATAGTATTACATACTAACTGACGACCCACACTATATAATCTATATATTATACGTGTTTTGTATTTGTTTGAACGTTACGGATTTTTCTTAACACGTCGTACGATTTAATGAAAAAAATACGTTATAATCAAGGGAAAAATGCCCAGTACATTTTATTACGATTTCTTCGGCGTATGTATAGTGGTTCGTGTACACTATTACTTAAAATACAGCGTGCGGTCATTAATTCGTGTCGTACGTCAACGCGAAACAAATCGTGTGAAATAACGAAACACAATTACGGCGCTTTTATAGTATGTTGCGTTTACCGGGGAATATAGGAAAAAAACGAACAGGCTGAATGAATGTTTTTTTTTTCCGTTCTCGAGCTGTTATAATCAGATGATATTCGGACGAAACAGTGTGGACTCCTCGCCCGATTATAATATAAATCGTATAATGATTGGAATTAAAAAACACGACGGACCCCTGCACACGTCATCGGGGCTGCAGCGGCATCCATGTGTAACGTTATCGACATTTTTCATTCTCAAATGGGTCTAAGTGATTCCATAACACGTACCGTGTCGACACATTATAAAATGATAAATAATATATATACGAGCACGAGAAACGGTACACCCAAACCTCTCATCAATATTGTTTTAAATAATATCGTACACAATATGTAATAAACGTCACGCGGTCCGGTCGCTCAGCCCGCCTCGCGCTGTACCCGGGGACACTGCGCGCGAGAGCCCGAAGAAATAATATATATATTTTATAGATGCTGCAGAGGACGCTGCTGCGATGAAAAGCCGCGCGTGGGCCGTCGCGCCGCACCACATGGGCGTCGTATTGATTGAAAATTGATAATGCCACGTAAATTATACATATCGCGTACACACTCCGAAAAACTAATCGACAGGTGAATCGTACACAACAATACCATATACTGTGTGTATTTACACGTATTTATACGTACACGGGAGTACGTTATAAGAGAGAAAAACGCGGTATAAAAACAAAACAAATATTACGCGTTCGGAGTTATTACGAGTATTACGATCGGACTGGTTTAAGTAAATTTTATTCCAAAAAAAAAAAAACAGAACGGTGTGGAGGCCGGCCGCTCACTATCAGCACAGGATTGGCGGACCGACAGGTTTGGGGTGTAGAATTGTTTAGGGGCAAAAGACATAATGCCCGATTAATATGTTTTGTATTTTCGAACGGTGTTTTCGTTTATTTATTTTGAATTCCGACGAAAGTATACGGACAAATGTGCGAAGAAGACAACGAGTGTAAACGCGCGTTAGTAGAAATTGCAGAGTAAAAAAATAAAATACCTTTGATACTACGATAGGCGTGATCGACAGGGGATGCGCGTATGAAACTATAATAAGTAGCGTGAAATGTATTTCTAAACGGAAATCTTGTGTTAAAAGAATACATGAGAAGTGAAAAGGATAGTTTTGAAAGTATGCGTATAACATATATGATATACGTATATTGTAGCGCGAAAAATTAATTCTACCCGTTCTTGTGTACCTACCCTGCTGCTCGTCTTTTTTTTTTTCTTTCAAATTCCATGTACCTGTGTATAATATATAACACGTACACACACAACTAAGATTAAAACCTGCAAACAGAAACTCAGCAACGTGGCTATGTATTTATTAAATAAAACATATATATATATACATATTATAATATGGGTAGACAGTATCTACAGTGTACCTGCAGTGGCCAATTTCACGGCACGTATGTCCAGTGCAACATTACAATATTCGACCGAATGCGATATTTGTGAGAAATTGTTTTTACGTATATTCTTATTGAGCGATTTTGTTTTACTGCGTATGATATCTATATACGTAATTTATATGCAAATGTACGGACAGATATTATTCTTACGTAGGTACGCCTGTTGTATATTATTCGTTGTAATATACGTGACGGTTATATGGTTACCGAGGAGATGAAATATTATGAGAAAAAATGATCGTGCACAAGGTGTCATAACATCCCAATTTTTTCTTTTTTTTTTACCTATATTTTGTTGAAATGTACCTAAGTATGGTACGTACAATGAAATCAATATTATTGTTATAACACCAGGTATAATACAATATTTAGCTGGTACGGTAAAGTCAAACACCTGCAGTCATTGTACAACACAACATACTTTTATAAATAATTCTTATATTTATAGCTGGTCTGTAGATAGATTACCGCGAAAGATATACCCGTGTGTTTATTACATGTTTTGACTTTTGTTTACCTATACACGTATTATATAAAGATATGTACTTGAAATACCCTGCGTGCATGTTTAAAAATGGCCGTATGAAAAAATAACCCTGTATTTTTGGATTCGTCTATAACGTGCTTACTACGCTATGTATATAAACCTTGTTCTTCGCTCGAGGCGGAGCGCTAAGCCAAACGAATTTTTTCGAAACTCAAATTAAGTCGGATTATTATAGAAATAGAAACAACGGATGGATATTATTAATAATAACTCTAGCTGTAACGGATTACGTCCTGTATCGACGAGCGTTCGGTCTCGCGGACTAAATAAAACGGTGCAATTGCAGTAGATATATATACCTATAATAAGACGCAAAAATAGACTGAACGCCAGACTAAACGTAACTCTTGAATTCGCCGCAGCGAGAATTGATATTGTGTTAGGAATGGGGAAAAAAATGTCAATAAAAAAAAAAAAGCCGCGATCTGTCTAGGTCGCGTGGGTAATTCGACGGGGTAGCGACTACGCTTTGAGTGGGTCACTAGCTTAGAAGTCGTGGTTCAAACGCATTGTTTAGTAGTAGTAATATTTAGTATTTAGTAGTATAAGTCCTGGTAAAAACTTTTATCAAAACTGTATCTTTTCTATTTTAGTATTATGTAAAAGTTTCAGCTTTGTCCGATTTTCATTTTAGATGTTACGATCAAAAAAATCTAAATCGACGTGTAAAAAACACGTTTCCCGCGGTAATTATTTGTCCCTCCCGTAAGAATATACACCGCGGCCGCCCGAAATAACAAAAATTTCAAAGTTCCGTAACTTGTTCAAAAGTGATCTAAATCGATTAAAAAATTCAGCGTTACACTCGTAAAGCCCTTCTTAACGATACGTATGAATTTCAAACGGAGTAACTTTGAGGATTGGGCTTTTTTTCCTCAGAACTAATAAAAATTTCAAAAAAAACGCTTCATATAAAATACCATCTCGGATCAATTTATCTTTCTTTTGAGGTATCGTACGTTGAAATCGGAGCAGTTTTTCTACCAGCCCTTTTTGACCGCAGAAAAACAAAACGAACATCATTATCGATATATCGTAAAAATACGCTCGGAGATAAGAATCGTTAAAAAGTCCAAAATCAATGTGAAAACTCAGAGCACGGCCGGGTTTCGTCCGATACTTGTTTTGGGTGGTTGTTACATGGTTACGTGCATGTTGTTACATGGGGGTAGTCCGCTGCACCGTGGTCTCGCGTGTGATACCATCCCGAGTAATGAGTACTTATGTATTATCGGCTACTATTTTATGAACTGTATAATATTCTACATAGCTGTGTATGGATTTCTACATCGTAAACGGCCGCCTTTACGAAAAAAAAAAAAACAGCGTTACATTTCAGACCGCACACAACGTGCTCGTGACGACGTCCGATTATTATATTGTTGTTGTTGTGTCTTTTACGAAATTGGATCTGTAAAGGATCTACACACGACTTCTTCGGCTGCGGCGGCTTCGATTCTTTTATGATTGTTATTATTATTGTTATTCTCCTTTTCTGTCTGCAGCAGGCCGCCGCCGGACACGCCCTTAAAAAGGTCGCGCGTAATTTGTAATGGTGGCGTCTGCTGCAGTTCGGCAGTCGCGTCTCCTCCGTTGCACCCCAACAACGCAAATTAATTTCCTTCTCTCTCTCTCTCTCGCTCTCTCTCCGTTTGTCGTGAGACCGACCGCCCGCTATATCGTTGTTCTAATTATTCGGATCGTACGATGTTTTTTTTATATTTTTATGGTGTACCACACGTACGTTTCTTTTATGCGTGTGAAACGCGCAAAACGTCTCGTTTCGACTTCTGTACGATATCCACAAAATAGTCCAGTGCAGGTGAACGTTTTCAAACCATGACGACGGTCACATTTCTCCGTACTCACCCCCAAGCGGTCCGCATAAAACCCACCACCAAAAGCGTTTTGTCATAATACATTAGTCGCAAAACAAAACTCGTTCTTGTGTTTCTTTACTATTTTTATTAAAACAATTCCATACACGGACCCGCACACTATGCATCACGTATGGAGGAAAATTAAAGCCTTTATAATCAAAGTGTAATATACGTTCTCTCTTTTTTAAAGCCGATCGGTAAAAAGCGCCCTACAATGACTCAATCGCCTCTACGTGTTCGCCGCGCCACTGCTTTGTGGCGAGTGATTCCCGTGTGCGCATAGGAAATGTTACAGCCTTTACGTTTTAACACTACAACCAACGTTTTTTTTTTCGATTTTACATCAATTCGACGTTCGACTGCTGCGCAGAGATTATAACGATTAGTTTTTTTGTACGTATACACAATATATACAGTGTAACTTGTACGTGTGCGTTTTTGTCCTATACGAGTGCTCGGCTTGGCAGACGTCCTCGGTATAGAACTTTCTGTAGTGATATACCTGTTACACAAATTTTATACCGTCTTAATACATATAACATACATATTACGTTACTGCAGATCCGCGCTATTTATCGTTTGGATCATTCAAACTACTGTGATATGAGCACACCGTTTTCGCTAAAATAAATCATCGCAGTCAACTAAAATACGAGTATATAATTCACACGCGCACACGTGCTACAAGTCGTTTCTTAGTATCCGAGTGACGATGTTATAATATGCGCGCACGGCATCCGCAGTTTCGCGCAAACTTGTGTAAGAACTTGTGTGTACATATTACGAACCGCGTATTTTTTTTTTATACGGATTATATAGGAACGTGTAATAATCGAATAATTTCCGAAACGGATCGTAATTCAACGGCGGCGTTTGGCCGCTCTTTCCCGTTGAATTTATTGGACCGCTACTGTTATGCTGGGGACGCACAGTCGCTCTCTCGCGCGCGCAGTATGTGGGCAGTGTTATTACGACAGATATTGCTTGTCCGCCTTTTTATCGGCCGCGTTCGGTTTTCCATCGTACAGGAGAAGTTTAGCGGGTGGCATACACCTAATTCGAACACGCATATATATACATTGTTGTTGATACTCGTTTACGTACGCCATCAACTGTACTTTTAAACCGTTCGAACGACCGATTTCTTTCCCCGGGCGATACGGTATAGAAAAAACACGAGGCCTGTAAAAAAACCGAAGAGGTTACACGGATAGTTCGTTGAGTTTACACGCACTGTATATGCGAACGACGGTCAAAACAAAACGCCGAACGAAACCTAAAATTTGTCGACTCTTCGTCCAATAACGCGTTTAAGACTCTGTTGGGTCTTTGCAGCGCACCGTGGTACATAGCGGTCTGCTACACGTCGGCAAACAGTATGTGTTATGCCGCACAAAGTGTTGGAATAAAAAACGGATCCGTGGTGTTATAAATACACGAAATAACCGTACGAAAAATAAATACTGTAATAAGTTCGTAGCTATAAAAAACGTTTGTGGTCTGATATTATAATGTCGTGTGTGTGGTGATGAATTCGTGGGCGCAGTATTTTTAAAAACCACACGCGATTGGTCTTCCCGACGAAGGCTTTTTTCTTTTTTCTACATTTTTGTCAAACATGTCGTTTATAAAAAAAGATGGACGAGGGGTATACACATATGTACACGTCGTCGTCTGCGGCGTTTCAAAACGACTGGCGCCAGTTCGTAACACACACAGGCATGGCGACAAAATTCGTCAATTACACAAACACGAACGTCAATTATTTTAAACATCGTCGTCGTCGTCGTGCGGTGTATGTTTTTTCGTTTTCCCACGTGACCGCGACTCCGAGTACAATATTATACGATATACAATTATTATGTCGTTATCTATCTATTGGTATCCAATACGTTTTACGAAACGAAGAAACATTTTTTGTACATTTGTTACCGGGCGTCCCGCACAAACGGACGCGCCGATTTTCGTCCTCGATCACCGTGTGACTTTATTTTCACTCACTTTTTTGTACACGCGGCGTCACGTCTTTTTTCCGCCAGAAAGAGTTGAAGCGTCAAGGCAGTATGATACGACAGTCTAGTTGTTGCGTCTTTGGGCGGAATACACCGGAAAGCAAGAACGTTTTCCCGCAAAAGTCCGCAAAAGTCTAGTGCGGATTTCATTCGGGGCTTCATATAAAACACCTCCTCGCGACGGGCGCACCATGATACAGAACATTATTGTGTTGAGGAATCGGCTTTACTTTTTACGCACAATCATCCCGAGTTGTTTTTGACGTTCGGCGGGCACCCTGTATAATATAATATTACTGTGTGCGGGTGGTACACACACACGGAAACGACGAGAGACGATCGAGGCCAAAATATACGAGTATAATGATCGGCCGTTGCGGTCTCTTCCGCCGCCGAATGTCATTGACGTTTTCACTCGTCGTTCTTCTTCTTCAGCTGCGGCGGCCCGACGACGCAACCGTCAATTATCGCCGCCGCGTAATAATACTTTATAATACGTATTTTTTTTTTTTTTACAACACGCTGTGGTGGTGGACTGATTACTTTCGGTTTTTTATTTCCCCGACATTTTTTTCTTTTTATTTCGTGTCTCTCTTAATGTGTCCCTCCGCCTCGTCGCACGCATCCCCCGCGACGGTGTGGCGGCGAGTAGTATAACGCGTATGTGCAGCAGTTTTTCGAAAAAACCTGTCGGCAATGTAATCTCTACGAGAAAGATGTTCGTTCCTCAGCGAGACGGAGACAGCAGGTTGTAATGATGATTACACGCCGCCGACGACGATGCCCAGGGCCGCGCGCAAGAGAGTATAATCAACTTCTTCGTGCGCGGTACGATGATACAACGCACGCCCCGTTGAGGTTTTTGCGGTCGATTTCCGTAGGATAATACAATATATTCACGTACGATATTGCGCGATTCGTATTGTACAACAGCTATTTTTTCGTAATGATGTGACGAAAATCGTGTTGCACACCACGCATAAATACTGTCGCGCCTATACACCGGTACGCGTATATATAATAATACGTTTGAGACGGTGTTGCGCGAGTATTTATTCTCATTTCTTCCGTTGTGTGTGAGCGATGAAAAAAGCAGCGGACGGCCGGCAGGAGGGCCGACATCATTAGTCGGCCGCCGGGAACAATGTATGTTATAATGACAGGTTGTGGGCACCACGTCGCGCGCGAACAGGGGTACGTCACAACGCGACGTGTTCTTTGAAAAATTCTCGGCGACGCGGTTCGTCCTCGCGGCGGCTCTGGACGCGCGATAATATATATAGGTGACCGCGCGGGTTTCGTGACACAGGGTGGCCAACCCTCCTACGCGGGGTTACAGCGAAGCCTAGTCACTGTACGACGTAACAACCATTTTTTATAGTTTATTTTTATTAAATCATGTGCAAAATCATGCGCAAAGTAATTGAAACAACAGAAATCGTTTGCACGGTAGTGGTACGGTAGTGGTACGGAGTCATTGGATTGTTTTACAAACAATAAATGGACACGTAATAAGTGTGGGTAAAATAGAGGTACAATTATAAACGTTGATCTATTTCACGTTTATACGCATTTCCTCGGCACCTATTGTATTTTCGTTCGGCGGGCAAAAAAATCGACATTTGTTAGTTAGCGGAGCGTACCGCTGCAGTGGCGCAAATTTTATTTGCTATTTTTTTTTCTTCTTCGCCCAAAGATCTGCGGTCTTATTATAACCCGAAAATTGACGGATCGATGGTGTAAAATTCGTGTTTTTCACCACGTTTTTCCAAAGACTGAACCGCCACCACCACCGCCACCCCCAAACGTATCTCTGGAGCCGCCCCTGCAGTCGGCGCAGAATATCGTTATTTCGTACGCGATGCATCCGTACACTTTCTGCAGTACGGCCGCCGCGCTAGAGTGATTTATACGCGCGCGCGCGTTTTGGCGGCCGCGCGTTGTGATTAACAATTTCCGCAGACGAGATAAATTATCGTAATATCCTCGTGTAATTTTCGTTTGTTTCTCTTTTCACTCGACGATTTTCATACCGACGAGATACTACGGTGTGTATCGTCGTGTTCAATCATTACAGAGATCTACCGGTTTAGCGGCGGCCGGCACACACGTATCGCGCAGTCCCGTAGAAAGCCTACAGCAGATGCCGTTTGTATCGATCGGTATCTCGCAGGTCGTCACCGTGGTGTTTGCATACGCGCGACGACGAGGACCGTGTGACCGAAATGTTCGGATCCGTCCAGACCAATAAATAACCGTATGCGCGCACAACGACACACACGTATGTGTATACGTTATTATTAAATATATATCGTTTCGAATAATTTGCGGAAATTATTATCGTCACAATTAACGTTTCAAAAAAATATATAAAGTCATCATGATGCGTACGTACGATAAAACTGGATTTTACGTATGCGCATACACGTATAGCGGTGTGTGTGTTGTGTTGTTTTCGGTGGCGCGTGAGGGAGGAGGTTCGTACGAACGGTGCGTAGACGCCTTGTGCTGCAGACGAATGACTGCCGTGCTCACACAGTTTTCGTATGCGTCCCGAGTTTTGCGATTTTTAAGTTCCATCGTTTCACGGCGAATCCTCGACACTCGCGTCCTTATAATAAAATACGTCATTCGAGCCAATACGGTATACTCCGTTTGCTCGCATCTCGCAGCAGCAATATATTTATAACAACAACGCGTGCCCCAACACTATTATTAATCAATCAATATTGTGCTCGCAGTGTGAGTACAACAGTACCTATTCGCGTCGATAGAACGCGCAGGCGAGGCGACACACGTGGGGTCAAATATGTTTTTAATAATAAATGTCGTTATTTATCGCGTGTATGACGCAATATTGTCGCCGCCGCCGCCTTTGGAGAAAAGCAACCGGTGCTGCGCGACGGATTTAGGACGACGTATTGTTTTTATGATTATTGACAGCCGACTAAAAGGGTTTTCTGGTTACGTGTCGGTGTTATTTTTTCACTTATATTTTGTCGTAATGTATCACGCGTGATGTACCTTCATTTATTATACGTATATCAAATATTACGGAACGCATAATATTATATAAATACAAATTACAAACGTCTACCGCGCGCTGCTCTGTGTATATACATGACGTGTATTATATTATAGATGAGACGCGATTGATTCTTAATATACGGAAAAGTTATTTTGTAATTGATGGTTCCTTTCTCGTATGTGTGCGTTAATAGATTTCGATGGCTTGTCGAAACGAATAGAAACGAGGTTGGAACGACGAAATTCCGACCACGTTACATATATATGCGTGCTGTAGTGACTTGAACGCACGCCGCGATGACATGTAACGCGAGCGTTGTGAATTTTTCGTGTTTCGAATTGAATTCGAAGAAATTGATTTGTTAAGCGATTGGCTGGGTCGGGCGGGAAGTTTGTTAATCGCTGGTTTGGTAGTAGAGTGGTTTGAATCGTGTACACAACTCGAAAATATTCAAAAGAAAACTTCAACCGGAGTAAGGCTCGATTATTTTGTTCGGTTGGTATTTCACCTACCTATCTCTTTTGTGGTATTTTTGTAACCTTTATCAGTACACTAAAAAAATGTATATACAATGTTTGGAATTCAGAAGTATTTTGTAATGCAATCGTATTATTACACACTTTCCAAAATATAGAACTCGGATATGTATTGTGTAACATGATCACTATGAATAAAACCGATGTTTTTCAAGTATACATCATTTAACGGCACAATGCTATATAGTTTTAACTTCGAATACAGGTACTACGTTCGTATACTGTACTAGTATAACGTGTTGATTTCGCGAGACGATTCGCGAGAGTTTATTATAATTTGGTCGTTTAAACACAGCGTGATCGAAATACATAAATATTATTGACAGTGCATATGACTACAATACAGTACGGTGTACGGATTATTCGCACCGAATTCCGTCGTCGCGAAATGTCGGCGGCAATTGTTTCGCGAACCGTTCCATGGTCTCTCTCTCTCGCAGCTCGCGCATACTTATATACGCGAAACCGTTATCTGCGTCGCGGTCGCTGCTCGTAAATAACTCAACCCCAAAAGTGAATTACGCACTGGAAATGCTGCTGTTGAAAGAAAAAAAAAAAGGATACGCAGTAAAAACAATGGTTCCGAATCATTAATGCTGCAGCCTTCGAGAGGAGCGGCGGGAAAGCGGCGTGGTGTACACCAATTTGTATAATGTTCGTCGTTAATTTAATAGGTACGTAGAAACAAAATGGATAAAACGCGAGTATTGATGTATTCAGACATCCGTAGGGCTGAAGATTTTCCCCGAGTATATGCGTCGTGGTTTTTGTATCTCGTTGTATGTTGTTGAAAATGCAAAATTTTACGCGAAATTGCTCGGATCGAACAAATTATGAAAGGGGAACGGTGTCGAGTCACAAACAATACTGAATCATCACGCGTCACGTCGTCGTGTTTTTTTTTTTCGTCGATTAAATCTCGAAATCCCGACTTTATGCAAACCACCAATTTGGTCGCTTGCGTCGCGACATATGTGTATTATTCGTATAGTATACGTATAATACGTGTTATATAGTTGTGTTTAAGATGTATTTTTCGCGGCTCCTCGAGATTCGCGCTGCACAACGCACGACGCGACCGATATTAATGTACGCGGTCAATTTTTAACGTTTTGCGTGTTAATCCAATAATTAATGTGTGTGTGTGTATTAATTAGTGTGTGTGCGCGTGATTTAGCTGTGCTTTTAACGACCCCTGTCAGCACCCCCGTATGCTATATATCGTGTATGTCACACGTTTACCCATTTCAATTACATCGAGATCTCGCACGTGGCGTTTTCCGTTCGGTTCTCCCCGTCGTCGACTTTATCCGTCCGGGACATATTTTCAGTTGTGTACACGAATGTGTAAAATATAATAATATATTATCCTGTGAAATGTTAGTTCCGCGTTTAGCATATACCGCCACCGTGACAACTATATCAGACGTCTGCAGTAGACGACAATCAACGGTATTGTTACATGTGTATTTACACAGCTCTGTTTGTAAATACACTCGTTGTTGACAAAAGTTTTCCGTAGCGTTTTCCTCGATCAGACTTAATTATAAATACACGCGTCGTACAATTTACTTCGTTCACAGTGTTCGCATATGCCGCGTGTTTTTTTTGAAAATTATTCGTATAATTATTGTCGTAATACCACGTGCTTGATGCTTGAAGACGTGAAAAGCGTGCAAGTAATTCGATTTGAAATAGAATAATTCCGGAGAATAATACTGCAGCTGACCGTAGTATCGTTTTACCAGAACGACGAAAGCCTGTGTGTAGGTATTCTGCACCGGTGTATATAATATCCGTGTGTACACGCCACGAATACCGGTTTTTAGACCGCCACCTATCAATCACGCGGGTTTTCGCTTCCAAAAATTCAATCAATGTATGCGTGCTCCGAATGTACATCATATATTTATGTGTACCTTTCCGCGACGGGTAGGTCATACGACGTATTATTATTCTGTACGGTGTAGAGAATAATTGTATTGCGCGAAATTCTTGAAAAAAAAAAAAACGCAAACAAAAAAAACTACCGAAAGAATAAATTATTTTTTTTTTTTTCTTTTCAGGACTTATATATCGTTGTTGCACATCAATATTATATATTAACGTGTATAATATACGCGTATCTACCATATATATAGTGTGTACAATATACATTATATGACGTTTTATGAGTGTGGCAGCCGCGCGTCGTAATGTGTTTTTTATTAGCCAGCGAAAATTAACGCTGGCAATAAATTCTTTTGTCGACATCGTTCTTACATGCTATCGCGTCACAATTTTTTATAGTGCATAGAAAAATATTGCTTATTACGCGTGT
Source organism: Hormaphis cornu (assembly GCA_017140985.1). Lineage (NCBI taxonomy): Eukaryota > Metazoa > Arthropoda > Insecta > Hemiptera > Hormaphididae > Hormaphis > Hormaphis cornu. Next base: position 28,596,053 of record CM029360.1, read on the forward strand.
ATTGATATTATTGATACGACAAACGGTCAGCGGGCGAGTCGGTGAAATGTATATAGTCGGAGGTATCCGCGTTGTGTCCCCTAAGACCCCACGCGGATTTTTCGTTTACCGTCAAAACGTTGAACGTTGATTATTCGTAGATGTTTATTAACAGTGAATAGAGTAATGAGGTGTAAGCATTCATATTTTTTTTTATCACGCGAAACATTTTGTATCATACAATGTGCAGATGGATTCGTGTTCAGTATTGGTCTCCTGGGTAGGCCCGCTGCAGTGACAACATCTACCCTAAAATTAATTGAAATCGTAAAAAAAATATATCATTACCGCTTATAAATGTTGTTTTCGAGTATTGTACGTGCGCTTTATACATTACGTATATTTTTTATACGTAAAATATATTATATTAAATTTTTGTTCACGGTATAGCCTTCTACTTCGCCTTTCTATATACCAACTATTCGGTGTCGGACACCCTCGTCACGATCGTTCACATAACCTACTCCGCATCTCGTCCTCTTTTTCCTTCTACGTTCGTTTTCGTATCCAGTTCTCTCTTCGTCACACGTCCAAACCATCTCGGTCTATTTTCGCTCGCCTCAACACCCAAAACACCGTACCTCTCGCATATCCGTTACTCCACTCGTATACGGTCCAAGCATTCTCGTTTCCGCCACGTACTTACTCACACTCCGTTCTATTTTGTCCCGTCAACACTCCGAACCATACTGTGTACGGTCGACCTCACCGCGCTCCTGAAAAACTTAACTTTTAAACCTTATTGGAATTCTTTTATCGCTCGCATAAAGATACCTCGCCATTTCGTCCAACCGCATAGTCCTTTGTTTCACACCTCTCGTAAAGCTCCCCCCTTTCATTCGTACAATAGATCCTGTAGGCGTACTCAAGGTTCTCTTCTGTAGCGTCACCGCTTACTGCCATTCCTCTAAAACTCTCTCATATGTTACCACGATTTATATTACCATAGAGGTATCATTCTATGCGGTTTAATCACTTTACAACAATGATGGTATAACGTTGTGTGTGTGTACTTGTCGCAATTTACAAAGCATATTATGTATAAAAAAACCCTTTGAATTTGCCAATTAGATTATTTTCCCGTAGCGTACAGGTACGGTGTTTACGTTTATACGTGTATACACGGAATAATGTAACTTTTTAACCGGCGCGGCGCAGCTGTAGGAGAGAATAACTCGAAAATAACTCGAATGCCCGCAGTCGGCGGCGGCGGCGATGAACGGGCCGGCACGGAGATGGCTATCGCAGCATACGACGGTGGTTTGCATAATATTGTATCTCGTATTATTATTATTATTATAATTCCAAGTGCGCAAACCGCAGCAGGACCCGGTCCGACGAGACCGATACATCATTCGGGGGTCGGATTAATTTGTTGAAATACAACGGCTGCGGACAAAAAGACGCGTCCGCCCTAGCCGACGAACAATGCGAATAATATATTTCGTACGCGCATAAATTTTAATGTTTTTATAAACGCGTATGTGTGTGTGTAATGTACTAATGTGTGTGTGTGACTGGGTAATGCCAAAAATAATTGGATCGCGATACAGGTTCGTGATTTATTTTCTTATCCTTTCAGCTCGCGCTAAAAACTTACGCTCTTTTCTTTGCGTTCGTCTCGACCCCGGGGCGCACGGGAGCGAGACGGCACGCGCGAGATATAAACGAGTGTGTCCTCTCCACACACACACACGATAGATAAATACGTCGTTATTAAAATGTGTACGGTGTATAATAATGCCGTTTTGCACTTTTCGGTGAGTGTGTGTAAAAAAAAAACATTTTTTCGCGCGGAATCCGATGTAATGCTTGTATTCTGGTTTTTTTTTCGTTTTCGTTCTCATATACCCCGCGTGCGCACCGCAAATGTAACCGATAATTCACGCGGGTCTTTTTCTGTCAGCGCGCGGCTGTCAAAACGTGTAACAAATTGCGCGGCAGCTTGGAGAGCCGCTATAAAACCCGACGACACGACGGCACCGATGACCGCATAATTAGTAGAGCGAACTTGCCGGTCCGCACGTTTGTAATACGTATAACAACCACATTTTCTGCTCTCGTACAGACAAACCAAACGACGTGTCTGTTGTTCGAATTTAACATACGACGATGCGTGATCAAAATTACCGTCTAAAACACTCTTTTGTGTACAAAACTTGTGTACAAGCAACGCGAACGTACAAACTTTTAATAGCTGCAGCTCGCAAAACGTGGAGTCAAAGAAAACATACATACGCGTATCACAATGTCGTCGTCGTTGTGCACGTGCACGGTTCACTTTTTATTAGAGTTTTATTCGGCGTGTACGTACCACCAGCATTACGTGCAACTAAAATACATTTTTTATTTCGTCTACCCGTGGTAAATCAGTGTCTGCTCGGAGTCATCTAATACGTGCTCGATTTGTTTTAAAGCGCTGCGACGACCTTCATACCGATTTTGAAAAGTCCCTCAAATCTTCGCTATTACGTCTCGTCGACACTCCGCACGATAATATTATGCCGACGAAATTAATTCAATTTTTTTTTCAACATTTTTACGACGTTTTTTTCCCGCGGTCAAAACCGCACGAGGACAAAATGAATTCTTTTCCGCCGTGGACAGGAGATGCGTGCCATTGTGCGCGCACCCGTTTACCGTGTAGTAGTATTCCCGATTTCGACGCAATGTTCGCACACGATGTAATCGTCGTTGTCCGGTCGACTTTGAAAAACCACTCCTAACCACAATATAATATATAACGTACACACTGCGGGCGCCCACCAAAAATCGTCCATCCGTATCCTCGTGTAGACGCTTATGTAAATCTAACGTAACGAGCTTATTATAATGATACAGCGCTTAACGACGAGACGCGGTCACCAATCGCGTCGTTGTCATCGCACGTTTCGACCGGATACGTTCGCCCGTCTCGTGGATGATGATAATGAAAGAAATGAAAAAATGCTGTTGACAGTAATTCGTATGAACGATACGCACAATAATATATATAACATAAAATGTACGCGAACAGTTCGTTAATAACGCTCGTAATGAAAATACAATTATGTACATAGTTCTATAGTATAGTTACCACGAACACTCGTCGACAGCCGTGTAAATATTTAATTCTAAAATTTAAATGCGCAATGCATCGTTGAATTCGTTGTAAGACGTTAAAATAAACGAATATTTTCGGGGGTAAATCGTCTACAATTTGTTAGTCGTACCGGTTTTAAAATTCAATCAGTTCGGGGTGTGTCTATATGTACCTACTGTATTATGATGTCGAGAAACTTATTAAGAAGATACGGATTAAGAATGTCGTAACTCGTAATAAAGTATGTACGGGCGCCGTCTTGGCCAATCGATCTTCTCGCTTCCATATCTTCGTCCGTAGATCGTGGACAGCCGTGCAGTATTGTAAACGCTGCATTGTAGTATCGTCCGGTAATAGCGCATAGCACTATTTTCTATCTTCGCGCGTAATTTTCGATCGCAGATTTTCATCGTCGTGGAACTCAAATTTCGATTTCGGTGTACCGAAAACACTAGACGACGACGCGTATACATCGTTGTGTGAAGCGTTATTAAATTTTCGTACTTAAATTTTGTTTTTTTTTCTCTCCCCGCAGGTATCCGCGTCCGATCCAGACTGCGGCGTCAATTCCGTGGTGAACTTCACTCTGTCCGACAGTAGCGGCCCGTTCTCCATCAAATCGGCCACCGGAGAGTTGTGCTTGGCCAAAACGTTGGACTACGAGACCCGGAAGCTGTACGAATTCCCGGTGGTGGCGACGGACAGAGGTGAGTGCGTGGTCTTCCGCGCGTGTACAAAGGCCGTTAAACGGAATAACATTTCGGCCGATAAAATCTTAATTATCGCTCAAAAAATCGACGTTACATTATATTATGTACGTATATATGCTAATGTCAAAGAAGAAACGCCTTTTTTTAGTCGGGACCATCTGCCTCTGCAGTAATCTGTACACACTACAGTACCAGTACTCGACAGACCGTTTTAACGACGTTGTATAATGTAGTGTACGCATCACGACGAATCGGTTTTTTAACGCGAATCGTTTTTTTTAAAAAAAAATACGTAGTTTTCCCGTTAACAGTTCTATATACGAAAACATTTTAATTTTTGTCGGTTTTTCGGCATTACGTTACTACTTGCGGCGTCTTACACCACATCTGCTCGCTCGCGTGCGGTCATTCTGTAAAACGTATAAATCATACGGGCCCAACTCGCGCGCGTAAACCGGTTAATACACAGCTGCGGACGCGTCGTCCGATGCTTATCGGCGGCCCCGTTTTGAACGCGCTCTCAGCACCTCCGCCGATCCGTTGAAAATTGAAATCTATCGTATTCTCCGTCTACGCGCACACGATATTTATAACACATCGTATCGATCTCGTCTGTTATTGTGACGACCACCCGCTGCCGCCGTGCACATCACAGCAGCTCATCCCTTTCAGCACATCTTCCTGAGCTTGTGATATCGGATAAAACTACTCGTAAATGACAAATGAAATTCGTGTTGACGTGTTTTTGTCATGTACCGGGCCGTTAAGGCTGTAGAAGGTAAAATATTTGTTTTAAAGAAGTCGCGTACTCCTCCCCCGAAGCACTACGTCTGATCACACGCCATTTCTTTTTGCCTCCTTGTCGGGCTTATCGCCACTATTACACCGGTACGCAGTTTTCTATACAGTTGCATGTTACGCGATTCGTCCGTGAATATTTACTCCTTTTTAGAGCGGGTACAAGTTCGTATGGAACATTTTTTTCTAACGTCCCTCAAATTTCTTTTTTCAATATAAATTAATCGACTTGACCGTGAAGGGCGGGGGCGATGGCCTCCTCGAATACGCTCTAGTGCCCGTATACTACGGTTTGACATGTAGAAATTGTATACCGCAGCAGCACTAGATTTAAAGTTGTCGCGATTCGTGCGCAATCGATTTAATTGATATTCCTTGCATTCCAGATATTAACGTGTATTAGATTTTAGAAATTAGAACTTTTCGTGCTAATACCACCTACTTATTACAATATTATTACAGGTGGTCTAAGTACGAGTGCCGTGATAAAGGTGGACGTGCTAGACGTCAACGACAACTGGCCAATATTTGTTCCTTCCGAGTACAACGTGTCTGTCGCGTGGAGCTCCGGCGAACTAGGACCCGTCGTCACTGTCCGGGCCAAGGATTTGGATTCCGGATCATTCGGTGTCGTTTCCTATTACCTGATATCAGCGAAAGGTACGAAATGTTAAATAAGCTTTGTAAAGTTTACGTTTACTGTACAATATTGTCGCATCTGCAGAATGCAAAGCCTGCAAACGACATATTTTAACCAAACTACGTATAACAGTGCAGATAAATCAATTCGCATTGGGTCGTATACCAAACTTACTTTGGAAAATTAACCTGTTAGTGTGGCAACTGAGGAAAGGATTTTTTCATCTTTAAGGAGGGTTAAAACATATGGATTTCGGTCTAGAATCAACAGATTTAAATACTCATGCAAAAACCGAAAATAGAAGGATTGAACTTATAGTGTGTATAAATGTGTTTGTTTTTTTTAACTTTTACATTTTTCTGAGAACTGACAGTGAGCTTGGCGAATTGGTGATTTTCGTCGGACCGGGCAAATTAAAGTTGACGAATATTATAAATGTAGTTTGGGGTAAGGCCTAAATACCCAATACTCCTACCCCCGATGGTTAGGGGGCATTGCGACTCTAAAACCACCTAAGTTTATAATAATCATCAAAATGCGATTTTACAAAAAAAGCGGCATAACTATTTAAGACTTTGACCCATAACTTCTTACTGCCTAGGTCTTGCTAACTTCATATATCTTGTAGGATATTGTTTGACGATGTGATTTTTCGAATTTTAGTTTTTCAAACTGTTGTTTCCATACAGCTCTAAATTGACGGTAAAAACTTAATAAGTTTGATAAAGATCGAGCTTCTTAGTTTCGATAGTTTCGATCTACTGAAATATCTCATTTTTGAAGATTTTTTTAACGTTTTTTTTGCTCAACTTTTTTATGAAATTAGCAATGACTATCGTACTTACTTCTGATATTTTTGCGGTTGATATAAACCACTTAAAATCTGTCTATAAGATAAAACACCGCTTTTAAATTCAGTGGCCCAAAAAGGCCCCACTCAAGAGCCAGCCCGCCGTTATGTCAATCCACCTCTGATCATGCCCCCCGCCACCAGACATATCTCTTGAGCAGCCACTACCACAAACTTAACTGTCAATGCAATTGTATTATTTTATATTTAAAAAATGCCTACCGTGTAAATGGTTTTAAATGTAAATTTATTTTTCAAAAATATTATTATCCGTATTCATTTATCATGAGATAAATACTCTGCGTCATCAATCAATACGACGTTTCTCAGTTTTCATGAAATTTGTTGTGGTTTCCTCGGTTATTCTGGTTGCAGGTAGGTACAATACATTTACAACACATGCATATCTTACGAATTATAGTGAATAATATACAGACTTCGTGACAAAAAATACCGATTATAGGTCATATACTACATACTTATCCGGCAGTCAAACATTCTTTAATTGTATATATATATTTTATTACTTAATCATTTTTTAGTTACTTCGGGTAAGATTCCAAGAAGGCTCAAGGAGATTTTAGCCCCACTTTGAAAGTGATCTACATTATGTATTTGAGCCCCCCATCCCATATCGGATTTTTGAATCTGCGCCTACACAATAAAGTACCTACATTCCACTAATATAAATATGTATTATTTATAACGAGTACCTAATATTATTACTATCGCGACGTATATTTTACTAGCTGTTCTGACATGGCTTTGCCCAGGTTCGGTATGGTTTACTCTGGCGCATTTTTTTTTTTTTTCATTTTTCCCTCTTCCTCCCTTTTAACCTCTTTATGGGTTAAGCGATAATAATGAAAAAAAATGGTTACATATGTTAAATAGATGTTTTTAATCGTGCAATAAATAACTAAACAATTTCATCTATGCACGATGATACCAATCACAACTCGGAAACACGCAAATGATTTCTTTATGTTGTTTGTCTTGTCAGCAAAAATTTTATTCCATGACATAACCCATAGCAACAATAGGAGAACAAAAAAATTATCGAATTTTGACGTCTAAATTTGTGTTTGACGTCAGAGTAAGATTGTACGCCTCAAACCCGCTCCACGGTGTCATCTGTTTAGTCTATAAGGTAAACGTCATGAAAATCGCGGATGAATAGTTTCGGAGTCAACCACGGATAAAGATTCCTATTTTTACGTTTATATGTATTTTATTTTATGACGTAGCTATACGTTATTTGAACTACAGTAAAAATATTTATATATTCATATTCTCAACATATTTCAGCACGCTGTATATCTTCAGCTCGTTAAAAAAAACTTGGTAAAAAATATATGTATAGTAACTAGAATTATGACTCGAATTTCGTCAATTATTCAAATACAATTTAAAAGTCTTAGCTCACGTGTTTGCTCGTAGTAAAATTCATAATTTTCTACAGAATTTAGATAAACTATTTTACTGTACTATACGTGAGTGTGTGTACGTATAGAGTATGTAAATTATACACGGCCATGTACACCTACAATATAATTATATTGTACCAATAAGAGGATTAGTATAGAATAAAACATACTTTATGTTTATGGTCTTTTAAGAGAATTAGGGAATCTGAACCTGTATTTTATTAAGTGCTCGCACTATAACGAACAGCTAGTACCTAACGTATACAACACACATCGTACGTATTATACTGAATCTGAGATCTAAAAAAGTATATATTATGCTCCATACAATACCGCAGAAATAGTTACGATCTTTAAAAAAACCTTAGAAAAAATCATTTTTTTTTTTTTTTATCATAAATTATTGTAATTTTAATCGAAAATTGCATCAACATACTTATAATTATACAGCTGTATCTGTTATTATTAAACCGGCGCGAACCCGAATCGGGTGTCGGCTAAACCTGCGCCGCATTATATATACATCAGGTAAACCGACTTTACTCAATAATCCAACGTGCAGTCGACTTATACAATCACGGCGTATAAGGCGATTTGAGACGTTTGTTGACTTACGAACTTATTAAATAATGTTATACGTCATAGTGTATTCCCACATGTTGACAAATATTTTCTGGTGTTTTCTAAGCGTGTGTTTTGTACACATATTATAATTTGGTTATTTTTTTTAAAGATATCAGCTCTCATATCAAAACTCCTCCTCGATCGATATCGTACCAACGATGTCGCATTATACGTGTATACCTACTAGAGTTTTGTTCTAATGTACCATCTCGTCGTTGTAACAGGACCCGACGGCGAAGACTCGGACGCGTCGTTCCGGGTGGACGGGAACACGGGCGAAGTATGGGCCGCGCGACTCCGATCGGGCGTCTACCGTCTGCTGGTGGCCGCCAGGGACGGTAGCGGGTACGAGGCCGCCCAAGTGGCCCGGGTCCGGATCGCCGTGTTGGCCCCGGACGCCGCGAACCCGTGCGCGGTTTTCGTCAAGTCGCAGTACTCGTTCACCGTGCCGGAGGACGCGCCGGTCGGCACGGTCATCGGAACCGTCACCGTATCGCCGAACCAGTCAGGTACGTGATAAAATGATAATCGTTTATCTCGTAGAAAATAATAACAACGCGATAGTGTCCCCGAGGGCGTATATGCAGGAATTTGTTAAGAAGAGAGTGGCAAAATATACTTTTTTTAATTTAAAAATCTTTCTGTAGTGTTTTTGTATATTAAGAGATAGTTGATCAAAAAAAAAAAAACCCATGCGGGGGCCCTTGATAGTATCTGCACTCGGTCACCGATTTACGATATATTTTGTGACAGTTTTTTACTCGTGATTATTTTGTACAATCGTCGCTGGTATACTTCTATTCGCATAGACCAGCGGGGATTACAAAGGGATGTAAGTATGAGAAACGTAATTCGTTTTTATATAGGTAGTATTATTATTGTACCGAATTCAAACTCGGTAAACACGTACACAAGTAGGGAGACAAATCCTAACCTCCTAAAACCAACGCGCATAGTGTTGTTTCTAACGTCCTTCTTAAAAATATAGCTTTTCGTCGTACGATAATTGTTTGGCTTTAATCCCCCGCTGTAAACGTTTCACTCGAGCAAAAGCCAGAACACGCTGCAACGGGGAGCGAAAATGAAAAAAAACAGAATATTATTTGAGACGTCGTAGTATTCGTAACGGGACGCTAAAATTTGTGTTTTTTTTTTCCACTCCATATTTTTACGATCGGTATTTTTATTGACTATCGTCATAAAATCTACAAGTTCGCAAAAAAAAAATATCCCGTTTGGGAGAACATAACAACCCCTGCGCACGCCCCCGGTACAAATAATCAGACAGCGGAAGGCGTTCTGCTGCTGCGGTGGCCTACCGCACGTATATGTGACGTGCGTGTACTGTACTGCGCAGCGCAGTAGTAATGGCGACGACGGAATCTCTCGTGCGGAAACGTCGGAGGAGTGCACGCACGACGCATACCTACACCGTACAACATCGTTACGTTTGCGCATACGTTTTAAAAAACGGCAGCCACACACTGCGCGGGCGCTCAAGAGACGACGCAACATGGACGCGACACAAAGGGATTTAAAATAAAAAAAAAATGATGTTCTCCTGTACGGTACGAACGTGTATTATTATTATAAAGTCGTGAAGTTTGTATACGTACGACGCGGTGACTTGTGTAATACGTCTTTATTTCGCGTATACGATCACGATCCGGGGGAGGAGAGGGATATATAATAAGTCATATTATTGTAAATAACATCGAAGCTCGCGCGCACGTCATCCGTGCACCGTGCAAAACAGTCTGCCCGACGTGTCTCTTCTTTTTTCTCTCTCTCTCTAATCTCTGTCCGTTTATCTGCGCGCAGTGTCTCGCGGTGTAACGCGTGTAACGTACACGCGAAGAGTCGTGCGAGGTCTTGCGCCGGTGCGAGAAATTCGGCGGCCACCGTGCAGGCCGCGTCGTCACGAGAACGCAGCTCATTATAATAATACTGCGCTAAGTCGCAGTCGTCGCGGAACGATCACAATATTATTGTACGAACTCTCGATTAAAACTCGCGCTAACTAACGGCTCTAGATGGTTGTGCCACGTGTAGGTATGATACGATGTGTTATCTAAACTGTACATCGGTTCTTATAACGTATATATATAGAGTTATGTTGTTCCCACGCGTGCACTGCAAGTGTATGCAGTGGCGTAACTTGCGAGTAAATTCTGATGGGAGCTTACCGTTGTTTGATATATCTCATCATTTCTTTTTTTCTGCTCAGTTGGTGTTTTTCGAGTGTATGATGCTAGGCGGCGCTAAAAAATATTTTCACAACTGTTTGAAAATCGAAATTTTGCATTTTCAAATTTTTTTCACGCTGTATGGTTTAAGTTTTGTCTATACGACATTTAAATGCACATATTGTTGTTCGGTGCACCGTCGATGGCCAATTTTTAAAAATTAATTTTTTTTTTTTTTAGAATATTGCCATTAAAATAAAATTTCATTTATATTTTTTTAATTTTTTTTTAACAATCGAAATTCCAACAAAAAAAACTCAACGTCAGTATTATGGTTCTGTATCGTTATCATTTTTCAAAACAAAAATTACAAAATTACCCACCAATCATATAATTTTTATAAAAGTGAAATGATGATCGCTAAATTTTGTACCTACATGTTGTTCATTTGTGCCTTTATACTACGTATAAATTTTGTTAGAAAACATTTTACTAAACCATAGACTCTGTATACAACAAAAGAAAATTATTAAAAAATAAATAAAATTGCAAAAACATTTTTTAGAAACTTTTTTTTTGTGGACTATACCTATAACAGCTAACGGACTATAAATGCTAAGAAGTTAGTTCAACATTACTTTAATTGTTTGCGAAAAATACGTTTATGTATAATATGGTTGTCACAATGGTTTTTCGTATAGGTTCCAAAAAAAAAAATGTACAAAAGTCGTGATTTTTAATTTTTTTATCGATAAACGTAACAGATTAAACTATCGGTTTAAGCACACCATGATATTGCGTCACTATATTGCACTATACCCTAGCTTTATTAAAAACCTATTTTTTTTTTTATCGTCTGCTTGACAATATCTTGTACAACGCTTCGACAAAAATAAAATAAAATACCAACGGGTATGAAAACCTGTACGTGTGTGCGTATACAATACGACCACAATTTATACCCGTTTACTTGTCATGTCCCGGTAGGATAATATGATATATTGTTATTTATCGCCTCCGTCGTCATCGGTCCTGCAGACGAAATTCTCCGTTATAAAATTACGATTCTATTCAAATCAAAAGTCCAGAACGGGTGGTGGTTTATTCCGGCCGACTACCAATTAAAAACGAGAAAGAGGTCGGTAGAAATTACCAAACAAACGGAACATTTAAATTTCGACTGTTTCTCGATGAAAATCCTATGTACGCGAGCAACGAAATTCGGTATTTCGAAAATTCAGACGGCAAAACGGGCTGCTCGCAGATCACATTTCTTCTAGTAGTATTGATTAAAAAAAAAAAAAAATTTAAAAAAAAACACAGCCTACAATCTTTTGTGGGAATTTTCGCGTGCGATCAACCGGTGTTTCTGGATTTTACAGATTTTCATATTGCATCTATATCGTCCATAATTTCACGTATACGTTATATCGTCGATTGACATCTGTCCCCGAGGGATTGACCGGTTAGGTGTGCCGTTCGCGTATTGATACACACTACAGCCGTTATTTCACCGCTGCTGCAGCCAGCGCGTTACAAAGTATATAAATCGAGTATAGGTATATACTCTTCGGATACGATTATTTTTCGGCAAAAAATCATATCGATCATTGTACACCGAATTTCACGCCAATTACTCGTTTCGTTACTGTCGTTTGTTTATTTTTTTTTTTTTTGCCCAAACAAACCGGTCTATTTGTATAAAATATCATATTGACCCCGCCGTAGTATACCTACAACGGCTACCGGTCAATTGTTATTCCCGCGTGTCGTTGTTGTTACTAAAATGTTATTATTATCGTGCCCACACACAGTATATGCCGTCGACGCGCTCGTTTGACACCGTACTGTGTTAAAACATACGTACCCGGTGTACGTATGAATATTTAAACGCACGCGTCTCTCGCACTGTCGACGACAAGTATTATCGTCCATATTGTGCTGCTGGAGGCGATGGCTCCAACAGACCGCAGTGAGAATTACACCGTATAAGTAGAAATTTGAGGAAATAGTAATACATTCCATACAGATTAAAACTAATTCGCCCCTGACACGGGAATAGCGTGGTGCAGCTTACTGTATACTGTCATACTTAAATTAGTGGTCATCGGTTCTGCGGGTTCACATGAACTACACGGAGTTTTGTCGTTTGTTTACAGGTTTGAACGACTTGGATTCCGTGAGATATGTCATTGATACGGACGAGTCTCTCGAACTGTTCGCCATTGATCCGATAAAAGGAACCATCAGGACAACGGCCGTGTTGGACCACGAGTCGTTCGAATCGGTTCTGCTCAACATCAAAGCCCACTCGGTGACGAACAAATATTACGGAGCAAACACTCAAGTATGATGAAAAACATCTTATAGTAACCCTTTGTGCTCGTCGTTTCTTTAGGTACTGCGCGTATAACGTACGTGATGCATTATGTAAACGTCAATGTTTTTCTTCTATTTTTTTTTCGACGCGTACAAAATATATTGTACCGTTCGGTCTCGGGATCGACAACATGATCGGGTTTGACGAGAGCTCGAGATCTGCAGTTGTAAAACGCGGTTTAATTGCATCGCCCGGCCCTGCCGCAGTCAGTAAAAATAATAACAAGGTGCGCCTAGGGGCGACTTTTATGTAAAACATATGAGTTTATGTCGACTTAATGGTCTTCTTCGTGCAAAACCACTAAAAACTTATTTTAACTATCGAAGTTCGAACACGTACGCGCGCTAATCCACTGCGGCGCAAGTAATAAAACAAATTCCACTCGGGGGGTTCGACGCGACGTTTTTTCAAAAGCGTAAAATATTTTACACTATGATTTATGTACAATATAGGGTGGGTATAATGTATATTTTACGCGTACTAAACACGGCTATATAGTCGATTTCATCAATAATCGTGAACACGAGGTATATCAAGTACGAGTGTGTAGAGGTTTAATTTTTGTTTGTTTCTGAGCGACAAGCGAGTAATGTATATTGTTGTATCTACGATGATGTTTTTTTGTTTTCTGTCAACAACTTTTCGTACAGAAGGAATAATCGGATTTTCTAAAAGACTCGTGGACTTTGGTGGTACTTTGGTTGAAGCTTTTCTTGAAATTTTGCTTACTCTATTAGGTTTACGCCACATAAAAGTTGGAATTTCGGCTTTAAATTTTGTTTTGTTCAAAGCGTTTTTTATACTTTGATTGTTTTCTGAGTTGTGTGCCGAAAACGACGGAAATTCAACGGCAAAATCCGGCGTCAGAACGGCTATATTTACTAGACTGTCGTTGTAATCTCGCTCGGAATCGTTTTTTCTTAATGCGATGATTTATTGTTGCAGCTTGCTCTCAGATTAAATAATACGAACAAACCGAAACTTTGAAACAAATGACCCACCCAAAGCGTGGTGGGTCGCTACTGCACCTTTTCCGTAGTACCGTTTTTTTTTTTTTTTGTCAACACTTTTTCGCGCGTTATATAGAATCGCTGCAATCTTCACAAATAACACTTTTAACAGAACATTACACATTTGGTCCGGTTCGGTACTTTACGTGCCTTGAAATTTTACCTGTACTTTGTTTCGAATGCGCGCTGCAAATCTTTCACGGGCAAAAAAAAAACAGCGTGTTAAATCACGTAAATTCTATATCGCACTTCTGCGACACGCATTTTTCCAAAATTTCTTCTTCGCACACATTATATGCAACAAGTCGACAAAATATCACGATGAACAACACTGTGCGTAGTTTATCCACGAATCGCGTTGATTTGTGTAACTGCAGCTGTACACGGTTGGTTTGATATTTTGGTCGGCTATAGTTTAAAAAAAATAAACTGCAGGCATTTCGCGTCGAGTCCACAACTACAAACATCGCATTTTATATATTCGGTTGTAAAGAGCGCCACCGGTCTCTCGTACGTTGTACAATATTTTTCCGTGACATCTTTCGCACGACAACGAAGTTTAAATCCACACGAATCAGCTTTTGTCGCACGCGCGTAACATGTGCAGAAGACTTGAATGAAGTGTGGCGAATAAACTTATAGCATCTCAATCACCATCCTGACCAGGGGCGAACGTCTAAAAATATTTTACGCGCGGTTATAGCGATTTCGATCGATCGGCCCACCCGTCGCATCACCACCGCCACCACCACTCTGGACCGAATCCGGTTTAACGCCGATCGTTTTCAAAGTTCGAGGGGTGCGCCGCCGATCAGTGGCCGCCACTGATCCCGCATGCTCAACTCATATGTAGCGCGATAATAATAATAATAGCTGTGTATTTCACGTGCGCAGGTAAACGTGATGGTCGAGGACAGAAACGACAATTCCCCTCGCTTCGACTCGACTTCGGTGAGGATCGCCGTGCCCGAGAACGTGGCCACGGGCTCGGCCGTGTACACGGCGCACGCCGGCGATCCGGACTCCGGGGCCAACGGCGAGGTGCGCTACGAGCTGATTGCGTCCACGCAGGAACCGTCGTACTTTCAGGTGGACGACGTCCGCGGCACGATCAGCCTGATCCACGGGCTGGACTACGAGACCGTGCACCGGCTGACGGTCACGGTGGTGGCCAGGGACTCGGGCGCGCCGCCGCTGTCCGACAACATGACGCTGGTGGTGGACGTGCAGGACATCAACGACAACCCGCCCGTTTTCGAGCGGCCGCATTACGCGGCCACCGTGCCGGAATCGTTGCCGGTCAACTCGCAGGTGAGAAGCGCCAAACGTGTGTCATGTTAAACGTAATAAACGAAAATTAAAACGTCGTTAGGCTCGCGGTTTTTACCGAAAAACATTACGATAACAATGATATAGAGCCGGCCGACGGGTACACGGTACGTATTTTATAACTTCGGCGTTCGGTGTGTTACCTGGCGGCTGCAACGTCCGACGCATTCCGGTCGTCACACGACATTCTCGTTATAATTAGTTTGACGGTTTGACACGACCACCATATTTCCGACGGAGCATTCTGCTGCTGCTGCACGATTGTTCCCAAACCAGCGGACACTATGTACAATATATATACGGTATATTGTTGTCCATCTTGCTGAACCCACACCGCGCCGGGTCGAAACTTGCACGACGCCGCATTCGGTTTAAACGAGCGCTACAGCGGTCTGCAGATTTTTTCCGCTCGCACGGTTGAACTTGAAACGAGGGCGCGCGTAGGATTTCGCAAAGTCCCGGGTGTTTCTGGTGACACGAGTGTGATTAACGCGAGTTGCGGACGGTCGATGTTCGTATAACAACGTACCGTGACGTAGGAGGTCGCATGGTAAAAAATGATAATCCGACGATAATCGCGCGTATACGCTCACACCGTCGGAAAGGGCGTTGTATAGTCTTCAATATATACACATTATTTTCCTTTAATTTTCCCGCTGCATCGGAACATTGCGTACGCCCCGCCGTTACACGCCTTGTTACACGCAACAACAATGGTATCGTCGCGTCGGTGAAAAAACGCTTTTCACATATTAGCACCGTGTATACAATGTAGACCGTGTTATTATTATTGAGTTCGATGTCGCCCAAAATGTATTGGAGACTGTATTCGACCGTCGTACCGGGTTCGGCTGGCGCGCGGAGGGGGGCATCGAGGGCCCCCCCAACGAGGCGCGAACAATGGCGCGCTATTGTGGTGCGTGTTGGCAGAACTGTGCGCGCGCCCGCGCTCTCTCGCACCGATAATTACTCGTCACCGCGCCTGATCCTGCGCGGCGCGGTGATTGATGGATGTTGCGGCGCGTGTGGGTCCCGGGGTCGAGCGCAGTTCACGCGCGGGAATGCACTCCGCTGTCGCGCCGGTTAGCTGCTCTCGTCGCCGCTGACACCCCGTTCGCCCTCAAAACCGTCGATGCGTACGAACGCAGTCCTCTCCGTGCGGTGCTAGAACCGAAAATACACATACAACAGTAGGGTTACGATTTTCGGTAAACGGTTCATGTTCACCCAGGACGCGGGGGATTTGAAGAAGGGGTCCGCTGAAATTAAAAATGTCGCAGTGTCCAGAAATTTTTGTGTACCCGTTTCAATTTCACCCTTCTGCTGTAGTATTGTACCGAATATTCGTACCCACTCGGCGAATACACGAGAGATAGGGAGACAGCTCAGCATCCTACACACAACCATATCTGCGAAATTTTGTTTTTAGCGTCCTTCCCAATAAACAGATTTTTGTCGTACAGTGTTTTGGCTTTGATCCCCCGTCCCCCATTCTAAAAATGTTCGAGTCTTACCACCGATAACCTTCAGACGTGTGTGTTTTTAAGGAATACGTCAAGAGCACAGCGACCGGGAGAAAATATAAATAAAAAAAATACCGACTCTAGGTCACGCGGGTAGTTTGATGCTGCCGGTCTCCGTTTTTGGAATAGGTAGAAAACTGCTTACGAAGATAGTTCGATCCTGAGAGTGCTCAGTGACTCAAATGGACAAATTTTAGTTTAGTTTGTTAAACTTTTAGATGACGTGTGAAAATTTCAAACCATTCGGACCGCAAAAGTGCGTTTTTATTGCATTGTTATGATCAAAATTACACCGTTTTTCAATACTTTTTTTGTACGCGTTCGGAATGCATTGGGCAGATTTTTTTGAAAATATTTTATTCAGATAGAAACTTTTGTTTTACATTGACATTTACTTAATTTTCAAATCTTAAATAACAAATAATTTGTGCGAGTTACGAATTTTTTTCCAAAAATAGTCAAAGGTATGACCAATTTTTGAAAATTGTCCACAACTAAGTATAAAAACTCACATGTATTGAAAACTTTGTATTGAATTTTCAAAACTTTTTGTGGAAAATTAAATATTTTATCAAACAAAAATTTCAAAAAAAAAAAAAAATGAAAATTTCTAAGTTGTTAAACCAACTTAGCTCAAAATTTTTTCGAAATGTTTTCGTATCACACTTGTATTTTACCAATTTTAATTTTACGTTTCAACATATTCCGATCGTTATTGTAGAAATTATGGGCAAAAATCTAAATCGATTATGTCAAAGACGCGTTTTTAACGTTTTTCCCTTGATTTTCGCTTAGTGTTTTTATCGCAACTTTTTAATTTTTTTACGCTGAAATCTATGGCCCCTCAAAGTACCATCTGTGTTCATATACTAATCGAAGTATTATTAAAGAAGTTATCGTGATTACATTAAAAAAAAAAATTTAAAAAACACGTCATGTGAAAACCAATACGTTCTTCCAAAATCTAAAAAACAGAAAATTTGAGATTGGTTACGTTTTTTTATTAACTTGTTATAAATCTACAATAGTTTGCCGAAAAAACACAAAAACGATGCGGGTGAGATGTAATCCCAAACCTGCACGTCGCTCAGGGGCGTCATTTGGGGGGCGGCGGCAGGGGTATGCATTTGCCCATCCCTAGCTTTTAAAAAAGTTGTGGGCCGCGCTTTATTTTGGTTAAATTTTGTTGAAAATGGACTGGCTTAGGGGTCAGTATGGGCCGGTTCTAATAAAAATGGACTGACACAACAAATTGTGTCAGCCCTAACAGTGTCCTAACCGACCACGATCATACAATTATAAAACCCGTACGGACCCTGCAGTTATAATAATAATCTGGAGGACGCCAATAAATTTAGTGAAACACGCCGACGTTAATCTAAATCGAACTGGATTAATTCATTTTTTATACCCATTATTATAATAATTTTGTGCTACTGTTCAATATATGTTTTAATATTACTATTATAAACGTGTTCTGCGTATAAAACGGCCCGCGGCTGCTGAATAGATACTATTAATATTACTGTCAACGCCACCGTTTAACCGCTGCAAATCCTCAACAAATCTTCGCCGGTGCAAAAATAATGAATTTATTATACTGTATAATCGCTTGAGCTATTTCGTCCCGTTCCTGGTCGTGTCATATTTTGTCGCGTCTATTTATTTATGCTTAATGCTCTGTAGACTCGACGAAACGCCATAAAATGTGTAGTTTTATTTATGCGGTGTCCACAGCGCTACTGTATATACATATATGGGTATTTTGTTTACCCGTTTAACAAACCTCGCAAAGTTCGACGGTGAACGTGTTGTGTATATCAGTTACATTGTATTTAACACGTTAAAGTCCTCGACGTTTCTTTCAAAGTCCTTGTGTAGTATCTTCGTCAGCGGTGTCGTATCGTTCTCGATGTAACATTTTGTATAAATATCGCAATAACCGAACTGCATTTGGGTCAGTACCTCGTAGCAGAATACACCGCGTCCACGTGGGGCCGGCATGAATTTCTATCTACCCGAGATCGTTAATATATTTTTTTATTTTCAAATTACAAAATCGCGCTTATTATATATATGGGGTAATACACAAGATAAATCAGATGGAAAAATCCCGAATACGTCACTGCAGCGAGCAACTGTTGTTATTATTAATTATGGCCGTAAATCAACACACGTTTCTCCGCGCAGTGTTAATAACGCCGACGTCTCTTCTATACCATAATTGTATTATACTTTCCAGATCGTACAGGTGACCGCGTTGGACGCTGACAGCGGCAACAACGCCCGTGTCACGTACCGGGTGTCCAGCGGTGACGGCGGCGGTTCGCTGGACGTGCACCCCAGCACGGGTTGGGTGCACGTGAAGAGCCCGTTGGACAGGGAGGCGCAGGACACGTACGAGCTGACCGTGGTGGCCGTGGACAACGGGTCGCCGGGGCCGCTGGCCGCCACCGTGGTCGTGGTCATCACCGTGGCCGACGTTAACGACAACGACCCGGAGTTCGACAGGGAGCGGTACGAGTTTCACGTGGAGGAGAACCGGCCGGCCGGCACCGTGTTCGGCGGCGTGTTCGCCACGGACCGGGACGCGGGCGACAACGCGCTCGTCCGGTACTCGTTGATACCGGCCAACTCCAGTTTCAACATCAACTTGTACTCCGGTAAGTTTGTGGACATGATAATTTACTCATTTCGTCGTCTCTAGTCTCCTCCCGTTTGTTTTTGGCACACTTCTTCTTCTTCGCCTTTTATTCGGCCACCCTGGTGCTTTCCCTCCGCTCTTCTTCCGTCTCTTCTTTGGTCTGCATCATTTTCCTTCAACGTTTGTTTTTTATAACCGCTAGTTTCTCCTCGTCACGTGTAAATGAATATATATATGTTACACGTGGCTTTAAACGTATTTTTTTCCTTCTGTACAATATTCATCGGTCCGTAGTTACCAATATATATATATCACGTGTCAAAGCTTAAAGTATACGCACTAATAATTATTACACTTTACTATTATACGTTATTCATGCGACACCGCCGTGGGTAACACGTCGCGGTATGAACGATATATTTTCGTGCGTACAACACGTATACGCGTGATAATGTTTACGAAAAACTCAATTTACTTTTGTAAATGTATTAACAATCGTTTCGAACAATACGTTCTCGTTTGCGTGCCGACGATTAATGAGCACATATTACAAAACGTGTACAAAAAAAAACCCCCATAGTATAACGACAGCTCCGTCGATCGCTCGGCTGCTTTTCTGCGCGCCTCACGGTGTTTCTTTTTTTTTAGTGCAGTATCGCGCGGGCTCAATTGATTCGCCCGGGGTCTCGGCGCGCAACAGCGACACAAACGGACCCGCCGATTTTCGTTTTAAAAAAAAAAAACGTAAACGTGTTACGGCGCTGCTCGAACACGATGCGCGACGTGTTTGATCACAGACGTCGTTTGCGCGAGTGTTTATAATATTAATTACCCGCGCTCACGCGCCGCAGTCGCGCGGATCCACTCTCGTAAATATAAAAAAAAAACAATAATAAAAGAAACGCGTCGCTCGGGCGCGTACAAAAGATCCGTTTCTGCCCGCGGTCGCGATGACTGGCCGCTCTATTGAGACGCACAAACTTTTTTTTGTCGCTGTAACACGGTATCACAGTATCGGGCGATGTGTGCAGTATATACGCACAACAAACGATTTCGACTGGCGCGCGCGCGTAACGCGAGAAAATAAACAAACCGAAATAATAATAAATACCTCGCTCGTCTATAACGATACCAGCTCTCGTTATGTTATTGTTGTTATACAAACAGCGGTGTATGATGCAGTACTTTTATAATATTACGTATGTTGACGCGAGCCGCCGTCGCGTGTATCGCGATGATGCGAGCAGAACGATGTGAAAAAACGCGGAGTGTATAAATTGTCGTCAATAATGCAATAATGCGTAAAACAAGACTTCCGTTCGGCAACAGCAGCAGCTCTGTTTCGTTGTTTCATTCCGTTCGGGGTAATTTTGTGAAATAAAACGACTCGGTTAGGATCACGTCCGTGACATATGCCGGTAGTAAGGTATACCGATTACAGCATCGAGAGCAGTGACGATAAAATAGAACATTGTTTGTACAATGTTGTACACTCGGTTAGTACCGATTGCGGCAGTAGCGACACGCAAAGGCGATTTTCAAGTAAATTATATGGCACTTGAATATACCTAGACGATTTGGGCCGGAACAGGACGGGCCCCGCGCGGATGTACCCACATCACAACGCGATGTATAACACGACGCCGCCAAATTATGGGTTGAATTTCAGATCGCATTCGTATTTGTGTGTGTGTGTTTTTTATTCGTTTTGTACCCCACGGTACACATTGTGTGCAACAACAGCTGTATGTTATTATTATGTTTTCGGTTTTCGTGCGCGTCTGCTGCGGGTTCGCGTGAACTCGCATTGCGCAGTCGTGCCGCCGTCGATGCTGCGCGGAATTCGGAATATCGGTACTTGTAAGTAGTCTTACCTGCGACGTGCGGGACAATGCCGCCTGGACGTATTTGCGATACGCATATTATATACGTGCGCACGGGACGCAGTATAGTGTCCACTGATAATTATTATTATTAAACCTACTGGTGTCTTTTGTCGGTTCTGAACGTAGAATATACATCGTTCTTGCGATTTTTCACGGTTAAATTACTCCGATTTTATCGTGTAAACTGTACATACAAACGAAAATAGGCGTGATTAAACACTGTGAACACGCTCAAAGAGTTTGAAACGATGTTTACTTTCGAAGTTGTGACCAACGAAAAAGTCGATGTTACTGTATTCCGAAATGCTCGAGATGCGTCGTTACATATTGGAATGGGTAAAATGAACATGGGAAAAAAAAACCCTTGAATCGATTTTCGACCGAGTTTAATTAGAACTACAGAACTTTTAATTGTTTAAAATCGTCCATGGTTGTAAACACTTTTTCAATTCGTGAAAACTCGAAATATGTTATAGCTGAACAACGTACATTTCACTGTTTGCGTGATTCAAAAACTCGATGGATCGCGTTTCGTTCAATTTTGTCAGACGTTATCAAACCGTTATAACACGTCGTTAGGTATACTTTCGCAGAAACTAGACAAAATAACTGCAAGATTAATTACTTGTTGAACGCTCTCTCCTCTGCATGGTTCGGAAATTTCCGCGAATAACAATGAAAGTCTCTGTAAGTAACTAAAGGTAGTTAGAGCGGAAGAATATTGTTCCGACCTTTATGTACTTTTAATCCGATGAACGTGATCGGCCCAAGATGGTACTTTGACTGAAACTTTTCTCGAAGTTATGATTATTTTTTGAGTAAAATCGAAAAATTAAAAAACTTCCAAAGTCTATCTAAACCACTTGAGAATTTTACACATCATCAGGAATCTTTCTGATGCCTATAGTATCACTTAACACCTTCAAAACCAGTAATCCACTCAATACTGTGATCCACTTCAAACCCAAGTCATTGTAATTATTTCAAAATATAACGTGCGTGTATTTAGAGAACAAACTGCATGATAGGCCTACGTTAAAAAATCCGTGTATATAGGGGCCCCCCCTAGACCAGAGAAAAAACTACAGATCGTAGATAGGTGTACAAAAAAATTTTTTTTTTTTCTAGATGTAACCAAAATGTTGTATGTACCTATTAATGGTTTTATAACCAAAAAAGGATTATAAATATGTTTTTCACATTTTTCTGAAGACTGAATGTGAAATATATCTCTGAAACCACCCGCCCCATCATGTCATCTCCGAGAGTTTATTGCCCGGCGCACAACAGTGTCGTCGGTTATAATATTGTTTTATTGTATCCAATTCATCGTCAAAATCGTCGTATCATCCATCGACTCGCGCGTTTAATTAAACGCGGCTGCCTACGCTCGTTATCATTATTACTATCGATGTGTACAAGAAGGACTAATATTTAAGAGATTCGTCGTCGAAACGATTATCTTCTCGATAGTATCCGCCTTTTTTTTTTTTTTTTCGATTTACTTTCTCCGTTTCTTATTACGCGGCCAACTACAAATACGATCGTTAGAAGAAAGAATATATTTATATTCGTGCACACTGTGTATTATGACGTGTAAAATACGAACTCGTTTGTATAATAAACACGCCCAGAAACGTGGTATCGATTTTGAAAATTTCACGATATTATTATGTATGTACAATAAAATAATAATAAGCTGTTTTTCGTTTCTCGCAACCGCCGGTTCGGAGACGACGTCGGACGTTTTATCTATACGTATAACATTATGTATGTTTTTCGTTTTTTCTCCCGCATATGCGCAGCTCCGTCCGGGAAATTAAATTTTAAAAAAAATACCGAATATCTGTAAACGCACATTTCATTTTTTGTTCGTTTATACGCAGGTACACCACTCGCAAAAGACCGCTCATAGCCAAAGCCATCGTTCGGCCCGCCTAAATATTGACACTCAGACCACGGATACCCGTGTGTGTGTGTATACAACAAATAATAAAATATACACAAAAACGCTATTAAAAACGTCAACCTTTTTCCTTCTGCGTCTGCAGCGCTGTGAATGTGTGTGGTGGTGACCCGTCCGCTGGCGCGTTTACGATGTACAATCCTAATATTTACCTCAGACGGTCGTAAAACGGAGGAAAAAAATAAAACCAACAAAATACTATACGATGGGGCAGACATTTCTCGTATACGAAACAATGTACAGTACTATACAGACTGAATACCTTCCAAACCGCGTACAATATTATATGTATATTATTATAGTATCGTATAATGTGTGAAACGCAATCGCGCGATTAAGAAACGCAAACACAGTCGGTGTAACACCCGCCCTAAAACGAAAACTAATTTTTTAACAACGGTCGTTTGCGCTAAACGTTGGCGCGCATTGGTCGTATAATTTTTATACATGAATAAGTGAAACCGCCGTTATTTATTCTTTTCTGACGATTTTTATGCGACCGAAACGGAAGGTGTACATAGCCTAACCTACACACCGTACACATGTGGAGAATTTCTGTAAACAGAATCAATATTTTTTTGTTTTTATTACGAAATCGAATCGTACGGTCTATGATACAACGCGTTAAAAGTCACGTTTTAATGTCGCCCTTTTGTAAAATTTACAAAACAGTCGAAAAATGCTCGTATATAATAATACGGCTTTACCATAAACCATAAACCATAAACCCATAGGAAATTCGCATCGTTATGACCTTCTCCGCTCAAAAACATTTAATATTGTGCTATACGCACTGTTTTGAGTGGTTTTTTTTCTTTTTTCGGTTTGTTTTCGATTTGCACTCCTCGGGGACCTTGACGTACGATTGACGGCGTTGCGTGTTCACAGGTGAATTGAGTACCAAAGAGCCGTTGGACCGGGAGACCCGAGCGTGGCACGAGGTGATTGTTGAGGCCAGGGACCAGGATGGCGGGGCCAGGGGCCGGAGCAAGCGGGTGAAAGTCAAGGTGGCCGTGACGGACGTCAACGACAACGCGCCCGTCATCGTGGATCCGCAGCAGGACGTGGTGGCCGTCCGCGAACAGCAGCTGCCCGGCGTCGAAGTGGTCACCGTCAAGGCGACCGACCCGGACCAGGGTGGCAACGCCACGCTCACGTATTCAATACTGAAAGGTAAGTAAGGAGCTGCGAGCTCTCCGATTTCTCTAATCCACGCGAAGAACCGATGTGCGAGCTCGCCTTTTTTTTTTTATACCCATAGTTTCGTTGGGTATAACCACGTACGGTTAAAATACCACTCGGTTAGGTTAGGAACTCATCATTACCTACGGCGTTGTTTTACTAAAAATTAGAACAGACTTTTTGGTAAGCTGAGAGAGTTCGGTTTGTCTAAACTGATTGATGTTACAATGTGCATATACGTGTATAATATACAAGTACTCTCGCTATACCTGTTTGTACCTATTTTTATCTTGCCAATGTACGATTTTGTTTGCTTTCACTCCGTATACATCAGCAAAATAGATAAAGCAACAAGTGTTGCGTGGGCAACTGCAGTTTTATGGAATGGGTAAACGTTTTACAATCTGTATTAAATTTGATAGCATCGATGACGAGTATTGCTTACAAAAAAATAACGATTCTGAGTCACAACACTGAAAATGTTTAAAATTTCAAAGTTCTTCATTTGAATGTAGCACATAAATGCTGTCAAAACCGTGCGAAATGTATACCACCTTTGTACACTCCGTCCTGTTGTGAAAAAACTTAAAGTGTCCGTTAATTTTTCCCCTCGTTCGACGAAAAATTGGTGGCGAGTGTTACGGTGATTTTTGCGTTTTTCGCGATAAGACTTAAAAATCTTTTTTGGCTCCACCGTTTTCGCCGTCTTATCCATCTTGTTCGTAGAAACTTAAGCTGGCCCAAACTTCAATGTTTTTTTAGTTTACACTAATATTTAAATCGGACGCAGCTGTTACAAGAGTGTATGATTACAACAGTCGTTGCCCGCATTGCAGGTCTATTATACACTGTGATATTGGAATCGATGTCGATCGTTGTTCTCTAAAAATATGCCCGATAATAAATTGTCTTAGGTCGCGATTCTGACGGTAACGGCGAATTCTTCATCGACCGCATCACGGGTGTGATCAGAACCAAAGTTTCGTTGGACCACGAGGAAAAATCGATGTACAGACTGTCGGTGGCAGCTACGGATAACGGACATCCGCCCAAACAGACGATTCGCATGCTCAGGGTCGAGGTGTTGGACTTGAACGACAACCGGCCCACGTTCACCAGCTCCAGTCTCGTGTTTCAGGTACGAATTTGTTTTTTCCCCTTGTACATTTTTTTTTTTTTCACTCTACAACCTAACCGTAGTTACGTATAGTTATTTCGGTGGCCTGCAGCGCCCCGATAGAATAGACCTCTCGTCGATGGTTCTGGGGCTCACACACGAATTGTCCAATAAACATTTTCTCGAAAAACTGTCCGGTGCCCAAAACAGAAGACTGCCTGCAAGTTTAAATTCGCGACCCGTAACTTATCCTCTGAAGTTGGGGGCGGTTCAGCGTACGGACGGTCGTCCAAATGAATATTACGTTAGTGATTGAACATTGTTCTACCAAAGCACACAAAGCCACGCCGAGTTCTCGATATAATCGTTTGTATATTATATTATTATAAATTGAAAAGCGCGATACCATATCCTCGTATATATCCGCAACCAGTTCTGATCGTGATTTTGTCGCCCAATTTTTTTGCTCGGCAATAAATTTGAATGTCTCTCGTTCGGTCGTATAGCCGTGTAATACACAATGTACATTCGATATTCCGACGTAGGTACCCGTCGTCGTATATATTGATTTTTAATTTTTATGGTACTCGCGCACGGTCCGGAATAAATTGGACTATCTGCTGCGGGTGGACATAAATCAACGGAGATTCTCAAATGCTAATTGTGTTCGCGTAGTCTGGCGTACACGATATACAGTACGAAACTTGTCTACACACACACACACACACATTTTGGCGAATAACCTGACCCAAAGTCTCCGGATAAAGTCATTACGTTAACGCGTTCAAATTCACGTATTGATTGTTTATAACGACGAAAAAAAGTTGTTTCGTCGGATATAATAATGAATGAACAAAATAAAATTCTCTAGCGTATCAAGAAGTATAGCGACAAACTTGCGTTTGCCTCGTCGTTGTATAGTAGAGGTACCTACCTACTTATACGCTTTGAAAAATCGGAACTGGTTTTGTGTGCAGCAGCAGCCAAGAAGTTTCTGCGCGGTTGCGAGTCGCGACCAAAATAAAGAATATAAAATGCGTACGAGATAAAAACAATTCGCCTATATTCATTTGAAACCGGGTTCCTGCAGACGGCGGTGCACACACGCATTTATATAAGTTCTTTGCACCGCGTTTGTTCGCGGCGACCTCTCTTAACTTGTATTTATTGTTCGACATTTCTTTTTCATTTATGCATTTACGCTCCTCTTGCTCTCTCACTCTTCGTACGCGCACAAACGACGAGATTCAGTGCTCACGATAAGGCATTGTTACGCGAGCGAAAAAAGAAAAAAAATCGCTTACTTAAAAAAAAAAAAAAACAGAAGAAGAAACAAAACAAACGAAATCGAACTTCTTGCAGTGTTTTACATATTATTATTGCGCCGATCGACCAGCTCGTGTCGACGCAGTCGACTTCGTGGTCTTTCGTTTTGGCCCTAATGAACGTCTCTCATTGTGTCCCGTTGATTCTCCAAATGCGTTACACCCGACCGATACGTACACATTTCGCGAACAACTTTTTTTCCTACAGCGATTCAGATCAGATACCGAATTAGTCACGAACTAACGATATTTGCATTTATGGTTTTAAATACTCACCACGCGGGCCAGGAAGATTTATATGATTTTGATTCGAATCGCTTTAATTAAGAGAGACACGTCTGCTGCACTGGTCGAGTTTTATAAAATGAGAATTCAGTAGAGAAAAAACGACCAATCGTTTTTTTTTTTTATTTTACATTTTGCAAAACTTCTTGATAGCCGACCGCAGAAGATCATTTGCTGATTATTCTCGAACGAAACGTACTCGCTCTTGAATGAATTTAATAATACTGGAATTTTATAACGGAATTTCGACTTTAGTATACCTACAGTGTACAATGTTAACACCTATACGAATAATATAATTATAACCTCTAGTGAATTTTAGTGAAACCTTTTGCAAACAGAGGATGTGAAAAAATTGCAAATTACCTTGAAAAAAAAAAATATTTGTTTTTGATGTTTTTAATTCTAGTGATTTATAATGGTCCATATCTATTATTCTGTTTTGGGAGTGGTTAAACGTATAAGTACCTACGTTTAAAATTGTATTGTTCAACAAATATGGATGTGCGCAAATTTAATGTTTTTTTTTAATAATCAACATACCAAAGAAATAGATACACGTGTGTTTTACTATTTTCGTTGATATTCATAAAATGCTAAACAACCCATTTTTAGTCCGAGCCGTAGCACGTGAATGTTTCGTTTTTACAACGATGTTTTCTTTTCTAGTTTTTCTATGAACGCTTGTTTGGGGGGTACCTAGTACGAATGCTAAAAATCGTTACATATTCGTATAGGCGATTCATTGTTACAACTTTAATACGAACATCCATCATTCTACGACTTCCGAACCATCTTCCCGCCGAAAACTGTGACCTATCCAACCGATCGGACTATTGTATAGTTAGTTGTTACACCATTTTTTTTCTCGCCCTCTTTGAACTCCATTCTTCTACCTAGACACGTTTTGCCCGCTCAGTTCGATGCCCGCGTATAACACTGCAAACGCGATTTGTATGACTATACAGTATAACCTTGACCAGCCTTAATAATCATATAAAATGTATATAACCGCACTCGCCAAGCTTCGGCCGCGGTGCGATTGCGGACATTCGTCTCTTCCGTGTGGTTGAAAACGAAAATCGGTGATACTGTTTATTTTTCGAGTAAAAAAAAAAAAAATGTGCATTTTCGTTTTTATGGTGTTCGATTCAGGTGAGAGAAGACGCGGCGATAGGAAGCATAGCGGGGCGCATCGCTTGCTCGGAGGGCACGGGCGCCGCTTCCGCCGGTCGAGGCCAGGTGAAATACACTCTGAGACATCATTCGGACGTCAACCAACAGCTGGTGTTCGACTTGGACAGGAGCACGGGCGCGTTGATCGTTGCCGGCCGGGTGGACCGGGAGACCAGGTCCGCGTACGAGATGGAAGTGCACGCGCTGGACACGGGCGCCAGCACCAACCCGCAGAGCAGCTCGGTATCGGTTCGGGTGGAAGTTCTCGACGTGAACGACAACGCTCCCAGATGGCTCGAGGACCCGGTGACCGTGACCGTGGCCGAAGACACCGCGGTCGGGTCGGTCGTGTACAACTTCACGGCCGCCGACGCCGACTCCGAGGCCAACTCGGAGCTTCGGTACTCGACGGTGCAACAGGGACCGACGGACGCTTTCGCGCTGGACCCGCTGACGGGTATGCTCACCCTGGTCGAACCGCTCGACTTCGAGACGGTCCGCGAGTACGTGATGGTCGTCCGGGCCACCGACCAGGCGGTCAACGTTACCGAGCGTCTGTTCGCGGACGTCACCGCCCGGATCAGCGTGCAGGACGTCAACGACAACGGGCCGAGGATCGTGTCGCCCGCGTTCGCGAGACTCTACGTCGACGGGTCGGCCCGCCCCGGGGATCGGCTGTGCGACGTCGTGGCCGTCGATCACGACGACGGCGACAACGGGCGCACGGTCTACGCGATCAGCGGCGGCAACGAGCGGGGCGTGTTCGGTATCGGGTACGAGACGGGCGCTCTTGTTCTGGCCAGGTTCCCGGACGCGGACGCCAAGAAGAGACACTCGCTGAACATCACCGTGGCGGACCAAGGCACGCCGGCCAGGTACTCGCACACGACCCTCGAAGTGGCTTTCGCGTCGGCGGGCGCCGCCGAAGAGTCGGTGCGTTTCGCGCAGAGAACGTACGCCACCAACGTTTCGGAGGACTCGCCCGTCGGCAGTTTCGTCGCTAAAGTCGCAGCGAATTCCAACGACAACCGTAAGTGCAAAGCGTCTCGTTTTGTGCGTATTATATTATAATATTACACCGCACGCGTAACACATTGTTATAGGTTATTTTTATCGAGTCTTTATTCTCGTAGTCTCTGAATTTAAAAATTAAATTAATGTTCTCTTTAAAAAAAATTGTATTACTGTAACAATACACCTCTATGTGTAATAACATGCTTGTACGGAAAACGAGGAGAACAGTTTCCTCGCGTGATCGTAAAAAATTCGAAAAATATTTCAGTTGGTTTTTTTTTTTACTTGATTTTTTTATCCATATTTTGATTCGAAAAAGTACTCCGTACTTCTTTATGAATACCATTCGAGTTGGAGAATAAGTTCTCAGCACTAGTATACATAATATATGGATTGACATTGGTATTTATTGCGTATAACAATAAACCTGCACAATATAGTTTGGGTTGAAGTGGTTTAAAGAATATAGAAACTATATTCTTATTAATTTATATGGTTTGATCAAGTTAGAGGTAAAGATTAAAAAAAAATTATTGCTACGCGACCTATACGCTTTTGTTGGCTTATTCGTTGCAAGTTTCTGAAATGCAAATTAACAAACACAAATGGGTATTTTTTTCAAACGATTAATTTATGAGTTATGAGGAAAAAGCGTGGAATTTTTTCCAAGTAATTAATTTGCATGATATTTACATATGTATAGAACACAAAGCGGCGTCAGAGCGTAAGATTATTGAATTTTAGACTGTATATTAAATGTGAACAACTACTAGATAATAAAACTCATCGACTTTCCTATAATATTATAAGAGTACAATTATGTTAAATTAACGTTTGATGACTAAAAATTGCCAACGATACATTTTATACCTATTGCAAACTGCAGTTTTACAGCATCTAGTAGTAATATAAAATCGTATTATACAAAGTTTGCGTGATTACAAGAAAAAAAACTACTTGTAGTTACTACATAAATTGCTATTATTTTTCAAATCACGTCGATGGTACTTATCGTATTTCTTGTGTATAGTGCTACAAATTAGTTACCGTTAAAAATGTTTAGTGAAAAAAATATTATATAATATTAAATTGTTGGGTACACTAAACGTAATTAAAGAATCACATCACTAAAAATCCATCGAGTTTATTTTTATTTCCTCTGTAAAATGATTAAAATAAGACTTCATTATTTTCTATTTTACTCTCCCACCAATTGTATTGTTTGGTGAACATAATACTTGTCTTTAACCTTGTGTTAAGCCCGAATAAGGCTAGTACGTTATTGAATAAAATCGCTGTAATAATAATACGTCCTTTGGATTTTTAGTCCTTTTGTTTTTAGTCCTAATTTTGAACGCTCTTTCAAGAAACAAAAAATCCGGTGTTAAAACTAAGTGCACTTTTTTTTTTTTTTTAGGGATTTTGTACAGTATTCCTGATGGTGTGGCTGAAAACTGTTTCAAAGTGGATAAAGATCGAGGAATCATAACTCTACAGAATTCAATTGACCGAGAACGCACTAATCGTTATGTGTTTCCTGTTTACGCTATGGACGAAATTAAATTAAGCACGGACGTGGTGACAGTTGAAGTGGGCGTACTCGATGTGAACGATTACACTCCTAAGTTCAAACACGATTCGTGTCATACAATTATATTGCCCGAAAATCAAGATCCATCCATAGTTCGGACCGTAGTAGCTGTTGACCCTGACTGGGGGCCTAACAGCGAGGTAGTTTACAGTATAGTTGGTGGAAATAACGGCAACAAATTCAATTTGGACCCCAAAACGGGTGATTTGACTTCCAAAACGTTAGACCGAGAGGTGCAAGCCAAATACCAACTTCAGATAACTGCCCAGAACCGCGGTAGCACAACGGCTGGCCATTGCAATCTTACAGTGATTGTCGATGATGAGAATGACAACAACCCAAACTTTGAACAAAGCAAGTACGAAGCAGCTATAGTAGAAGACGTGTTGCCCGGTACCAGCGTGTTGACTGCCAAAGCGCATGACGTGGACATGGGCGTCAATGCCATGATCACGTATTCTCTGTCCAATCAAACAGAAAATGTTTTTCAGATTAACAACAAAACTGGAGTTATCACCACCGTAGGGTAAGTTTAGCAAACTTTATAAAAATGTGTATTCTGTTGTTTGACGTGTTCCGTTTAATAATTTACAGGAATGTAGACAGGGAACGACAACCGAGCTATTGGTTACAAGTAGTTGCTAGGGACGGTGGAAAATACAATCCGAGATCATCAACGACGCTTGTTCACATCAAAATATTAGATATCAACGATAACATACCAGTATTCACAAAATTTCCGTTCACGGTTGAAATACCATCACACGTACAGCCAGGAATGGATATTGTTCGGATATCGACGATCGATAAAGACGAGGGGTCTAATGCGGACGTGTTGTACGCATTCAAAGAAAACCAAGAAGTCGCTAATAGGTTTCGTATCAACCCCAATACAGGAGTGGTAACGGCTTCGTCGAGCTTAGCTTCGGACAATGGACAAGTATTTCATTTAGAAGTAACGGCTACGGACAAAGGCAACCCACCGCAGAGCTCAACGGGTCTTTTAGAGATTAAAATCGGGGAAAACTTTGATCGAATCCCTGTGATGCGATTCAAGAATTCAACTTATCATGTGACGATACCAGAAAATTTAGAACAACACAAAGATATACTGGAGGTAAGATTTAACTCAAACATTGATATTCTAAAATCGTACATGTATTAATTTTGTTTTTCGTTTGTTTAGATTTCGGCTTATCGAAGCGATGGCAGGAAACAAAAAGTAATTTACAAATTGGCTCCGGTTAATAATGAAAACCGATTATTTTACATTGAAGAAGAAACCGGTGTTATACGTGTCGGTAAACCGGAAGGCTTGGACTACGAAACATATAAGTCGGGTGTGCACTTAGTGGCGATCGCTAAAACTGATGCACCCGCCTCTGTGATTATGTGGGGTTACACTGATGTGTGGGTACACTTGTCTGATCAGAACGACAATAGTCCGGTGTTTGCACAAAAAGAGTACGTAGCTACGGTAGCTGAAGGCAACCCTAAGGGTGCGTTTGTTATAAAAGTAACGGCCACCGATTTGGATGATAATGAGAACTCTAGGCTGTCGTATCATTTGGTGGATGGTAATCACGACAACGCTTTTGTCATCGATCCGACAGACTCCGGCATTGTCAAAACAAACATAGTATTAGACAGTGAAATCCGGGACATTTACAAGTTGACCGTTATAGCGACCGACGAAGGCACTCCTCAGATGACGGGAATGGCCATCATAAAGGTCATAGTTATTGACATCAACGACAATAGACCATCTTTTCCGCCACAGAACACCATCAATATCAAAGAAGGTACATGGACATGTTATAGTCATGAATACCTACTGTAGTAATAATCATTGTTTACTCAGTACGTTTTTTTTTTACGAATTTTTCAGGTCTTGAAGTCGGAAGTGTAATAACAACAGTAGTCGCTAACGACGTAGACACATACCCGACGTTGACTTATTCTTGGGCATCTTCTGTAGAATTAACGGACCGAAAGCTATTTGCGTTAGATAGGTACAATGGACGAGTATCATTAATTGGAAGTTTGGACTACGAAATGACTCAATCTTACCGAATGAGCGTGGTCGTATCGGACACGGAACACACGGCATTGACTGAACTATCGATCGTGGTAACTGATGATAACGACAACCCTCCAGTTTTTGATCGCCCTTATTATACGTTCATAATGACAGGTTTGTAAATCTAAAAGTGCATGCAAATCCTGTTTTGAATGTGTAGTTTATTGTTTATGTGTATGCTTTAGAAAATATTAACGGAGAATCTTCAATGCAAGTGGTTGCGAAAGATTTGGATTCTGGATTAAATGGTCAGATAAAATATGCTTTGGTAAATGAGGTAAACGGATTTCGAATTGACCAGCAAACTGGTGTTATCACGGCAAATCGGTTAAACTTTGATCAAAAATTACTCCAAAAGGTAAACAATTTAAAGCTAAAAAATTAACTCGTGCAAATAACTTTTATATATTAATTATGTTGTCTTTTGTGTTTTGTATAGGGTATTGCCGATCTTTTAGTGTCTGCTACAGACCTAGGAACTCCTTCTCTTTCTACTGTTGTAGCGGTTCGTGCAAATATAAATTCGGTACATTCGAGTATGATGAGATTTGCACAAAACGAATTCAGGTAAATAAAAACCTTAATATTTCTTCGTATTATCCATTCTTTTTTGACCGAGTTTCTTTAAAATGTTTATTGGTTTAAAATTAACACATTTTGACTCGAATTTCGCTCAATTGTATAAAGATCCATAAATAGAACAATATATTTGTTGTATGATCGATAAATCAATCTAGATAGTTATAATAGGATAGTTTGTTTTTTCAGAGTATCCGTTCGAGAAGATATTGTTTTTGGAGAGACGTTTTTGAAATTACTGCCAAGTTACTCGACAGATAGTTCAGTACAATTCAATATTGTAGAGGGCGACGAAGAGAAAAATTTTGATCTAATGAGTCCGACCGGCGAACTTTTTGTAAAAAAGCGTCTGGACCGAGAATCCCGCGATGTATACTCTTTGAAAATCACGGACAACGTCAATAGTTCGTATGTTTATGTCCATGTAATAGTTGAAGACGCCAATGACAATGCGCCTCAATTCACGACAAATATCCAGCAGAGTCTGTCTTTGCCGGAAAATACGCCCATTGGATATTCAATCGCCAAATTGACGGCCGACGATTTTGATATGCCACCAAACTCCGACATTTATTACGAAATAACTTCTGGCAACAGTAACAATTACTTTAATATCAACAAAAATACGGGAGAAATTTACGTAAAATCCACGTTGGACTGCGATCTGGACGTTTCAGATTACAATATAGTAGTGAAAGCGCAAGACAGCGCAAAATCTCCTGATCGGCCATTAGCTACGGTAAAACTGCTGAAAATACACTTAGAAGATGTGAATGACAATACACCGAAATTTCCCGTCTCGGAGTATTTGGAATTTGTTGGTGAAAATGAACCGATCGGTGCTCTAGTTTTTACTGCCAAAGCAACAGACGCAGACCTCGGGTACTATGGGCAACTCAACTATTCGATAGCTTCATCAGCCAGTTATTCCGGTGCGGACGATTCGTGGAAGATGTTCAAAATAGACCCATCGTCGGGTTTGGTGACTACAAGTGCAGTATTTGACTATGAAACTAGAAGTCGGTACACGTTTACAATAGTAGCCAGCGATTCAGGAGGCGAAACAACTAAGGTCCGTGTCAAGATAGAAATCGAAGGTAAAGATGAGTTTGCGCCGCAATTTGTTGAGCGCACGTTCAAGTTTATGGTCAATACAATCGACCTGCCTGTGGGTTACATTATTGGACACGTATCAGCTACAGACAGGGATAAGGGTCCCGAAGGTCGAGTGGTGTACCATCTTACCACGCAAAATGCGTACTTCAAAGTAAACAGGACTACTGGCGCAATAGCAGTAAAGAAAAAAATTGACGGAAACTTTGACGCAGTACAAGACATTAGTCTGGTAGTGACCGCCAGTTCCGGAAAACAAGGTTCACTGACCAACGTAAGTGTAGTTGAGATTTCGTTTGATCCGTTGTCCCAGCCCGGTCTAAATTTGGCCAGCAGCTCAGGCGGTCAAAATGGAGCTGGTTCACCGTCTAGTAACAGCAATAGCCTGGTGGACTGGATCATCGGCGTGCTGTCGGTGGTGCTGCTGGTAACCCTTCTCATGGGTGGCATAATGTTCTATTTTCATTTGAAAAACAAACAACACCGGAACATCAACAAACCTGAGCTTAACGGACACCAGCGGACGGACAACACGTATGTAGACCCGGGTGCGTTTGATACGATACCTATACGAGGCGTTGGAAACGCACAGGTGGTAGGTCAATTTGCACCGCCCAAGTACGATGAAATACCCACTTACCGAAACAATAGCAGTAACAACTCCGGGGCCGCGACCACGTCAGACTTATCAGGTTCGGAGAAGTCGGGCTCGAGTGGTCGGGGATCGGCCGAAGATGATGTGGAAGATGAAGAAATCCGGATGATCAACGAGCGACAGAACGTCAACGAACTGACCGAGGTGACCGCTGCACGAAACACGCAAGAGTATCTGGCTCGTTTGGGCATTGTAGACGCACAAACGGCGGCGCCACCTCATCTGCCCGACGATAACCGGCTGCAGTCGTCCAGGCGTCGTCGCAGACCCATGGAGAACATCGACATGTACGACGAAGACGAGGCTGCCGACGGTGACATTACCAATATGATATACGCTAAACTCAGCGACGTCGGTAGCGAACGCGGTGTTGGTGGCGGAGTTGAAGGTGGCAGCGAAGAAGACGGAGTTGGCGGTGGTAACGTCGGCGGAAGCAATTCTTCTAACACTGTCTACTCGACAGGTGGTTCCAAAGTGCCACCACCTCAACCCAGTATGGTCGGGTCGCTTAGCTCAATCGTGCACAGTGAAGAAGAACTGACGGGTAGCTACAACTGGGACTACCTTTTAGACTGGGGTCCGCAGTACCAGCCGTTGGCTCACGTGTTCAGCGAGATAGCTCGTCTTAAAGACGACGCGAACTCGGTGAAAAGTTCTAACAGCGGTGGAGCGCCGTCGTCCACCGGTGGTGCCAGTCATAGCACAAAAAACGCTTCCAACAAGAAAATTGGCAGCGGTATTGTTCCTAATAACCACGGTCATCAGAAAAGCGCGCCACCTCCACCCCCGCCGCTGTTGACCAACATGGCGCCCAGAGCCCTGTCCTCGCGGCAGTCCGTCAGCTCTTCGCACCATCACAATCATCATCACCACCATCACCACCACCATCAGGCGACGCCGCCCATACTGCTCGTGCCCCGATCACCTATCAGTCACGAGTCCAACCCGGGTGGTTTCAGCCAATCGGTGGCCATGTCGCCATCGTTTTCTCCATCCTTATCACCGTTGGCCAACAGGTCTCCGTCCATATCTCCGCTACACTCGTCCGCGGCATCGACGTCCGCCCGACAAAGGCATAATATGACGACAGAGACCGAACTTAGGCTATGACCGTGCAAATATATGCGAGAGAGAGAGAGAGAGAGAGATGAAGCGAGCGTGATGCAGTAACATGATCAACAAAGAACTACGGCCATCCAACCAAAAGGTTTACTAGTCTCTATGATGTTTGAAGCGACACACAAGTCATACATTAATGTATAGATTTGTACCGTATGTGAGATGTGACCTTTGTGTAATTACTCCTACTCTTTTGACGGCCATATGGTTTTGTACCTCGCTATTTACCATGTAATAAAGTATAGATCGATAGGTAGTTAAGATTAATTTTACGCGGAACATTTTGTTACTCGAACATGTATTTTAATGAATGGCGATAAAATCAAAGGTTAAGTTTTATAATGCAAAATTGTGATAATATTATGAATTTCATATTATACGATAACGTTATGTTGTACATACGTACTGACTACTAAATAGTATTAGGATTTATAAATTTTTTTTTTTTTTCATTTATATGTGCGTTGATACCTCTATGATTAAAAGTCTTGCCAATCTAAGTGCCTACCTTTAGGTAGTTATACCTAGATAGTTAGTAACCCCTTGCCATACTTAAAAATCAAATTTTAATTTTATTTTGTGCAATCAAATGTAATTTGCTCATTTTTATTTCTCATGTTAGACGTATAGATTTGTGAATTTTTTTTTTTTTGTATAATTATTTTAAACAAGACACTAACTTTTATTTATTGGAGAATCATAACTCCCTGTACAAAAATATATAATTGTATTTTATCAAATTGTATCAAAAAAAAAAAAAAAAAGTAGATAAAAATGACTTTATAGTATTAATGAACCGCCGTTATAGTATATTTACGAAAATATTTCAAGTTACACTCATTTTCCTATGTAACTTGTGATAATTTTCGTTTCTGCGGGTTTCCAATATTGTAAATTATATTTATGTATTTTGTATGATATGAGGTACCTTGAAAACATATTTATTGTTATCATAATATTATCAAAAATGAAAAGTAATTTATACCTGCCATTTTTATCATTTTTTTTTTTTTTTACTTATATTATGTGAAGACTGTTTTCAGTTCTTTTCTTATACTACCAGCTAATGTTTAGAGTTTTGTAAATGTTCTTACATTAATATTCAGTGTTTAAAATTATTTTGCATTATAAAATGTAATTTTTTTTTTTACCTTTTTGAAAGCATATTACTGCTCACTCTGTTAAGTTCAATGTAATTTCTGTAATAATATGTGTACCTTGTTTTTGTACTCTATAACTGTACATTATTTTTTTGTAAATATGAACATTATTTAAAAAATAAAATTTTAAATGATTTTAATAGTTTGATTTTTACTTATGCTCAACAAATCCTTTATATTCCCCACCCAAACAAAAACATTTTAATTTTGTGTGTTTTAGGCAATAAAAAATCACTCACAATTCAGTTTAATTTAAAATAAACACTATATTACATAAATATGTATGAATATAAATGTGAAACACATAACGGTGTGTCGCGGAGTGTACTCACGGACTGACTAACCGACCGAGCGTCTGACCAGCCGGTATATAAGCGTCGATTGTTCTAGAACTTACACTACAGTCCGCGACAGGAAAAGTGGCCCCTGCCCGCCACGAACCTAGCGGCCGTTTCGCCTCAGTGGTGCGTAACGTAATTAAACTTATTGCCGCGTTTTTTTGAATTAATAATTAATTTACTGAAAATACTTACAATATTTTAAAAACAAATAATTTGTGTATTCAAACCGAACAAAAAACATTAAAAAATTAAAACAAATAATACAAATATTTTATTATAAAATGTGTATTATACAAGTGGCGCAGCCACGCAGTATGCGGCATATGTTGAGAACCAATGGTTCACGGGTGAGGAAGCGGCAACGGGTCGCGGTACACAGGGGCCACTTTTCCTGTCGCGAACTATAACGAGATAATTATAGTATATTCTAGAACTTGGGGTTTCCCTTTATTTACTGACCATAATAGGACCAAGTACACTAGCTTGAAGTGTACAGCACAAAGAATACAGTAATAAAATCATTACTAATATCAAAACATATTGTGTTCTGTTTTTAAAATAGCCTGTAAACCATTAAAAACATTTATCGACAATCCCAGAGCAAGAATAAGAATTTTCTGAATACTTGACAACTAAAAATGTCAAAGGCTTTACACAAACAATGCATCAGCAGTACCCCGTGGCTTTTCTAAGCACAAATCAATTTTTTGACAACAGTTTATTACATTTTAGTACATAACCTTTAGGCTAGTTCTAAAAGCTTTAAGTTTAAAGAAATAATGGTTTAATGCTGAATCTTAATAAATTAAAAATAAAATAATATGTAAGCAAGATTTATGTTAGTATATTTGTCTAAATAACATCCCGATATTTTATTACAATGTACAATTTACAACTTATTATTTTGTGTAAAATATATTAAGCACCATAAAAATATTATTAATTATTTATTTAAGATGTATCGTTATTATATTTTGTTTTCGTTAATTAATTATACTTTCACAGCGACAATGAATTATATTCTACAGAAAAAATATAATACAGAGTAACAATGCCCGAGGAACCAATTTTCGGACTTACAGCTACAATAAATTAAAAATACAAAACTATTTACGTATTTTTAAAATAAATTTTAAATATCCAAAAAACATCACACATCACAACATATGTGTGTATAGAACACATACCATAATAACAATTAAAACAGTGTGCAACATCTGAGAACGAATTTATACAAAACGGAGAGTTTTGGTCTGCTCTTAGAAGACTAGAAAACACAGCAAAAGTTCATGAATGTGGATCAAACAGATCAGTCTTATTATCATAGAATTAAAACTACTATATCACGATGACTCCAATAGTATGACTTCATCTTCAGCGGTTTCCCTTCTGGTGTTTGACTTATTTTTAGAACGGTTATTAACACCGGAACCAAAATGACTGATTCTGTAACAACAAAATAACTTCTGTGTTTACTCTCATAACACTTTTAAGTTTTAATCAGCAAGCATAAAAATTAGATAATTGCTTTAGCTTACAATATTTCAGTGTCATCATCGTCAACATCAGATGCTACTTGGAAGTAAGGATTAGCTAGTGTTGGCCGGAATTTATAACCTGTCATCACAAAAAATAAAAATGTTGCTGTTTCTTTAAATAACTCGTTCAGCCAAAACAAATTGAATGGAAGAGTCATCTGTAACATATCAAAAAAACATGTATTTCATGACAACAATGCATGAAAACATAAAACAAGATTTTTTTGCTAATATTAAACTCACTCTAAGCATGTAAGTTAAAATCCGTGTGAAATATATGTACGAAACAAGCAACACATAAAACTGTCGGAACAACTTTAGTTTGCGTAAATTCATTGCAGCTTTACCGTCTGTCTGTGATGCTTCTTGTAGGTGACGAATGGACCTAAAAAGTAAAAAAATTTCAAATATATTTATATTATAAGACGTGTGATAATATAAATTAATTAAAATATTTGAAAATTATAATTTAATTAAGAATAGTTCAACTCCCTTTACCAAAGAATGGGAAACAAAATGGCTGCACAACACATAAAGTCAACGAGTAAAAACAAATCCAACCAAGCATTATGCTGAACATCTCCTTCTTCTGATTCTTGAATAATAGCATAGGTTATGTTGGCTAATACCTGTAGACACACAATGTCATGCATTAATGGGCAATCAATAAAATGTTTAAAACACCCATACTTGTAAGGGTATAACAATCATAAATATACGTTTGTCCATATCTGATAAAACATGTTTGACAAACTTCATGCCAGTACCAATGAGAACAATTGTTATGAACATAACAGATCCTTTGAGTCTAAAAAAAAAAAATTCAATAAAATGAATTATGAAACAAAACAAAATATAATTGTACTAAACTATTTATTACATACAAGTGAACCGTGTAGTAAATAAAAGCCCATGTGGCAATATGTTGTCCTTTAACTTGAATAATGTGGAAATTTAAACCATGGAAAAAAAGAGTAACCGCTTTCAGGAAAACTAATACAGCCATTAAGTAATGTATGTTAAACACCGGATAGCTGAAACCAAGCATTTTTTTTTTTTTTTTTTACAAATAAAACATACTAAGAAGGATATATTTTACTTACGTGCTTCTACATAAGAAATAAACCCAAAAAACTCCAGTAACAAAGAAGATAATAGACAATGAAAAATAAAGTGATGGCAGCGGCATATCACCAACTGAAAGATAATTCTCATTGGCATTAATTTCAACTATTGAAACCTGTAAAAACAAATTATATGAAATTAATAAACAAACGCTATTTTGTCTTTGATTACAATTTATATACGTCCTATATGTCCAGAATATAAAAATATCTAATCTTTAATTGAAAAATTACCTCAAAACTTTGTTTAGACCTGGGTATAACGGCATAATTTGGACAGTTATGATAATATAAATTATACAATCCTTGATTTGATTCCAGGTTCACATATACAACAAACTTAAAGCAAAAATTAATTACATTGGTGTTTGTTATTACTTATTAATTATTATCAATACAACATACTTACATTTATGTTAAAATAGTCTGGTTGAGTACTCTTTTCAATTGACAAAGTCAAATCAGAACAACTCGTTTTCTCTATAAAAGCCAAAATGATTTTCACAGTAATGATACTTAATAAAATATTTTTAATACGACATACTTTCGAAGTTATTCGCCCGATTCATTTTAAATGATTCCAAATCAGAGAATAAATAAAATGGTTCCATTTGAAGTGAACAGCTAATTGTAACACTGCACATAGAAAAATTTAATGTAAAATTTGATTATCTAAACATTTTATTTTACTAGTAGTTAAAAAGTAATAAGTCTGGCAATAATTTATGACCATTAAAAAAAAAAAAAAAAAAAAAAAAAATTAAAACTTAAGTATTTTAATTTATTAATTTACCAAAGTATAATCCAGAAACATGATTACAAAAATTTGCAATTATTATTTAATTAAAAATGATAAAATACCTAATAATTAGAAAGGTAGATAAAGGAATTACCAAAATAATGACGCTACAATATTTGGTTGAACCATGTCTTTTTAATCAACTAAATGTTTAATGCCACTTAACCTATTGGTTACTGGCAAAGCTGGGCAGTTAACTTTTATAGATATAAAATTACTAAAATCAGTAACTTTGTTACTTGTAATTTCAATTCTATAATAACTTGTAACTTGAAGAGTTACTTTTTGTGTACGTGTGCATTGTGCAAGTAACTTAACAAGTTACAGTACTAAATAGTTACAAGTTGATTTTTATTTTCTTGCCAATATCATAGATAATTATTTAGCATCTTTGAACACAAATCAAAAGGATAATTTTTTTTCTGATATTACATTCCTACCCACGTTATCGTGTTATTAGAATCAATATGTTTCTGTTACCTTATAAATAGGACCATAGGTAAAAGGCTCCCATAGGTAAAAGGCTTTATATTTTCTCAACAGCTATCTATTCTTGGCAACGGCCACCACCCAGCCATTCATTACATTTTGATAACAAATACTAACTATAATCTATTTAATAGATACACACCCTTGTAAAAATATAAAATTTTAAAAGTAACTTTAATTTGTCATATTTTTGTTCAGAAACTTGTAAATTAACTAAAATACTAAATTTACGAAAACAACTGTAACTCACTCAGTTACTTTACTATTGGGTAACTTGCCCAGCTTGCATACTGGTTTTGCAGAAAAATATTTAACTAGTAAACAATCTGAACTTATTATGAATAATCAATAATAATAATAATAAGTAGGTATAGTTAAATAAATAACTAATATATAACTAAAAGTAACTATATATTTGTACTTATTTAAACTTATATTAGTGCACAAAGTACAAACATCGAAAACTCAAAATAAAATTATACATCCATGTAAGTATACATAAAAAAGAAGAGATAAAATCACTTACCAGCATTAAATATTGAATTAAACTCAAAATTTGACAAGCCACAATAAAAACTTACATTTTTTGGTTGAAATTAAACTTGAATTTTACAAGTTTTGAATTTGGTCGTGAGTCAAACAATGTGTCCAATTCGATTGGGCAGATTTCTGGCTGAGTATACATATACGTATCGCTCTCATCAAAAAGGGTTTTTTCAAGTATCAAACCATGCTAAAACAACAATAATCAATGAGCTGATACAAAAGTATAAACAAGGGATTTAGATGTCCACTACTACCTATTGAAAATCAGATCATTAGGAGTATAAATGTTTATAAGTTTATTAGTTATTGAGACTTCAAAGTCATTTTAATTTAATAACCAAGCAATGAAATAGATTATT
This sequence comes from Hormaphis cornu, assembly GCA_017140985.1. NCBI lineage: Eukaryota > Metazoa > Arthropoda > Insecta > Hemiptera > Hormaphididae > Hormaphis > Hormaphis cornu. The sequence continues at coordinate 28,638,739 of CM029360.1, forward strand.
TTTTTTTTAGTATTTGTTCAGATAATCAATGTCGTTTGATTATATAATAAATCAAAAAGTATAAGTGAGAGTTACCAATGAATGTGAGTCACCCATGAGTAAGTAAGTAATACCCATAAATCTTTTATCTTGTTGGCCATTGGTCACATCGGCTAACAAATAGAATTGTGACAGAATGTATGACACAAACTAACTTTAAGCAGGTACATAATTGTATCTTAACTCATTTTGATGCCGATCAAATTTCTATGGCTTATACCTAGATTATAGATGTGTATATTTTATTTTATTACAAAAAAAAAAAAAAGAAATTATTCTTGAATAACATCATCAACATGATATCATGATCGCGTCGATGAGGAAAAACTTTTAAAAACGTGTACTGACTTTTACAATGGGCCGACCATAGTGTAGCACAAAAAACGATCTCCTGACGCCCTATCCTCAGATATCCTTTTGACGATCCTTCACTCACCGTATCGTTTAAGTTGGCGACAGGCAGGTAGAAATCCTTGATCCGCACGTCCAACAAACCGCCCCTGTAGAACCCGAAAGTCGTGAGCGCTATGTAACGGCGATCGTCTTTCTGTAACATAGACGACGCGAGTGTATGTCCCCAAGAGCCCACTTCAATGGGTTGGTTAGTAAAGAAAATACTCACGTTTATCGACAGTGTGTGTATCCTGGCCGTGACCAGCGCCGCGGACAGGACGAAGAGAACCACGACCAGCAGACGGTGGACGGACATGGTCAGCGGACGAACGAAACTACTTTTAAATTTGTTTTGTTTCTTTTAAACCGAACTGTTGCCTACTTGGCGTTTGCTGACCTGCTGCAACTTACTGTAGTGACACAGTAACGCCGAATACAGTACAACGTGATAAGTATTATCGCGGAATAAATTAATTGTCTTATCTCAGTTCATGATATTTTATCATAACTGATAACATACATACAATTCATTAATGCAATTTTACAAGTGAACGTCATTGCAGGATTTTGTCCGATTTACTTATTCAAGCAAATTGTCATACAAAAAAAAACGTATAGATCACGGTGTAGAGAAGACAGAAGAATCTTTTCTACACCGTGGTTATAATACACAACACAATACTATAGTTACGCACATGACAAAACGGACACAGAATATGGTCTTACCATTTTGTAACATTGTAATACAGGAAAAATATATTTGCGTTCCTACTGCTATGGCGCACTCAGTAATGTATTATAGCGCTATAGTAATCAGTAAATTGTTGGATAAAAATCGTTTTGGTCGGTTTGCGTATTTATCACGAGCCGTCGATACAACCGTGATGCACGACATTGAAGACAATACAATCAAGATGATCCAAACGAACTGTAATTAATTTTTATAAATTAAAAATTCGTTTCGTGAGAATTTTTTAATCTAATCGTTCTACTAAAAATAATACAATAACAATTTTATGATTACATAGGTGCCTACCTTTTTTGTGAAAATATTTGCAAGCAATGTATTTTATTATAAAATTGACAGTGTTTTAGATTCAGAGCGAAGCGAGGAAGCTATTGATTTTACAAAGATGTTTTTTTTTTTTTTTTTTGTGTCTGTGGCACGTGTAGCTCTCCTAGGGAATCGCTCAGATCTTCAACAACAATATCTCTTTCCGGTAAAAAATTCCAAAAAAGTTTTTCTGGAAAAACAAAAAAAAAAAATTTAAGAAAAAACCGAAAAAAAGTACGGAAAACGCATTTTTGACAAAATCAATTTTGTTGATTGGTCATAACTCCCAAAATAATGATTGGAAAGACTTGACATTTTCACACAATGTTAACATTGGTAATGTACAAGTGTGAGGCAAATTTCAAAACATTTCACAAATTTTTGAGCTATATATAGAACTTTGAAATTTTCAAAAATTTCCAATTTTATTGTCATTTAATTTCAATAAAAACTTAAATTTTCCAGAAAAAGTTTTGAAAATTTAATATAATGTTGACAACATATATAACTGTTCGTAACTAAAAAATTTTAAAAATCGTTAGTCACTATTTTTTTTTATAGTTGTTTTAATTCTGAAAATTGGCCGAAATTTGTCATTATGTGTTTTTTTTTTTTTTTTAAAAATTCTAACTTATAATAAATTTATATAGTTATTTATTATAACGTTCATAACGTTGATTTTTTTTTTGGTTCTGAGGAAAAAATGAAAAAGTGTCATTAAAAAAGGTTTAACAAGTTAACTGCTTAGTTTTCAAACTATTTTGATCATTTTTAAGGGAGTAATGGAACTTGGGGGGAACAAATAATTACAGGAAACGTGTTTTTTTCACATCAATTTAGATGTTTTTGATCATAACATCCAAATTAAAGATTGGACTAAGCTGAAACTATTATACAATACCAAAATAGGAAAGATACAGATTTGACAAGAGTATTTATTGTTAAATTTGTTTTTACCACGACGTATACTAGACAACTGAGCTCGCTCAAAATCATATTTTCAAAGGCAATGATTTATCATTGCTTTCAGAAATTAAATAATGCATTTAAACCACAACTTCTAAACTAGTGACCCACCCAAAGCGTAGTCGCTACCCTGTCAAACTACCCACGCAACTTAGACTGATCCCGGCGCTTACTTTTTTTATATTTTATGTCGCTTTAATTACAGTAGCCCCATGGAAAAAAAAATAGTACCCAACAAAGAAAAATAAAAATTAAGTTTTGGAATAAAACACTAAAAATATCTAATCAATTTCTTTATTTCAAATTTTATGTATATACATAATATACTCAATTTTATGAGAGAATACTTAACCAATTTTTGTGCAATAAAAGTTAAAACTATTGGTCATGGTTGTAAAATTATATATAATATTGAAATTGATACAATAGTAAGCCCTGAGGGCCAGAAAACTTATTGTAATTTGTAGGTACTAAAGTAAATAGTCATTAGCATGTAAATATTGTTGAATATACTTACGAAAATAAAAAAAATGTTTCACGTTAAATAATACCAAATTATATTATGCGTTACATAACAACAGTAGGCACACACAACATAATCATTTTTTACAATTGGTTTGATATTATAATAATAAAACTTCAATTTTTAGTTATTAAAGTCGGCGCATTCATAAAACATTACATTTATTAAGACAATGTAAAATTACAAAATAAAACTTAGGTGCTAGTAAATGAAAAATTGTTTTCACATTATAATGCAACAAATTTATTATATCAGATAATGACTGAAATAATGGTAAGATAAAAGTTCACATTGAAAAATAAATTTTTAAATTTGTACGTAAAAATAGTTGCATTATATCGTAATATGTGTATTAACTCCAATTGAAAGCAATACTACAAAGTAAGCTCATTACATAAAATTCCATTATATATTCATTAGTACTTAAAATAAACTGATCTATAAAAATAACCTTAAAAGAAACTCTTAAGGAGTATGTATAGTTTATACACAAGTACATTTTAATACATTTAAATTGACCAGTGGACATAGAGCAATTTATATGACATTTATAGATTTATAGATAGGACCACTCATTTTGATCATATAGGGGATCAATGATAATGAAGCGAGCTACTCAATTCCATGAGCAAAGATTAAAATCAATCCAGGTTCAGTTATCATATCATCGCATACCAAAACATTGTCACAAGATAACACAACGACTGCTTGTTTACCGGGTAGTCGTTTACAATTATACTTGTCATAATGCCTACGGTTATGTTGACGTGTTTCCAGTGAGGACAGTCCAGATGGCCAAAAGCGTTCATGGCAGTTCTTGACAAGGCCTTCCAATATATGGGCAGGGCAACCACTTTCAATCAACGCTTGTTTTATGTTGTTCTACCAAAACAAAAATTGTAAAACCAAATAAGCAATCTATACACATAGTATGATGTTCACAAACCAGTTCTTTTTATAAAAAAATTTAATCAAATGATTATAGCCAGTATCAAGGTGAAAATACTTTAATACGACTTTTACCAGCACCAAAGTTCAGAAAGTAAATATTTAACCCACCACGAGAGTGTACGTACCTGAAGATATTCATCAGGGGTGGAAATCATTCCTCCCCAGCGAGTCACACGAGCTTGTGGCAAAGAGCTTGACCACCTTTCTACCTCGTCTCTTTCCAGTTCATCAGACATAGCTCTGTCACTTGGATTGCACATGCGCAATGCTCGCACATACCCCTAAAACAAAATAAAATAATTAATAAAATGTAAAAAATAAAACAGAAATGTAAAAACTAAATTTAAAAAATGCCAGAGGAACCAGTCAATGTTTTTGTTTAAGAAAGTGTAGTACAATTTTTTTTATTAAATTCTTGGTTGGATGACAAATCAATGATTATGAAAATAGTTATTCAAAGCATGTCTTAGTTTGTGTGTTTTTGGATCACAATTGAATAAGCAAAATATGTAAAGTATTAAAAATTGTTTCGAATTAGATATAATTTAAATCCAATTCCCTAATTTTTTTTTGTGGTATCTTTCCACCAAAATAAGATCGCTCCTTCCCCCGAAAAGACAAATAATGCAATTTGGTGATTTTGGAATTTTTGTCGTTTTCAACACATCTCAGAAAATAATAAAAATATCAAAAAAGTTTTAAATTAATTTATTTTTTAAGCCCCAAGTTAAAATTTATATTCAACGTTAAAATCGGAGCTTCCTGCTACCCGTAAAAGGGATTACAAATGTGAAAATTCCAATTCGTATTTTGTAAAATTTTCGAAATTTTTTTGGTTTTTGTCTTTTAACTCGAAAAATAATCATTGTCCAAAAAAAAAGCTTCAACCAAGGTTTCGACTATATTCAAAAACCTATAATATAGGTAGGTACTGACTTTAAAAAAAAAGGCCATTTCTACAGGTCAAAAAATTGTTTCCCGAGTAACTAGAAAAAAAAACATGCATCATCGTAAAAACGCTACGCTCAGAATTTAAAAAATACTTTATAAACTATTGAATGAGCCAAAAAGAGGAATTAGGAGAAAACTCTCAGCACGATTACAATAGTACATAATACAAAAAACTTAAAATCCAAATGTAATATTTCTTAATTTCTATGTTATATTTAATATGACATGTTCTAAATTATTATTTCAAATCACAATGTAGTTTTCAGTTTTGACATTATTTTTCCAAGCATTACAATTAAAAAACGACAAAGTACTATAATTATCAGTAAAATGGTGGCACTGACAACATCAAATGATAACAGTGAAGCATGCCGCCGCATTCGGTGTCAACCTGATAACGAGATTATAACTTGAAGGAACGTGTTAAAAGAAAAACACTAAACATTTAACAAATAACAGTTTACAATCGTAGACAATTTCATCGTATGGTCAAGTATACTATTTTTATACCTCGATTTATACAGAATACCGAGTAGTGAGTAGGCACAAATTACAGGGCAGCGGCCACAGAGTTCGTTTCAGTTGTAAAACTTTTTCATTTGAATAGGTATGTTACACGACTAATAAATTGTTAATCCAATTATACAAATTCTTAATCAAATTATTTCAAATAATTGTCTGCAGGTCGCGTCTGAAGTCATTACAGCTGTTGTTTTTCAGTTACTCGCTACACGATGACAACAAAGTCAAAGAAAATCAAATTCGGTTGCGATTTCACATCTGTGCCAGATTTGGTAGCGTGTGTACAGCAGCTGACCGATTGGGGCTACTCGTACGCTTGCATACCACTGATGCACACCAAACTGATACCAGACCAAAGCGCCGCCAAGGGAGATACCCAAAACATAACTTTTGATCGGTCGGCATTGATCAGCAGGGCAGACGTTATTTTGCAATCAGATACTTGGAACAGAATAATCGTAAAACTGACTCCAGGCCTGGACCTAGACGCGCTGGACAGCGACAAGAGAAACCAGCATGTGGAGCAGTTCAAACAAGAAGTTTCGTACGGCTCTTACTTAAACGTGTCGGCTGTCATGTTTGACCTGCCGCTGTCTGTCAACATACCAAACCTAACTCGCTTGATGAACATCACGTTGCAAGAAAACGTGTTTATAAATTTCTTTGTACGAGTACCCATGGCCGCCAATGATGACGTGGATACATGGAAAATATGGTCTTCATTTAGCGCTGCATGTGACTATCACAGGTCCATAAACTTAGCCCTAGAACTCAGCATAGACTTGCCAGACCAACTTGAACTTGATCGTTGGTTGGGTGAACCTATCAAGGCGGTCATTGCTCCGACTTCTATATTTTTAACAAACCAAGCCGGTCTCCCTATACTGTCTCGCCCCCATCAAGTTTTTATGAGTAAGCTATTAGATCTAGATGCTTGTGTATTTCTTAGTGGAAAATTCGAACAAGACATAAAACCATATTTTGAATATCTGTCATTTATTCACAGTAACAGTAAATCCGATAAGAATTATAGTTATTCTTACGGCTACGAAGATTTATTACAAGTACCTTTACAGCCATTAATTAACGACTTGGATAACAATACGTATGCGATGTTTGAACAAGATCCAATTAAATATCAACAATATGAAAAAGCCATAGCCAAAGCACTAACTGATAGAGCTAAAAATGATAGTACCAAGGTGATGACAATTTGCGTTGTGGGTGCTGGTCGTGGACCATTAGTGAATGCAAGTTTAAAAGCATCTGAAAATTCTAAAGTTCCCATTAAAGTCTATGCAGTTGAAAAAAATGAAAACGCTTTACTAGTATTAAACTATAATAATGACAACTACTGGAATAATTTAGTTACAGTAGTTGATTCAGATATGAGAACATGGAAGAATGAAGAAAAATGTGATATATTAGTATCTGAATTACTAGGATCATTTGGAGATAATGAACTATCGCCCGAATGCTTAGATGGCGCACAAAATGTTTTGAAAGATGATGGTATTTGTATACCTTCATCATACACATCATATGTAAGTCCATTACAATCTCAAACACTGTACAGCAGTATGAAAATGTTCAAATTTACCACTGCAATGGATATTCGACACGAAAATGCAGAACAAATATACGTAGTAAATATGCGCAATGTATACATCATAAGTCCTGCTCAGCCATTATTTACATTTGAACACCCCAAAATAAATCTGAATAAAAGCAATAACAGATATTCCACTTTAACATTTGACATAAAACAAGACTGCGTATTACATGGATTTGCTGGATATTTTAGTGCAGTACTGTACAAAGACGTACACATAAGCATTGAACCATCAACATTTAGTACAGGCATGTTTAGTTGGTATCCTGCTTATATACCAATAAAAACCAGCATGAAATTGAAGAAAGGTGATCAGTTAAGATTGCACTTTTGGCGCCTGAGCAATAACTCAAAAGTGTGGTATGAATGGAGTGTGTCCGAACCCAGTGCTATATCGATACACAATGCAAATGCACGTTCTTACTCTATGTATTTGCACTGAGATAGCATTAAGTAATATTATTATACTAATGATAATTTATAAAATTAAGGACTGAAAATGAAACATTAAAAGTTATTATGTATGTATAATTATAAAGAACTGTAATAAAAATACTTATTTTTTTGACATATGAGACCCAAAGTTTTTTGCATCAATGTGTACTCAGTTTCAAGTTATAAAATTTAATATAAAGGTCCAAATTATTAAGTAGGTACAAACAAATTTTATTTTATATATTTATTCAGATGCTAAAATGCTAAAAATAAAACTTTTTGCTTATATTATTATTTTATTTTAAACTGATCACTTTATAACAAGTTGGATTAATAATGTGTCCAACATTTAGTTATCTTCAGTAAAACAACAACGTAACAATAAATAAATGAGTAGAGTTAAATTTTTTAGTTTTACACCTGGTATTAGGGCTAACTGTCCCATTAAGACAGATTTGATTAAAATATATGATGTATGGTGTTAACAATTTTTTTCAAATATATATTTGGATCATAAAGTCTACTTAAAAACAACTTAAGCATTTTATGTTTTATTTTATCCCCTTAATTTAAACAAACCATATTTATAAAAAAATATTTCTTTAATTTTTTTGTAAAACTTAAGACAAAAAATTCAAAAATGTTGGAATGTTGTTCTCAAGTAGACTTCATGGCAATGTAAAATTAGTTTTTAGAATCTTTATTGTATCATCAGATTAATTGGTACAATTGGCAAGGGAAACGTCTAAATTACTATGATTTGTGTGTGAAAGACAAAAAAAGAAATTGAGGTAAACAATTAAAAAACTAATTTCAAATGAATTAAACATAGCAAACTGGAAAATAAGATAAATATTTTACCTTTAAAACTCGTACTTCGTCTTTAACTTCAATCATTTCATTTTTGAAGAAAGCCATATCTTTATACATGGTCTGTAATTTTTGCTGCTGATTTTGAACCAAATCTCGCAATTCTTTTACACAGTTGTGATCCTAAACACAAAATATTTTATTTAAATAGAAGAATAATGAAACATGAATTTAAATTAATATAAAGTTCAATACAAACCTTGTGTTCATCTTTTGGTATAATTAATCCACATCCTTGTTCACAAGGACATGGTTTTTTTGGATTGTAATCACACTCGGATAGATGATTATCTAGAGTATCAAGCTTGACAACACTTTGACAGCCATAGTTAGCATTGTCACAAGTAATATGTAATCTAAAACACGAAAACATCAAAATAAAAACCAAACAATGAATACACTATACTTGCACAGTTTTATAAGAACCAATCAATGAATATATTATACTTGCACAGTTTTATAAAAATGTACATATTTCAGTATTTTATTTGAATAGCTAACTTCATTTAGATAAACAAAATATAAAATGCAATACTCAATTATCTATGTAAGATGTATATTGTACCTTTATAAAAGGAAAAAGTGTCTTACATATCAACATATATAGACTGCCAAGTCTAAAAACTTGAAATTTTGCACAGAGGTTCCCAGAAACTAAAATATTCATTTGTTATACTACACCACACTTTTAATAACATTAATCTGACATGAGAGCTTTCCCCCACCCCCTAATACCCCTTCAATCCATTAATGAAAATATGTCATTGAATCAACAATATCTAGAAGATTGAGGAGGCCATTTTTTGGCTTGAACCTAAAACTAAAAAAAAAAATTCTGTAATGAGCCAAAAGGAAGGTAAAAATACTTCAATTTTCACATAAGTGTTGTCAAAAGATAGTATAGTGGACATTTAATGTACCTTATATCAAACTTTTTTTGAAAATTTGCTTAGTTTTGTTTTTTACAATGAAATCTTTAAAAACTGCTTAAGTAAAAATCTTAACACCTTTACACAACGTTGTTTGACCCTATTTTGACTACCTAAACAATTTATGAGCTACTATATGTTGGTAAATAATATAATATCAAATTCAATCATTGGTAAGAGAATATTTTGAACTATTTTTACAATATATTATTTAACTGTTTGAATAAAATATAAAATAAGGAAACATAAGACAGTAGGTACCACAAGCCATTATATACTGAACCATTTTATACATGTTCATTTTATACTGCACAATTGGCATTTTGTATCACGCAAAGTGTATCATACTACACAGAGCACACAATTTTAGTCCCTGAAGGTTCCTTAATTATACATTTTAGACAGCACTAAGAAAGCATTTTCCAAAATTCTACTTTAAAGAATTTCTTCAACCTTTAGGATTGTTTTAAAGGGCGCTTACAATAATATTGTACTTTTTTAAGCCAAAACCATCGAAGCTATAATATAAAATGTTAATGACATTACATTTTATAATTTATCATGTAAAACTTACTAAGTGATTTTCTAAAATTTAACAATAAGCAAAAAAAACGAAAAAAAACGAAAAAAAAGATTAGAAGAAGAGAGAGGGTACATCACAAGCATAAAATATATTAATCCTTACTAATTCTTTACAAATTAGAAGTTAAAAACTCAAAAATGTATTATCAGGACATTAAAAATTTTAGAAGTGAATTCCTAGATAATTATATATGTCATTATTACAATGAAATGTTTTAGAATTTGAAAATGTTTTAAATATTTTAAGTTTGAGATCTTCTTATACCAACTTTTATGATAATATTTAATTATTATTAATTATTGTAGAATGTGCTTCACTGACTGAAAAGAAAAGCTAGTTTTAAATGTTGTACCTATAACTTTTGAGATCTAACAACAATCACCTACCTAATTAATATGATAACTTAAATTTTACCTACTCAAACAGAGCTGCAGGAAAATGCTAGTGTTTTTATAAATGTTTATAAGAGATTGAATTAATTTAAACTTAATTATTTAAGATATGATGGTAATAAGTTATTATTTAGATTGTTAACCAAGTAGTTAACAATCTTCAAATATAGGTACCAACAAAAACAATACGTACAATGTGACGTCTTGCTTAAAATTAATAAAATTAATAAGAAGGATCATTTAATTTAACAGTACATAATTGCTATACTTTGAAGATTGGTAGACGTGTACCTATTATTATTTATCCCAATTCAGAATAAACTACAAACGGTACAATCAGAACAGTAAATAAACTTTAAAGTACATTGTTACAGTAAAATTAACAAAGTATACAAATCAACTATACTCTATTCCAAAAGAGAACGATCATTTCGGCCGACCGGTTTTCGTCGGTCACTGCGCATCTTCCATAAATGTCTTCGTGAAACGTCGGCTAGCAAGGTGGGGGAAATTTGGCCTTGGCACTGCAAGTTGCATGCGCAAAAGTGACCATTCTCTTTTGAAACAGAGTATAGGTAGCAATAAAAATATGTTATCTAGGTAGCCAGATAGGTCTAGTTAGTTTAGAGTATTAGTTTTAAGTATAGAAATTACAAACCTGTTGAGTAAATTTTTTAAAATTCGTGGTACTGGTCTTAATTGGACAACGTTGACAGAAAGCCTATCTACTGGGCAAGTTGACTGCCGTAGCAACCATTCAAGTATACATCCTTTGCAGAAAGCGTGTTCACACGCAGGTGCCTAAAACACATTTATAGTTGTACAAACATTACGCGATATGCACACACAAAATTATATTTTGTCAATGATGTGTGCACAGGTAGAAGGAATTTATATTTACTTGAACTGGATCTTGCATTACTCCGGTACATATTGGACAAAGGAGTTCTTCGTCAACTTCACCAACAAAACGCCCAATATCATAACCCATGATGGCCGTCGCAATATTAGGCCAATATTCGCCAGACGTAAAAAAATGATGGATATAAACTAAATGTCACACAGAGCTGTTTATTTCATTTATTCTGTAGCATATTTATTATTTAGTATAGGCACTGTCTTAGACATAGATAGGATAAAGGATTCCTTTATTATCTATGTCTGAGAAATAAAGAAATCCTCTATTATCTATGGTCTTAGATTATAGGCATCTGTGATAATAATAAATATACATAACGTAAAATTGATAACAGATACCGGAAGTCCGGAATCTATATTTTTGATAATTTATACATCTGTCATCTACAGAATAAATTAAATCAGAAATTCTATTCTGTGATTTACTCACACTTAACAGAATATAATATTTTTTTATGTTTTTATTCATTCACAACCGTGCACAGAACTCAATAGTATCTAAGCAGAATCCTAATAACATCTTGGGAACCACTGTAAAGTATAAACTGTTTTTGTGTACAAAGTTTCTCATTTTTGATAAGCTTTTATTTGGATTTGATTTGATTGTTTACCTGTTATGATTAGTTTTCTTTTTTTTTTTTTCGAGTGATCAGTTCGTCGAGACTCGATAGTTGAGCTGTGCTGATTGGAAAGATTAATATATTTGTTGTCGGCAGTGAACGATTCTTCTGTATTTGTATTTTGTATTACCCAGGGGTTGGCGTGAAAAAAGATTGTGGAAATGTAAAATTTTTAGTTAGAAATGTTTTGGTACAGCTTTTGTATAACTGCATGTTTTTTTTTAAACTTATTAAATAATTAGCTAAGTAATCACTCGTAATATTCTCTTAAGCCACTGGTAGTATCTTTGTTCATTCTAAGCTGCGGTGAAATGCGAATATGGGATGGATTCGCCTACGTCGTCAGAAGTGCTGTTGTTCAGTGAAGACGACAGTGGCTTATTGGTCAATGGGTCGTTTTCAAACAGCTCTGTCAGCGCTAGTTCTTATGAGCAATCGTCCCGAGTAAGTTTTCTCCTCTACTTTGAGTAAGAAGTATCTTTCTTTAAAGTCGTTAATATTTTTGAGGCGAATGGAGGTAAACGCAATATCATAAAACGGGAAATATGCAGGGACGTGGAGGAAGGTCGTTTTTAATAAAAAATAAATTAGGTGTAATATGTTGTTTTGCTTTTATCTAATGATGTACCATGTACAATGTACTTAATAAACTAGTTGTAGTTGATGCAGCCAGTATTGTTTGACTTATATAATTTTATTTTGAATTTTAGTGCAAAGAAAGTGATGAAAGTTTGTCTTTGAGTCTAGAAGATTCCCTTATCAATGACTCTGATACATTGTATACACCACAGTTCAATACGTTAAAGAAATGTCCTGATGTTAAACAATTAGAGGTTCAAATTCAGCCTCCTGCTGAATTTCAAGACTTACCACCCAGTTTCCTCAATGTGTATTCGCCTCCATTAGAATTTAAAGATAACAAATGCCAACACATTTGTTCACCTGTTTACACTAATAATTATATGATTTGTGTTGAACAATATGCAAATGATTTTGTTAAATTATTGATTGGTGATTCATTGAAACACTTGGATTCATTTAATAATACTAGGTACCCATTAATTTTTAAACTATTAATACATTACAAGAATGTAGTATAAGGTTTTTTGTTTATTTTATTTTATTTATTCTAGGCAATTGAAACAGCACAAATTGTACCCTAATTTAGGTATCTATTGGAAAACTAATCATCGCTTACCTATTGGATCAAATAATTCCTTGCTGTCAAGTATTTCATCATCTCATAACTCCTTGTTTAATGTAGTTTCTTCAGACGACTCTAATTTTATATCCTCCGCGGTCTCTCATGATGCTCTTAATAGTGATACATATACTTTACCAATCAATAGTTCACCTTTTAATGTTGCTTTTCGTCGACCATTGAGGAAAAAGAGAAAATTTCGCAATGAGTGCCATTCTGTACCATTCAATAAAAAGTAAGATCTATAATACATAAATGCCAGTAAAATTTGTTTAATTATAAATTATTTCTTTTTAGACCAATCGAAAAATGTAGAAGTGTCCAAGAACCAACACATATGACTGTTAATGAAGTACGAACAGTTCTTCATAACATTTATAGCAATACAGAAGAGTGTAACAAACTTCAAGTTGCAAACGTGTCAAGATGTAGTAGTACCATACACAATGATCATGACAAAGAGAACTATGTCAATAAGGTCTTAACATCTAAATGTAAAATCAGAAAACATTCATTGATGGTGAATATTAAACACAAAAAAGTTAAGGATAATTGTGCCTCAGAAGATAATGGTGGTCATAGTTCTAGTCACTCATCGAGAAAAATCTTTTGTGCATCGCCATTTATTTCATCAGCAAAATCAAACTTTTCTTTTAGCTTAAAACAAACATTTTGTAATATTTTTCGTTCCCGTAAAAGCACATCAACAGATTCAGACCCTGGACTTAATCCACAGGATACTGTTGTACTCTTAGATGTGACTAAAGAGACAACTTTTGAGAAACGAGCGCTACCACCAGTACCTAATAATAATGGTTCATGCGGACACACCTATCAGCGTGAAACCAGTACAGATTTTGCCACTAGCATTGAAAAAGTTAAAGATGTGAGTTTTATCAATGCATAAATTTGGAATTTGTTTATATAATTTTTTGTTTTTAACTTTCAGTATGGCTGGTATTGGGGTCCAATATCAGGTGAAGCTGCTGAAAAAATACTGTCAAATGAACCTGATGGATCGTTCATTGTACGTGACAGTAGTGATGACCATTATATATTTTCGTTGACATTTAAGTTGAATGGTTTTGTTCGACATGTTAGAATCGAACACGATCAAGGTAATCAAATTAATTATTCTTTAAAAAAAAATTTAGTTTTTACACATTTTCTTTGTTTATATTTAGGGAATTTTAGTTTTGGTAGCTGTACAAAATTCAAAAGTCACACAATTGTCGAATTTGTTGAAAATGCTGTAGAACATTCTCGTAGTGGAAGGTATTTATTCTTCTTACACAGACGTCCAGTTCTCGGACCAATGAGAGTACAGTTACTTCATCCAGTGTCTCGATTTAAACAAATTCAAAGTTTACAACACATGTGCAGGTATATTTTTATTGCAGATTTGAGATTTTTGAGTATAATATGATTTAAGATTGTATAATTGTAAAATGTAAAGCTATATTATTATAACATTTGGTATGATCTTTAACTCTAAATATTTTGTATTTGTATTAAAAATCTTGACTTATTTTGACAACATGTCATCATAACACTAGTTAAGTAATTTGAAAACATAAAAGTTGTAATTCTCAAAATCTCTATTTCTATTATTATTTAAAACATATAATGGTTATTATTTTTGTACTAATTAAGTTTAAATGAGTTAAAAAAATTTAATAAATCTTGTAGAATTGTCATTTATGTTTTTAGTTGATTTGGTATTTTGTAAAATAGGTAAAATTCTTATTCCTAAATAATGATTAATATTATTTAGTTTTTGATTTTACCAACCATTGTTCAAATTTGTTTAGACTAAAATGTAAATTTAAAATTTTTACATAGGCTTTTGTTGTTGTGTATGTAGTTTGTACATTTCCTAAAAATTATAATTTTAAAAATGTACCTAGGTAATTTATGTTAGTCTATTTATTTAAAGTATTTTGCATGCCTTCCACAATACCTTTTAGATTCTGAGCGTTAGCGAAGAATGTGTTGGTTTTACAATGATGCTTTTTTTTTTTCAATGATCAAAAGTTCTAGTAGAAAAACTGCACCGACTTTAACGTATGGTACCTTGTTTTTTACATATCGATTTAGATTTTTTTCATTATAACATCCAAAATAAAAATCGGACCAAGCTGAAAATTTTATAAAATACTGAAATAGGAAAGATACAGATTTGATAAAAGTTTTTATTGTTAAAGTAATGTTTTTAACCATGACATATACTAGACAACTGAGCTTGCTCAGCATCGTATTTTTGAAGGCAATGATTTATCGTTGCTTTAAGAATTTAAATAATGCATTTAAACCACAACTTCTAAACTAGTGACCCACCCAAAGCGTAGACGCAACCCTGTCAAACTACCCACGCAACCTAGACTGATCCCGGCTTTCTTTTTTTAAGTTTATTATTTATTAGTTATTCATAAAACCCAAAAAACATTGAAAGTAATTTTTTTTTTTTTATGTTTTAGATTTGTTATTTTGAAAATGGTGCGTCGAGATTTGATCCATAAACTGCCATTACCTAGACGGTTGACTGATTATTTAAATTCACCTCATTATTATTGTGAACAATTAGGGAGTACCGATAGTAGTAGTTCATCAACTCCAACACCAGCTGTGCATCTGATATCATTTACACCACCTTGAATTTTCTAATTGTTTTGTTAGAAGTATCCATAAATGGTAAATAATAAGTTATTTTTAAATTGTATTTATTGACCACCATCTTGGTGGTTCTTTAATGTCTTACTGAGAAATAAAACTATTGTCCTACATAATGATCGTTGACTATGTATACTTTTATTTATTGCTAAGAAGTTTTTAGTATAATTTACTCATTAAATATATTCTTATTGAAAGTACTTTTAATCAACAAATATCATTAACTTAGATTTACTGCTTATTTTGCCAAAATCTTACTTATTGTTGTATATTGTAAGTACCAAATTGGTAATCACTAATTTCAAATTTGGTTGATTTCTGATGTATATTATAATTTTTTTTTTTTTTTCTTGGAGCTCTTTTCTAGTTTTGAGATTTATTTTTTGTGTTATATGTTAAGTTTTTTGACTTTATATATACATATTATGTATAATATAAATTTTTATTGTGTATACCTAATTTTAGTCATTGTCTGTTATTTAAGGGTACCTCATATTATTGTATTGATTTTTTTATATGAGTTGTAATTTATTATTTTTGTTTAAAGTTTATTTATGTGAATCAGTTGATGATAGTTAGAATAAAAATATACAATTTGCGACTTAAAAAGTTCATAATAATAATAATAAAGGTCCTTGGAATTTAATTTGATATCATCACTTAAAGCACTATTCTGTGCACTTGTCAGAATAATCCTAGAGTATGGCGTTGTTATTTGGGACCTATCTGCTGCGAGCAGTAAGAAACAGTTAGAAACGGTACAACGTAAATTTTGCTGCTATAGTACTTCACATTGACTACTTACCCCATGATCCAGTACTTAAGCGTCTTGGTTTAACAATCCTAGCTGATTGACGGGTATCTGCTAACAAAGTATTCCTACGTAATCTCATAAATAGCTCTATATACTGTCCTGTATTGTTTAATCAGATTAATTTAAAAATCCCTAGTTGTCACTCTAGAGCAGCGTACCCGTTTCTCATTCCTCTTTGCACCACAAATTACTCTCGTAATAGAACGATGTTTAGAATGATGTGAATGCTGGGATGATGAGAACCCGTCGTTTTATTTTTCTTAATCAATTGTAACAATACCCTTATGTTAATGTAATTTATATGTATTTTCCTGTTATTATTATGTATATATTTTTCTGTACCTTGGGCCACGGCCCGTTTTGTAATAAAAATAAAATAAAATAATATGTATTATTAAATGTGTAAGAACTAAAAACATAATAATACAGAATAATGATTTTTTTAATGCTATTAACAAAAAATTTGGAGCATTTCCTAATCACATTTATTATATATAAAAAAAAAAATTAAAATTAACACATTACCTACTTTTTTATTTACTAATACATATATGTAATAATTAGTTTTTGATTTGCAGATACAACAATTATTTTACTTACTTTTTTAAACAACTGCCAAGCCAAATCTTCATAAAGAAAAATATTTTTTCAACAATTGTATTATGTCTACCTAGATGGGGAGCCAAAAATATATGTTACAAAATTGTTTTGGTGTGAACGTGGCTTATAATTAAACTTGATTTTAAAATCAAAAACGTATCTCTTAAGTATTATTTTCTTTTGACTTTAAGTAAATGATTGGTTCCATCTGGATGTAACAACTGACAGAACTGGACGCAGTCAAGTATATTTTACTTATAAGTATTGGTCTTTTCTGCAGCAATATACCTTCTTCTTCATCTTTGCCCTCCCAAATATTTAGGGTCGGCCACCCTTGTTCTAAAACTCCACTTGTTGCAAACAACTTAAACAACTCTCATATAATTTCCAATTATTTCTATCCATCTCTTTTTTGGTCTTCTACCTATTTTTCCATCAAAGTTCATATTCATAACCATTCTAACTGCTTCAGTTTCCTCTCTCCTCATCACATGCCTAAACTATCACTATTTATTTTGTTTCATCTTATCCACTATTGCAACACCAATACTACCTCTTACAAAATTGTTCCTTATTTTATTTTCTCTTGTTACTCCACTCATCCACCTAATCATTCTGCGGAGGTGATATATATAAATATGTTTTTTTTTTTAAATTACATGTTGATGTAAATGTCTGAAAACCAATTTGTGAAAATGTTTCAAGTTTTTTTTTTTTTTTTTTAAATAGTCTATGTCCATGCCCATATCAAAATTAAATCGTAAGTATCATGATTTTATTAAATAATAGAAAAAATAACATTAAGTTAAATACTGAGTATAATAAGTATTATTAACTATAACAGCAGAAATAATAAGCTAAACAGTAATTATAGTATAAATATCTGGAAGTTTTCTTTTATTAATTGAATCTTTATTAAAATTTTATATTATAATAGTCATATTAGGCACTATTATTCCAAAGAAAAAAATTGTTTAAAATCTGAACTTTAATAGTATGAGAAATTGAAATTTGTATCAAAAAACTCAACAAAAAATATTAAAAACCACCAAATACACAACTTAAAACAGTAAAAAAATTACGAATTTGTATACCTCCGCATATTACATTAATTTAAACAACACATAATAATTTAAAATCACTTGAACAGTAGTTATTTGAACTATTAATGTGATTTAAGTATTAGCTGTGGCCTGTGCAACAGTTCATAACTTCACTGTATTAGCCCCAACAATTAAAATTTTACTGAGTACATTTAGTATAATAAACATCATGAAAACATATTTATAGTTACCTATATTTGTGTGAAGAAATGTAATTAATGTATTAATTAAATTGGACTATTTAGTACCTAATTCAACGATAAGAGTATTGTCAGTGGACGCCTTCTTTATTACAAGTCTTTCAACGTCAAGTATAAAATTTGTTTCTCATATAATATGATCATTGTATTTATATTGTATACTTCAAATAAAAAAATAAAAAATTAAATTAAACTCAAAATACACTTATTTAGTTTTTGTATTGTTTTTATTATTATAAACTAAATTTACAAGAAGATCTAAGAAGTAACATAAGGTTTAACCTTAGAATTACGTTATAACACTTTTAACAAAATTAACATAAAGTAAGGTAGTTTGATTTAGTTATACTATTATCTAATCAGTTATTACTAATTACTTAAGTTATTACCAAATAAAAATTCTCTCTTAGTGTTGCTAGGACTGGTGCTTGATACGTTTTTTGGTCTAATATATCCCAATGTATATGAAATATAGTAAAGTTAAGAATAAATGTAACAATTTTCTTTTATTCTAAAAACTAACAGATGAGAAATTCATTTAGCAGAACATAATGACTTTGTAAAAATTTCTAGCACATACAAATTATTTTGGTTACTGAATTTAACCACAAGTAAAGATAAGGATAAAGATTTTGAGAACTTATTTTAAGAAATAGGCGGTAATGCAAATAGGTGTTAAGATTACTAGATAGAGAACAAAATAATATGAACTAAAGGTAAAACAGTAAATAAAAACATTATATTTTATAAATTACAAGAACTTAACATTTGATTCGAATACCACATATTTTTAAAGACCAAATGAAATAAAATTTTTAATTACAGTTTAGGTTTTAATGAATATTAATATTACATTAACATACAACAAAAATGTATAAAATATTAAATACACAAATCACTAGTTCAACTTAATAGCGTACCTATATACAAGTAGTAAATAAAATAAACATTGTTCTTAGCTAGCCAAATATTTAATTTTAATTTTTAAATTAACTTCATGGGTTTGTAGGTATTCCTAAAGTTTTCCTAACTAGCTTTTCAGCAATTTTATTAAATTCGTCTCGATTATCACGCCACATTTTTGCAGCATCTACGTTAGCACCACTTTCATCATTTGGTTCTAGAAAAACCCATATATACAATTAATAAACTCAAAAACAAGATTTAAGTACGTATTACAATGTAAATTACCAGCTAGCATACTAATGACGGACAGAAGAATTTTTTCCACACTTTGCACTGGACTCCATCTTTCAGAACTGGATTCATAACCCATAGGATCATCTCCAGGCGCATGGAGAATTGAAATACATACACGTCCATCTGAATAAACTAAATACATACACGTATATACTTTATTAAAAGAATAGTGATGCTAATTTCAAATTATCATTTATTTATAATCAATATTTACTCTACTTTAAAACAACAAATTGAGAACGCTTTTACAAAAATGTTTAGATAATGGTTTTAGTTAAAATCGATGATAAAAAATAGCCAACTAAAACCTACTAAAGACTTACACTTTTAAGTTTTACCATAAGCATTTAGTAGGTTTTTGCTTTGTTGTATATTTAGAAATAGTATAGGCATAAAAGTAAAGAAAACCCTACTTTATATGTTTGATTGTTAGGAGCGCAGCACAGCACAGTATAAAACTATAGAAGTGAATCATCCAGTAAAATATAAAACATTTGTAAAATCTTGTTTGAAAAAAAAAAAAAAAACAGGCATCTAGCTTTTGAGACATGGTGTTACAGGAAGATGATCAGAATAAGTTAGACAGAACACGTAATAAATTGTAGACCTAAAAAACAAAAAATGCCAGGTTTATTAGATATATATTGTACCATGACTTAGCGGAATAATAAACGAGAAGAATAGCAGAGGGCGACTGTTGTTAATAATTATATAATAAATAACAACATAATAAGTATTTATTATTAAATTCAAATTGCATAGTGAAACTTACAGATTATGAATTAATGCAATAATTTACCAATAGTTACCTTTTAACATTAAAAATTATAAACTATCAAGTTGATTGTTAACTTTCTTTGTGAAACTGAAGAAAATCAGTGACGACATACGTCCGATGTCAAATACAGAACGAAAATTATAATTGGACACGCATTTTAAAACAACTGAAATATTTTTAGGTTACCTATGTATAATTTGATTTGACAAAAACCAAAATACTCAAATTTGATTTCTTTGGTAGTTTAAACCAATTTAAATTTTATTTTAGAGATTATAAAGCTTCATGTTTGAAGTTTATAATCGTCAAATTGTTTTCGAAATATGTAAATTTAATTTTTTTTTATTGAAGTCTAAAGTTTCCCCTAATTTATATTCCACGGTAGTACAGGTACAGGTCATTTGGTTTCAGAAAAAAAACGAGTGTCCAGTAAAATACCTGCATTTTTCTGCACAATTAAAAGAATAAAATAGATTTTCAGTTAGAGTGTCTAACTGAAAAATTTTTAATAAAGTGATAGTTTGAATTGAGCAAAGGATTAGAACCACCTGCAATTGAATTTGTTTACTTACTGTTGGGATGAAACATTTCACAAGTAAACGTCATTTTCGGCGGACTCAAAGGGTAGTCAGATGGAAATACAAGTTTAGCCGGAAAGACGCCGCCTTCGAAACACGTACCCTCCGGTCCCCTGCAAATGGGAAAAAAAACATATAGTTTCGACTTGTTCTATACCATAGTCACATAGGTACTTACGTGATTAAGGCTTCCCATTCAAAGTAATTTTCTTCGGTGACTGGGCCGGCAATTATTCCTTCCGGGGGATTTAATGTCAGTTCTAAACGGAAATCAAAAAAAACAATAAATAATATTATCATGACGTCTGTGGTCAGTTATTCGTACATTCGTTTTTTTATTTTATTAAATATTATAAATCATTAATACGTCGTACGTTTGTATTCAGCCATAAGTCGTCTGAGGGCGGATCCAGCCATGGCGAACAAACAAACCGAATAATAAATTGTTTTTGGCGCGTTTCAATATTGCCGGTATCCCTCGTTAAGACAGTCGGAAGTTGCAACACTCGTACATCAAAACCATCTACTCTGTGCTCGTAACATGAAAGTCGAAAATAATAACAATGTGACGAGTACGGTTTTTTTGGTGGTGTAGACGTATGAAATTTCACTTTTCAGAGATTACCGCATGTCGCATGATAAGTGATATTTTTATAGATAAACCATTTACCGTACAGACGTATTAATTATGAGATAAACCTTGTGTATGCCTGATACACTGCGGTCTGTTGTTGATAAAGGAAACCACGGATTATTAATTGTTTTACAAATGTTCAAAATCTTTGCTCGGTACTCGAAAGTCGAAAGTCAACCATTAGCAAACTTAAAACAAAAAAATTTTATAAAAATTTTACCTCCCTGTAAAACTGTTAAAAATCAAAATGAATCTGACGGATCTATGCTCGACTTTCCGATCTTTGTAAGAACGTTTACGAAGCTGGTTTCTTCACGGCAAGTGACGGATTGCATGAAGCATCGCAGACCCGTGAAATACAGGCCGCGAGAAGATGGCCGCAAGCGAGGCCGGTGCAGGCGGCACCGTAGTCGCGACACCGCCGGCGTCGTCCGACTGGGACACCAGAGAGTCCATGCGTCAGCGCGAACTGGACGAGGCCAGAGCGAGAGCGACGCAGATGGAGAAGACCATGCGCTGGTGGTCCGACTGTACGGCCAACTGGCGGGAGAAGTGGAGCAAGGTAGATATAATATGGTGTCTATTCCGTTCAAACCTCAGTTAGGTGTTGTAATGTTTTCCAGGTGAGGACCGAACGGAACAAAGCGCGAGAGGAAGTCAAGATGCTCAAAGACAATTTAGATCACGTTGTGAAAGAGAACAGTTGCATTAAAAGGGAAAAACTGAACCTAGAACAGCAAAACGAATGTTTGCGCAAAGAGTTGGAAAAGGTTAATCTGATTCTGTTAAAACACGCGGGTACGTTTTATCTAGTAGACCAATATGCCACCAAGATTGTTTGACATGATTGTGTTTGTTGCAGGACAGTGGGATTCACAACTGGTTGACGCGTTGGAAAACGGTATATCTGAACAGGACACTTGTTGCACTTCTTTGTCTTTGCCACAGCCGTCGATAATTAGTGACTCTGGCATTGAAGAGTATGTTTTACAAGAAGCAGTTCCCAAACACGCTGTTGAAATGTTTGACCAAACGACTTCACCCGTTAAATCACCAGTTCTAATTAGAAATAGTCCAGACGCTGGAACGAATGTGTTAGAGAAATATTTAGAAAGCAAATTAGAAAACTTGTTGGAAAACACTCAACAGGATTTGGACAATTTACATAACCGGTTATCCAGTACAAACAATATTATTGTGCCTGAATGTCAAAGTTGTCAAGAGAATCAAATTATGGCGAATAAACATTTAGAAGAGCTAAGAATGAAGGTAAAATGAAAACAGAATCGTTTAATGTGAGAGTAACGACTTCAATACATTTTTGATGTTGTTTGTTTCAGTTGGAACAGTTACAGTCCGAAAATGAAATTGAATGGAGTAAAAGAGAACAACTAGAAAGTGAAGTGACAAACTTGGAACGGATCAATAAGCAATTAAAATCTGAACTGAGTGACAACGATGAAAAATTGGAACAACAGAGTAACAAATCAGAATCTTCGTCAGACGTCAAATCGTTCATAAAGTTAAAATTATTACAAAAAGAACTAGTTGATAAAAATATGGTTTGTTCTTTTTTCTTCAAATAAAATAACAAGAAAATACAAATAACACCATTTTATTATTATTGCTTTCTTTTAGGAGTTGGCCAATTTAAAACATGCTATGTCCAAACAAAAGAAAATGTATGCTGATCAAGATGCTGAGTTAAATCACTTTATGCGTCGCTGTCAACAATATGAAGGTGAAGTCAAGCGTTTAAGGCATCGAGTTGAAGAACTTAAACGAGAACTAACTACTACAGAAGAAGATTATGATACCGCCGTAAACACTATCAAGTAAATTTTATCAAAATAATTGTTATTTTTAAATTTTGTTAATCAAACAAACATTTTGTGTAAGACAACTGGTAGAGAAGTACAGGGAAAATAATGCTTTGCATGGTATTTACAGTTTTAGCAGTGGCATTATGTTTATTTTGATTATTTGACAAATGTAATTAAATATTCAATACTAATATTTCACAGGAAAATGGAAAGGTTAAATGAAGATTTACAAGACCAGTGTAAAAGTTTGCAAGCTCAATCAAAACATTTAAGTTTAAGGTAACTTTTGCATGGTATTTATTGTTTGTTTCAGTTCTATGTATGTAGGTAAATCAAAATTTAACTGTTTAGATTAATAAAACTGTAGTTATCTTTTTATACAATATTAAATTGTCCAATCAACAATAACTACATACTATTCTATGAAAATATGGTTAAAGTGTTTCCAATATTTTTAATCTAATTGTGTTGTATAAAATATGTTTATAATTTATAAAGGAGGATGTTGCATGCAGGAGGATACAGCAGATAATGTATTGTTTTGTACAGTGTTTTTTTTTCTGTCACCATTTTTTAGGTAGGAGGAGTAGTCCAGTTATTAAATACCATACCACAAATAAGTTTGGAAAATGGACTAAGAATTTACTTTGTTTGAAGTGTGTTTTAAAATGTTAATTGTATTTTTAATTATGTGCCAAAAATGACTATAATTGCAAAATTGTCTCGAATGTGGAAATTATTCCTTGAAAAAAAAAATTACCATTTACTTTGTATTTTAACATTTTTTACATATCTAGTAGCTATATTATAGGACTTGTTTTTGATTTGAGTTTAAACATAAAACTTACACAAAGCTTTTAAAAAAATAACTATCATTTAAGAGTTTTATTTTGGTTAAAACTATAATAAATTTAAATACTTATTAAAATTAGCTCAGAATCATAATTTATGTTCAAAGCAATTACCTACTTTATAGTGTAGGTGCTTTCTACTTGACCTAGAATTCACTTTTTTTTGTTTTTGTTATATAGATGTAGGAATATGTAGTATAGACCAAACAATTTTAATATTGTCCCTCATTGATTTAGTACGATTTAATTGTAAGAAAAATCTTATTAATTTATTATTGCTGCATTTTGGGAAATATAGAAGTAAGAAATAAGTTAAACCTAATTGGTTAAACACATAACCTTTTATTTGCTGTTTGCTCATTGTCATTAATTTTTATTTTAAAGATTGACACATTTGACAAGTCAGCAGCCTTCGGATGATTCATTAAATAGCGATGAAGACTGAATTTCTGCAAATAATAATTCTGCATTAACATTTGCTAATATATTGGTAAAATTGTATCTCTTAGATTGTATTATTTGTTGCTTGTCAATTAGTAAGAATGATTATTGTTATGATGTAAGATTCTTTTGTAGATATTTCTTAAGCAATATATACTATGTACCTAGTATAATATATCACACCTTTACTTTTTATGATACCTATATATATTGTACATAATTTTTTATATTTTTATACAATCTTTATCTTTATTCTCTTGACTGAGTTAAACTCACAATTATATTGGTATTATCTTATTTACATGATTTGTGTTCATTGCCTTAACTACATTAATGAATGTATTTTCTTCAGAGTTTTAAAATGTCTTTTTACTGTACTAACATTTTTTCTTTTGATCTAGTTATACATACATTATACATTATACAAGCAATACTAGTCAATGAAAAATCTAATAGAAGTATGAAGTATTATTAGTATATAATTTAAAATAAAGAGATGGATGGATTGAGTGGAAATGATTGAGAGTGATATGAAGGCTATTGGTTTGTGTGTGTAAGGGATGTGAAAAATTGAGACAAGTAGATAAATAGGAGGGTAGCCGACCCCATATACTTCAGAGGAAGGTGAAGGAGAAGACAAAGAATTATATAATTTAAAATGTTTGTACTTTAAAATACTGTGTCAAAATATAAATATAAATGGTTAAAAATATGTTTTTAGTATGTTTGTTGTAATTATTAGTTGCTCTTCTGACATGAAAATTGGAATAGATTTGTCTTACACATTTTAACTCCGTTTTAGCCTAATTTACAAAACTGTACATAAATGAAAAGTGACCAAAAATTGATGATTTGGTAAAATACTGAGCATTTTTAACACTATCGGGTTTATATTTCCTGTTTCTACACTAAAATCTAATTGAAAACTATTAAATAATTTATCAGTTGCCTGACATAACTGTTAAGCCTCCAGTTCTATGTGTTAATGACTCAGTTTGTATTTGTGTGCGACTTCTAGGGACTGCTTCAGTACGGTTTCAAGCTACTGACATAATTTTTCCTCAAAGACCATTTCTATTAGTACTCGGTAGTTGTAGTTTGACCAGTGTTATGTTTAGATTTTAACAAGTTCTTCTCTTTTTGAAAACAAATTTACTTTCTTAGCGTGGCGAGGCATGTATTGATTTAACAACGCTATTGATATTTATTTTATCTTTTTTTGAAATTTTGTTTAGGTTTTTATTAATCACAATCAAAAAACAAAAGTCTATTTATAAAAATTGCTTTAAATTAGCCAGTAGATACTTGAAGTGTTCAGATAACATTGGGATGGGTAAAACTAATATAAAAACAAAATCAGAACTATTTTTGAGTGATAAATGATTTTTAAAGAACTTGCAAATGTTTGAGTTTGGCTATTTTCACAGTTATTATTTCATAAAAACTTTAATTTTTGGTTGGAGTTTTGAAACTCCAATAAAATGAAAACGCCCATATTTTTGTAGGTAGTTAAAGAGTTTCAAAGTTTGATAAACATAATTTTTTTATTATAGACGTTTGAACACGGTAATTATTGTGTTTTTTCCATAATTAATTTTTGGCCATTACTCTTTCAAAAACATTAAAATTTATTGAAATTTTCACACATTAATGGAATTGATAAAGAGTTAACGTCACTAAAGTCTTGGCAGTCATGCAAAAATAATTCAAATGATTATAGGAGTGAATAAAACTCGTAAAAATGTTAACCATTTTTGAGATACATATATCAAGCATTATAAAACATTGATTTTATTGATTTGTTGAATAATAACTGTGCATTTTTCCAAGTATAGCAGTTTCTTTGGAAATATGTATGTCCCTTCCAGCAACAAGTTGTAAGTACAGCGAAACGTTCTTTCAGTACATTAAGGATACCCTTCGATCAATATTGGGTGACTATAGATTGAGTGGATTATGCATGTTAAGTGTTCGTCGTGAGCGAGTAAATTCAGAGAAAGATACATTTATTGAAAAAGTACTAACACAGTTTGGCAGGGAATGTCCTCGTAGATATGTAATGAAATAGAATGATTTATACTAAATAATTATTAAAATTATTATTTTTTTGGAACATTTTTTACCTACTTATGTAACGAAAGTTGGTTACGACGTATTAAAGTGAAGTATTTACTTTAAAAATTAGCCATTTTGTTTTTAAATATGTGTCCTTTGCCCCCCACCCCCCTATAAAAATGTCTGCGGACGGACGCCCGTGTCCATCATCAGCTCATCCTGAAAAAAAAATCCTGCAGGATACAATGCTCTAAATTCTAAACAAATTTCAATTATCACGTTATACGATATTAGTTTTTAAATCAGTTCCTTCAACTGCAGATCAGCGCGTGGCGAGCGTTCAAAAGTCAAAACACAACGCAAAACACGGGCGGATGTTACTCACAGACTTCACACTAAAGTGTTTATTTTTACACCTATACGTATATAGTACTATTGTGTCTAAATAAGTTCATGCTAAAATAGAGGTACATCATTATAGCCGCCTATACACCCATTTCCCATAATTATAATATGGACCCCACTGCATCTGCACCTATCACGCCGATAAACCTGCAGCTAAAGGTTTGTCGAGGTTATCGCGGTGCGGAAAAAATTTAAAAAACAAAAGGTAAAACGATAATAATTTTTATACAGTTATTAGTTACGACGTATTATATTGATATCCGTTACGTCCTTCGTAGTTCGTACATTGGCAAAGCGCTTTTATTCGGCTCACGCGCCCGTTTCGATTTTGTCGCTTGTTTTTCTTTTGTTTCATCGACACCACTAAGAAAATGCCGCGCGTCTTTTTTCTGGTCATCTTGTGCTCTTCTGCCGCACTGGTCGCACCGTACGACCACAGCGAAAACGTACTGCAAGTCGATCAGGGATTCAAAGTGTCCAGTCTGGGTGAGTATAACATTATGTATATTATACAATTTAGGTAGGCGTGCAAGGTGGTACACGAATTTTTTATTTTTAGATTCTGGACGCAGCGAAGAATGTATCGTTTTTACGATGATGTTTTTTTTTTTTTTTCTGTGATCGATAAATGTCAGGCCCAATTCAATAACTATTGGTTTAAAAAAAAAAATCAAGTATGAAAGATCAAATTTCAGTGCAAACTGTGAAACGTCTTTATATTATAAGAAGAAAAAAAACGATTATAAAAATCAAATTATTTTACGAGGCGCGAGAGTTTTTCAGTACGAGGTGTTTTCGAGGGAAAACAGGTCACGTGCGGTGCCTTAACAGACGGCGTAGTTTAACAGTAATTCTAGTACATAAATATCTTATTCAAATCAAACGAAAACATATTATTAAACATTAAAGTACATAATATTGTCTTTGATGTGTTAATTTAAATTTTAAATAGTAATTAACTGATTTTAAATGGTCTCATTTGCGTTCAAGTTACTACACATTAGTCTGTTCATTAATATTTATAATAAAATGCCTAATAATTTTATTTATACTAAAGTCTAATCTAAATCTTACCTAGGTACCAGCTGTAATATTAACCAATTCATATTACCTGTATTTTATAACTTATAAGAATAGTTATAAGTAATTTGGTAATTTTAATCAAACAAATAATAATACCTACTGAAACATTGATTAAATTATTGAACATAAATTTTTTTACAGTGATCAACAAATGGCAATTTTTTTTTTTTTTTAGTTATTTATTCTAATTAAAATATTATAAATGAACAACATTTTTTTTTAATAAATTGTCATCCTTCTTTAATCTGAGCTTATGGTGAAAGCAGAAAGTTGAAAATTACGAAAATTTCATGGCATTATTGACATCTAAAATTTTATACAATTAAAATAGAAAATAACGATTTGACAACAAGTTTTTTCTTTAACAATAAAGATCTAAACAAAATAAATAATAATGTGGTCTAAGTTCAAAGGCACAGGCAATTATAGTAATTAGAGACAAAATAGTGCATGTTTTTATTAAATGTTAAACCTAAATGAACTTTTAATACATTTATTGCGACAACAAGCATAATCACAAGAAACTTTTTTTTTCACAAAAATTAGGAGATATTAATTCATCTAAAGACTTATTTATAAGTTATTTATGTTTATCATAAAATACATGAACATGATTTTTATTATAATTTACTGTTAACTTCCAAGAATTTAAATGCTCATTAACTTTTTTTGTCTTAATAGTAAGTTGCATTATTGCGTATATTTTCCTAACAATCGCCTGAAGAGATTATAAACACGTGTCATGATACAATGTCTAATATTACCTACTAGATACTACATTTTCAAGCAAAATTTTAGCAATTTAAACAGCTAATTATTAGTTACTATGCATGTTGTTGCCAATAGATCACATTTAATTTTCCTGAACAAATACTTGTTATTCATATTTATTAAGAACCAGAACAATAAACTTCCTTGTTCATTGTTGGCTGTTGCGTAATAACATCAAACATGGTTACTGTTGTAGGCTATAGCTATAAGGATGTGATTAATATCATTCAAAAACTTTGTTTTGTTTATGCTCTCCAAACATTAATTTTTAATGAAGTTGGTTATAAAGTGATATTAATTAAGTTATTTATTTGTTTTTGAGTAACAGCGGGTAATAATCAGTGTTCTAGTTGAAGTAATGTTTGTATACCCTATTTTTAGTAATAAAACAAAAAAATAACAAAAAATTTTGTTTGATGCCTACGCGTTTATTCAACCAAACAGTTGAATGTATATTAAAAATTATTCAATTTATCATTTAAATGTTTGTATGTATGGTAAATTATTTGGTTCTTTAACAAGATACTTAAAACATTTCAACACATAATATATTAGGTGTTTATAATATTTGCAACAAAAACTAATCAACTTAAGATTATAAAGACTAAATTTGTTGTGCTATTACTGTTTTTAATAAGTACTTCACACTTTATACTTGTAAGTCATATTCAAGTACAAAATGTACACGTGTTGCTTACTATTACATACAAACATTTTTTTTTATTAATATGAAATTGATTCTTAACAAAAACATACTAAAATTATAATCTTTTTTGGATACATCCATGTCATTGTCTTCATCATCCATGTTTTCATGTCAAAGACATTGATACATTCAAAATAGTTCATAATAATGCATTAATCTATGACAATTTTAAACAATTCATTAAAACATAAAAACGAGTAAAATCTTAAAACATGTTTGTTTTGCATAATTACACTCAACACAACATGCTCACATTTGTTTATTACACACCTACAGGCCATATTCACTACAAATGTATACGATAGCATCACTAGGGTGGTAAGCAGTAGTAGGTACCATAAATACTAAAATAAATGGTCGTTTAACAAATAATGTTTGAGTAAAAACAAAGTAACATGTTAAAAAATTAGTCTGATCCACTCCCGTAGAATATTGAAGGTGTATTATAAATTATTTCACAAATTCTAATCATATGTTACAGTTACAAAATGCTACGATGAAGAAACTAAGACAGCTTATAAGGTAGATTCGGTTTGGTATCCAGAAGGCAAATGTGAAAAACGAACTTGCACTAGACAAAAAAACTCAAAAACACCAATCATTAAAACCATTGAGTAAGTTTATACGCAATAAGGTTTTAGTCTGAGCAAGAAGAATAACGATTAAAAACAGCATATTTCAGTATGTTTTTAATTCATTATGTTTCAGATGCGTACCATGCACTACTTGTGATTTGCCTAATCATACATGCCAGCCATTCAGACCGGAGAAACATTTTCCCAAGTGTTGCAATCAATGTTTAACTAAGTCTATTGTGCTTAAAAAAACAGACAACACAAAAAAATACCAAAAACAACAAATATAGTTTTCAATATTATATTCTCATATTTTTCTTCAACTATTTAGGTCGTACGAAAATTATCTGGCCACATAAATTTAGTTATAGTTAACATATTATAGAAATTTTAATTTTTAGTCAATCACGTCCACTATAGGATATAATCTACAACCTAGAATTTGACTGTACTTAAACAAAATAATTCGTATAGATTACTGCCAAATAAATTGCAGTTGATTCTTAAGTACGCACATTTTAATTCAAAATCGGCAAACAGTGTACAAATAAAAATAATTCACAACAATGAATTAGTCAACTTATATTGTCCCGTCGTCACTAGCGTAGTATATTTACCGCGTCGTGTTTATATGCGCGAGGGTAAACTTACCACGACATTAACATCACAATGGCTAACGTTATGCATTTTTTCTTTTTGAACACAATTTAAAACTTTAGTATGTTATTGGAAAGTACTGACGACTATAGTTTGCTAATTTCATTTTATACAAATGTTAGGTACGTTAGAAATGTATGTGCAGTAAATTTTTACCCCGCACAAGTAACAACTGGTTAAAACTAGCTATAGGTACATTGAACAAAAAAAAAAAAAAACCCATAACAGTTATGAACAGACAAAGTCGCAGTTTAAAAGTACTCGCCTTATTCATTGATTATAAATAAAAACAGTTATACAACACAACAACTTATCATAGAAAAAAATTTAAACATAGTTAGGTGGTAACGTTATAAAACTAATGTATGTATGTAATCAAGTATCACATTTTTTCATAACAATAATAATTGTAAGCAAGTGTTTTCATGAACAATAAACTATTGATACAAAAACTTTACAAAATTGTTTTACTCTCTCAAAAAATGTACCAAATAGCTAATAGGTATCACTCGGTATCACGATCGCTTGTATTTTTTGGTAGAAAACATGGCACCGTGGCCGGGTACGATCCAATCTACTCGTTCCAGGATCAATCTTCTGTTTTTTCTTTGCGACTCCGGATTCTCGCTACCCGCGTTCAGCCACACGGATTCGTCCGTCACGTCGTCTTCGTTTTCAAACAGGTCGCCCGTAATCCCGACATCTCCGTTGGCGGTCTTCACGACGACCGATACGTCAGACAACGTGTGGCCCGGGGTCGAGACGATCTGCACGCGCTCGTCGATTACGCACACGCCGTTATCGTCGAAAAACTCACCGTCGTCGTAATACAGTTGTTCGTGACTGACGCATCTGCCGACAAAGTGTTTGGCTTTTAAAAACAGGTTGTTGTTACCCACATGGTCCGAATGACCGTGAGTGCTGACCACGAAGTCAATGTCGTCGCGTCCTACGCCATGCCGTCCCATAGCGTCGATCAACCGTTCGCCGTCCCACGGAGTCATGGTGTCCACGATAATGTTCTTCGGACCCTTGATCAACGTGCACGTACAGTTGGCCATCGAGCCGCTGCCAGATTCGTTTGGCTTACAGTAGCCGTCGAACAAGACGTGCACTTCGTACGTCATGACGGCCGATCGCTTTTAAGTTTTATAACTGATAATGATTAAAATTTTTTTTTTTAAGTGATAACGAGAAAATTGTCAGTTTTCAACCTATTATAGTATACACAGTCGGTTTTAACTGTTCAGTGAAAAGTGACAATTAAAACTGAACGTGTGTAGCCGGCTTAATAGATACCACGGTACATAATTATATACCGCGATAGCATTGATTAAATATACATTAATGGATTTTAATCAATGACTTTAGTCAATAAAATTCTTTCTACTATATTGATAAAGTGTTCACAAAAAAAACAATACATTCTTCGCCGACGCTCAGAACACCTATGTACAACATGGTATATTATACCTACAGGAACAGATAAAAAAAAAGAAAAACTTTACTGCCGAAAACGAAATTTAAAATTTTTTGACTTTCTTTTCTACTTTCAAAAAATTAATTGTAAACTCGCTTTTAATTCAACAAAACCATAGTAAATATCAGTGAATGACTTAAAATACAGGGAAATGAAAAGGCAACGTGGTGGTTTGAACCCCCCCCCCCTTCTTTATACGCATGGGTTTGAGGAGGAGCAAATTTAAAAATGAAAAGTAACAGTTAATCAGAACAACCTTTATTTCTTTCACGTGTGTTCGTAGAATTAATTAATTACATTCTTTAAATTGTTATCATTATTACTTATTGTTATTATTTCATAAACTAAAATGCAAATACACCAGTACCACTATAAAAAAGTAAGTATCCAACCTAATGGGTACGTTATTTTTAAGAAACTTTGAATTTTTCTCTTTGTATAATACAATTACAATTAAATCAACATATAAAGTCAATATTTAAATTGCGAAATTAGTTTCTGACAGTAAATATTTTATTCACACGAATCACAAAATATAATAATATCAAATTAATAACAAAACAAATGACATCATTATAACAGATAGGTATAGTTGAATTTTACGGGTAAGGTATACAAGTAGGTACGTATTCACGTTTTATTCAGACCCGTGACGAAAATAATAATTTAAAACAAATTGATCGTCTACACCAAATAGGTACCTATTATACATAGGTAATTTTATTTATTAAAATTATATTATATACAAAAAAAATGTCTTTTAAAAGAGTTTAATTTACATAACTTAAACAGACACAAGATAACAGTTTTGTAATATTATTACATATTTTATATATTACAATCTCAGATAAAATATGACACTATTTTTTCGGTTTGATGCCTTGTTTGAATTTTAAACTGAGTATTGTAATCAAAATTGCAGCTATTATCCAGATCACTATTGATATAAATCCTTTGAAAACCGTCGGGTGATCTAATTGCCAGTTTTTGGCAGTCATCGATCGGAAAGCCTCAACGGAAAGAGTTAACGGCAGGAAAAAAGTAACTTTTTTCAATATCGGGTGCATGCCTTCCACCGGCCACATGATACCTGAAAAAAACACCAAATATAGTGTAATATTAAATATTTAATTATTCAATTAAATAATTATCAATATAATATTATCATCGTCATCAATTACCGCTCAAGAACACTTGGGTTATGACCAGGAACACTCCAAGGAATGTGGTGATTCTCTCCTCGTCAAAAGTAATGCAAGCCGCAAAGCCTACATCATAAGGATAATGTTTTAAAAGTATTAGAAACCCACAATAATCACATGCGTGTAAATATAAAGTAAATTTGAATAGAAAAAAAACAGCAATCGTCATTTTTTTCACAACATTGTATAGTATGATGACTTTGCACGTAATTAGTATTCTCTTCTTACGAGGGATCACAATCTGTGGTAATATTTTGAAAAAAATTTAAAAAAAAGAATTTAACTAAAACTAGTTCAAAACATGTTTTATATTTTTTTTCCTGTCTACTTTGTAGGTATAGATTTTTATTTTATATATACAAACAAAAAATTCAGTACGTCTGTATAACACGTACTGTATATTATGTAGGTACATACATTTTCCAGAATAAAAAAATTAATAATTTTAGATGAATGTACAATCAATATAGAACATTTAATTATTAAATTAATAAAAAAAATAGTCTATGGATGATTGGCGTATCACATTACCTAATCGATTAAATACAAATATAGGTCATCCAACTAACAATCAACTGAAATGTAATCACATAAAATACAACTTTTAAAAATAGATACATTGTTATGATGCAATAAGTATCAAATCAGTGTATTTTTTTTTATGTCGACAAATTGAACAGTTTTGATAATTACCATAAACAAAAGTTACCTGTTAAAAAACTTTAAAAATGTCATAAACGAAAACGTCCGTTTTTGGCTCCAACAGCTGCTGACGTTAAATCGTCGCTTTTATCAGATGATTATTATAATTAACGAATTCAAAATGTACAATTTTATTACCTAAAAATGTTCCACACAACCCTTGTAAGAATACAATCACGAATGGCCAGGTCCAGCCACTTAAAAACGGATGTTGGAATACAACGAATTGCAATACAAACACAGTGAAAGTTTGAACCATCAATATAATGATTTGTACCACAAGGTGGGAAAAAATAATTTCAGTAATGGTGAGTCCTATTTAAACAACAATCAGATAAATAATCAATATTATGTTGGTGATAAATTTTGGGTAGCTATATATTATATTTACCCGAAGCAAGACTTCTTTCGATCAAACCGCTATTTTTTTCCATATTAATTGATAACGCCGTGAACAGAAACGTCAAGTACAATTCTAATCTGAAATATTTATAAAATATATAGTTGAAACTGAAAATTTTTTAAATATTTAGTAATCTTTTTAAAACTTTTTCTCATTTTTCAATAAAATTTTAAGACAGAAGAAAAAATTGTGACTAACGATATTTTGAAGATTTTAGTTGCAAACGAAGCTTTATTATGTTGCTAACTTTTTATTTGGTATATTCGGCCCTAGTAATTTTTTGAAACTTTATATTTTATGACTTTTTAAATTTATCCATTTCAATAACGTTGGAAATTTTTTTTGTTTCTGCGATAACGTTTTTTATGTTAGTTTTGCCCATTTTTTAGCGACGTGTAGAAATTTTAAATGTTTTAAATGTTTTAGCGTTTTTGGATCATAATACACAATTTACTAATCGAAAATTCAATAAATCTTCTAAATAAAATACCATTTGGGTCCACTCTCCGTCTTTTTTGTGGTATCGTATGATCTAAAGATTGAACCTCTCCATCTACACGAAAAAATGTTCACAGAAAAAGAAACATCATTGCAAAATATCAATTCTCGCTAGCTCCGAAAATTGTATTTAATTTATTACTCGAATAAGTATTGTACTGTAAACAAAAACTGAGTAGTTTTTTTTTTACAAATATTTAAGTGTGAAATATAATAATATAGATTCGAAATTAATTTATAATTATTGTATTTTTTATTTATTTTTAATATTATGCATTTACGTACATTGATATAATTGCGGCAGATCCATATCGTGACACGTTTATTTCGGATGAACCGAATACAGGATCCAAAGTCTAAATTAACAAGTTTTGTAAAATTGTAATGATTAGGCTATCTATTTAAAAATACTTACCATAACATAGGTAATAGAAATATTAGTGACTCACTCTGATTGGTACTGTTTTTATTGTCGTTATTAAATTCGTCGTACTTCTGTTACATTTTTTAAACTTGTCCGTTAGATCATTGTAACTCTGGTGGAATTTTCCATTGAGTAGTGTACTCACAACAAAGTCTGAAATAAAACACATTCGTTTCACTCAAATCTATTATACGATTACCATGTGTATAATAATTACTCGACATATCCATCGAGGTCGAAATAAAAGATTCATTTATGTCATCTGTGCTCATAATTCCCGGGTTTCCATATTTAACTTCGATCATATTAGTAAAATTTTTCTCGAATTTAACGAAACCCCAAATCGAATTACGACTTGCATCCCTTTTTGCTGATTCTTCGTCGTCGTAATGTTTCTGTTGGTATATAAATCAAAGGGTTCTTTAAAAAGCGTTTTTTTTTTTTCTAGTAAATAAAATCAATTATTGTAAACATAAAACCATCATTGGAATATATACTTGAGTTACTTACCAAGATTAGATTCTGTTTCTCCATTTCATGCATGTATTTGCAACTAATTGGAATGTTTTCGTCACATGTGTCAAACGTTTTATACGAGCAGTGCGAAGGGATTTCTTTGTTGACGATACCTATGTTGAGAGGGTACGGAGTAGGTCCAATGGTTAAATTATAAATCAGTATTGTAAAAAGTGGCAAGAAACTGACAAATAACAGAATCCTGAAAACAAATACACGCGATAAATGTTGAATAAACATGACACTTATTAAAAATTAGGTGATAATGGAAATTTAATTCTAAAGAGTTAACAAGTGTAAAAATTCAAAAAAAATTTATGAGTGATTTTTCATCAACACAACTATTAAAATATTATTACAATGGCTTGGTTTAAAATTTATACTACATTTTGTTTTCGTTTTAAGCTTAATTTGGCTTAAAGAATTGAATTATTGTAAGCTTTCTGTCACTTAAATGTTGTTAATGTACCTATTAGTTTTTTTAGTTAAAAATTTTGAAACGTTTGTGTATTAATTTCAAAGTACTTAATTTAATCAAAAAATTTTCGACATTGTTTTGAAATTTTATTACGTTTGAACTTTACCAATTGTTCTTATAATATTTTTCGATTTTAATAAATTTGAATACCTACATTTTGGTAGTGTAGGTGATTGCAAAAAAAATTACCAGAAATATTAAAGTCGGGTTGGTAAGTTGATGGAGTAGTAATACGAGTATATCAGGTACGGTTTTACTGTTGGTGGTCACTGATTTGAAAGGTTTAATTTAAAATTGTATCCATTAAATTTGTGAGCAATTACCTATAACCGGTGCTTTATTTTTTTTTATAGTTTTTTTCAACTTTAAAGTAGGTATGTAATATGTTTTTCTCATTTTGTTTGTCTGATTTGTGATAAGATTTTTTTGTTGTGGTATGTTTTATTAGGGTCGCCAGTGTGTGCGTAGGGGATATGATGATAGAAACGAGTGAAGGTCAAGGTTTAGGGTGGTTGACCGCAAATAGTCAGTTGGAAGGTAGGCAAAGGGGAAGAAGAAGATTCTAAAGGCAAAATAATTGTTATCTTTGCATTCATTAATTAATAATTTGTAGTTTAGTTATATACCTATTTAAAATTCAAATTTAGAAAAAGTAATAAACATTAATTATTAAATAATAATAAAATAATTGTTTAGTTACTAAGAAAAACTAGTAGTAGTTAGTACTTACAACAAACGTATTATATTGGTCAATATTTGTAAAACATTTGAGAATGCTAGAATAATTTATGTAAATCAAATTTAATAAGCACTTAGAAAAAATATCTGTATTGTTAATTTTAAAGGGAATCTAGATGTACCATAGGTATTTTAAAATTCAATTAATTTTATGAATTTCATACGCTCCCCTCTCAAGAAAATCCCTTTGATTTTTTCATGTACAAAACTTACGTCCAATTCCTCTTGCTCCAGTACCAATGTTTTAATAACTGAGCGTTAAAACGTTTCGGCGAGAAAAACGACGATTTTTCAAGTGACGACGTGGCTGGTTGAATAGATTTTGTATTCGGTTGCTCCTAACAACAGGAAAATTACACCCAATTTGGTAAAAATTACATATGGTAAAATGAAGTATATAAGCTGAAAACTAGATGTGTTTTTGTTGTAAATGTTATTGTTATATATATATATATATATATAAAAAAATGTTATTACAGTTTCTTCTTATATTATATAAAATACCTAGCTGTCCCGATCCGGTGTTGCCCACGTATTGTTTTTTACATATTGTTTTATTACATATTTACATATTACCCAGCGTTGCCCGTGTGTAATTTACATTTTAATTCTTGATATTTTTGATTAATCAAATTTATTATAATCAATTTTTCATTTTTGCTCATTTTACCCTGTTTAATCTGACAACGTTTTATTTTTATCACCCTAAGGAATTTTCGAAAATGCGGTAGTATGGATATTTCAACATCATTATTTGTATTTCAGAGTAGTTATATGTATGCCAAGTTTTAAAAAAAATCCGACAAAAAAAAAAAAAACATTTATCATTTTTACCTCTTCCCCCCATCATTTTGATCCCTTTTTAGGGACTGAATTTCATAAAATCCATTCTTAGTGAATCAACTTATGTAACAATGTTATACGGTTACCGAATACTCTATGCAATTAATTTTTTTATTCAAACGTGTTAACTACGTTTAAAAAACGCGTATACCTACAACTTTTGTATTATATTATAAAACTTTTACGCGTTATCGTCATAATAATATGTTCTATTTTTTATCAAAGGGTAAAAATGTTTTTTTCATTTCTTGAAGTCAAGTTTACAGATTGAAAATTGTTTTTCTTAATAATAAAAAAAAAATTTTATTATAC
The DNA here is from genome assembly GCA_017140985.1 of Hormaphis cornu. Classification (NCBI taxonomy): domain Eukaryota; kingdom Metazoa; phylum Arthropoda; class Insecta; order Hemiptera; family Hormaphididae; genus Hormaphis; species Hormaphis cornu. Next base: position 28,677,238 of record CM029360.1, read on the forward strand.
TCAATACTTAATAAGTCTTCTTCAAATTAGTAGCTGATAACGCATAGACGATATATCATATAACTCCTTGGTAAATTATTATTTGCTATGAGAACACAATATTTTTAATGGTTACTATAGGTCTGCATTACTATGATTGTATTGGTCGTTGTTTGCTTCTGACTGAGTATCAAAAACGCGCTTTCGAGAGTGTCGGCATTGCAGGAATCCATAATATCTTGTGGAGGAGCTTCGTCAAGCAAAATTCCTTTTCTCATTAAACCAATCTGAATTCAAAATTAATAATCGTAAAAATCACGCTGAAAACACGATACTTAAGTATAAAATATAATGCTATATTAAAAGTATTATACCGTGTTCGCGAGCCGTGCTTCTTCGATGTAATGAGTCGTTATAATTATTGTTTTCCCGCGTTTCGTTAACTCTCTTAAATACACCCATATACTGAAAAAAGTAATAAAATCAAGCGTATAGAATATTGCTGTGTAATAGAATGGATATTTTTATGATTAAAAATATGACTATGCAGAATAGTCGTTCAAATTTTGTAATGTCGTAAAATTTGGTTTTCAATGTTTTAACCGGTTAACTTTGGAGGGGAAGAGCGTTAAGATAAAATAGGATTTTATACAAGATATTGTGAATGAACCTGAAGTTTTAAAAGTAGGTAGAAACATTTTAAAGGGCAGTTAGGTGGTACAAAATTTTTTATTTAAATCCATGATTAAGTGTCTACAATTTAGCTGCAAAGATGTATCGATCGATTAGATTTTTTGACGGTGGTGACGAGGGAACGACTATTTAATCGCGTATATGAATTTCACACTTCGAAATAAACCTTAAAGTTGTACTTAATATTTTTATAGAGTTCACATTTTAGGGGGAGAGTGCTAAGATAAAATAGGATACCCCATTGTGTTGTGAATTTTGGCATTAATCGGTAGAACGTTTTAAAAGTTAAAACAAATCCAAAGTTTGTTGAAACTGTTGAAATGTTTTAAAGGGCAGTTAGGTGATACAACAAAATCGTTTCTATTTCATTACATAACAAGATGTATGCGTGTTTATACGCGTTAGTTTATAAATTTCAAAATTTTTTATTTAATGATGAAATAATTTTTTTGGTCACACATGTATGACTTCGTCACAAAACTAAATTTTATAAAATCAAATTCTGTTTACAAAAGTTTAAAAAGTAGTAAAAGAAAAGCTTGTTAAAATTTCTGTAATTTTCAATTTTAGTATTAAATTGCCATTGTACCTATTGTAAAAAACGTTATTTTAATTTACTCGTGGAGATACTCGGTAACCAGATATTATCTAGTTGATGGTACTTAGCGAAAAATTCTGTTATAGTGTAGTTTCAAAAAAGTCATTTAATGACTATAATATATTTGTGTAGCCGGAAGCAAACGATTTACCTAAAAAATAAAATAATTTAATGAAATAATAATTACCTACTTGACTTAAAACTCACCTTGCACTTATCATTGGGTCAAGTCCGACGGTGGGCTCGTCCAATATTAGCAGACTTGGATCGTGCAAAAGAGCGGTACACAAGGAAACTCTTCTCTTTTGTCCGCCACTATAAATCGATTGAAAATTTCGGTTATTTATTTGTAATTAACCACGTGTTTATTTTGAACTCACCTCATCGAACCAAATTGTGTTTCGACTGGAGGCATTTCCATTATGCTCAATAGTTTTTCTCCTCTGTCTCTGATGTCTTTGTAAGTCATTTCGTACAGTGACCCGAAGTAATGGAAAGTTTCTAGTATATTGAATTCATCGTAAAGTGCGAGTTCCTAAGAATAAAAACAAAAAAAAAAGGTTTTATTTCATATAATTTGTGTCATTAAATGTATTAAAGGGCTTAGTGAACCTAAATTATTATTCTAAACACCTGTAGGCAGAAATCATTTAATTTTATTTTGCTAAACATTGGGTTAAAAACTTAATATTGATTAATTTAATTGTATTTTGTGTTGAAATTTAAAAATTATTTTAACGTTAAAATGTTTTTATTTTTAACGCAGCAAACGAACACTTTTTCTTTTTTTTTTTAGTAATTCACTGAACGGGTAGTAAAATGCCACCAAAAGATTAGAAAATAGACGCAAATTGTACTTTATTCGAACCCTAGAAATCTTAATAAGTGGAAAATGTTTTTACTTGAGGCATGTAACCAATTTCTTTTTTCTTTTTCATAGAAAGTTGAATGTGTCCAGAACTCAACCTACTCCGGCCAATAATGCAGGAGAGCAATGTTGTTTTACCGCATCCACTTGGACCCAACAAGCCGTATCTGTTGTACAAAAATAACATTAAAATACATTTAATAAAAAAAAAAAAAAAAAAATACAATATATTAGTAGATGAAACTTGTATAAGCCAATGATGATTAATCATTGTCACTACTCAATAGTAAGAAAATAGATTTACTTTATATTATATATTGTATCATTAAAACATTTTTCATTTAATTACATTTTGTGTGACTTATATCAATTAAAATTACTTTAAACAGCAATTTCGATGTTTCTTTTTTCGCTCTCATATACCTATTACATATTTGTAATGGACGCAAAACCGAGTTGTTTTTTTTTTTTAATTTTTGCTATACCTATTTTATATTAAATTAATTCAGTTTTTTATTTGTTAAGATTAAAATAAATTATACATTTTAATTCACTAGTTTAATATTATATTATAGTTTTAAATATTGCGTTCAGCGTTACATTTCAGGTTTTGAAATAAATATGTACACCTTTTAAATGCTCTTCAACCATAACTTAATATAATAGTATATAGTATAATGTGATAGTGTTTTTGCGTCTTATTTTTTTTTTTGAAATTCATAAAAAAAAAACCAATTATTTTCACGAAACTTATCGTGTCAGCAGTAACGTCTTCGATATTGATATACATAAATATCGAGTACGTATACGTATATTATGTTTAACACATAATAATTAAATTACTTTATAGTTATACAAATAATTACATTGTTCCTTTCTCTACATTCATGTTGAATCCATTTAAAATCACCACGTCGGAGCTGTACGATTTGTAAGCATTAGTTATTTTGACTGCTAATTTGTTGTCGGTGATGGCCGAAGCACGTAAGCGGTCGAGATTGACTTCCTCCATTCTCAGAATTTAAACTGTAAAAACAATAATTATTATTACCATACATAACAAAAGCTTCTTAGACAAAATAAAACGATTTGGTTCCTACGGTTCAGATACGAGTATATAGTAGATAGTAGATAGTATATATAGTAGATAATTCAACTCTAGATAGGGTTCCTTCTGCAGTACATGGAATAGTTGTGTTATTGATTAAATGTACTAAATCAATGGTTGTGTGTGAGCGTGCCAAACTGAATCAGTCGATACTTTAAATATTTATAACATTTACTATAAATAGTTTAATTTTGTACTTTTGTGTTTTAATAAAACAATATTTTTCAAAATTTAACACTTTTAGGTGTAAAAATGAAAATAATATTTTTTATTAGGATTTCCTTGAAACGCAGCATACATGTATGCTACAAATTAAGAAACTAAAGATGTTTTATAGGTAGTATTTTTCTAAATTCAAATCTTTAGGATCTCTATTATCTGATAGGCAAATAGGTACCCACCGACAAGCGCACGCATCAGTCAACAGTCGTTTAAAATAATATTATATAACTCGCTATTATTATACCTAACTAAAGTTTAAACCTATCCAACACCGGGTGATAACAAAACAGTAAAAATATTTATTCAATAATTTCACCTATATATGATTAAGTACTTCATGTGTAAAATTTTAAGATTACAAATTTTGGTTTTAGAATAAGAAGTTTTAAATACATATATGCGTATACCAATATAGAATAAATTATATATCCCGAAGTGATCAACTGTGGTTTTTATTTTGAAGGCCAAGACATGCGAAATTTCAATACGTTTTATTCGGGTATATTACATAACGACCGGAATAATTATTATAAATGAGACTCGCCAGACATAATTTTAATATAATAACTGTTTTAGGTGAAAACATAATCTTCTTTATAAACACATCAAACAATTACCCAAGTCCATTATGTTTAGAATACTATTATTACCCGAGTAAATAGTAAGAATTTACACGTTGGTTAAGAACAAAACAAAACAATAGTTATGAAACATAACACTTCTAATACTTTTAGCAACTGCATATTATCATGTCCCCCCGTGCAGGTACCTAATTTTGAATTAAGTCTAATGTAACACCTATTACACGCTACAGTGTTATTGGAATATAAACAATCATGAACGTAAATAGAACTTAAAAATGATTTAACCTTGTTTACGTAGACGGTTATTGAAGTATTTTATGAATAGAGACGTTTCTAGCGAAAACAGACGTGTTTTATGTAATAATTATAGGTAATGCGCATCACGAATGGACATTTAAAGGAAATAATAATTATCAAGCGCCTACGTTTTATAAAACTACTTATGAATCAGATACTCGGAAAAACCTAAACGATAATGAGTACTTTCATTGCTTTCATTACGTTGCTGAGTTAAGTACTAAGTACCTATTAATTAATTTATGCACACGGAGTGCGAGAGAGACGGAGCTAAAAACTGTTGTTTTCCGTTGATTGCTCCGTCGTAATGCGCGCGGTACCAGACCGGTGATTTATTATGTAACGAACGAACCCATCCACGCGGCCGGCCGGCCGGCCAATCAGAACGATCCGTAACAGGTCAAAAGTTCAACGCCGATTTTCTCCGTTCCACGATACCGGGAAATTTTTATGTACATTTTGCAAAACGCAAATTAAAGGTGAAGTCAGTTGTTTTCCAATGGTTTTCAAATTGTTATATCGTATTATTATTATTATTATATACAAGCAGTGGTGGTTCGTGTGGTTCATATGGGGCATAAATATTTTACCGCCTTTTCCGTCATCATAACTTGTTGTCCTTAATTTTATTTAAATTCGTTGGTGATATAAAATACACACACATATATATATATATAATATATTATAAATAAATATCCACAAAAAAGTACTCTAAAAATTTCAAGATCTGCAATAGGTACTATAAAAAAAAACCTAACCTAACTTTTTTTATAGGTACATACATTGAAAAAAAAAAATTAGCCCAGAACGGCGTATATTAATGATGAAATTAGCCATGAATCGGAGTTGTCGACTTGTTTACGAGTTAATCCGTCCGACTCGAATTTTGTTGGCAACTTGAAATAGGCGCCGTTCTGTGCTATTTTTTTTTTTTCAATGTTCGTAGTGTTGTAGATCTTGAAACTTTCGTGAACTGATACATTTTCAAGTCGAGGCACAGAATTCTGGGATCGATTTTACTTCTTAATTAACCACAAAATTCAGGAACTTTTTCAATAATAAGCCTTTTCGGCACAGAATTTGGGTATTGATTTCATTTCTTTATCAAGCTTCAAATTCTACTTTTTCAACCACGGGCCTTTTTGGCACAGAACTTTGAGATTGATTCTACTTCTTTGTTAACATTAAAATTCTATATTTTCTCCCGATCGCTACGATTTACGCACAGAAAGTCTTTCTTTACTTCACCGAAGTACTTTTTTGTGGATATCATATTATATACCGTAATATCTATAGGTGCGATGTAAAAATGTCCCATGAAAAATTTCTCCAAGTAAAAAATGCGCAGAAGGTAACATTTTTTAGGTAAACCAATTACGCTGATATTTTTTGACGAAATAACGCGCGATATGTGGATATATGTTATCGAGAGTGATAGTAAAACTATGTATTGTTAAGCAATACATTAATTTTAATTTATAAGTCTTGTAATTTTTACACGAAAATGTTATAAAGATCTATTCCAATTTTTACAGGACTAAAAAACAAAACACGCACACCGTAACATACAAAGTAAAAAAAAAAAAAAATAATAATAATTACAACTGAGATTTCATGTATCGTTAAACACAAAGTCGCAAATACGTAGTCATTAAAATATGCGATTTAATACACTCAAACAATATTAATTACATGTTTATACTTTATTGATGAATAATTAGCGTTTTTACGAATAAATATTAAATTAATTATATTTTAAAAAACGTTATAAAATTAAGTCACGAGCAGAAATCATTTAATCTTTTAATAAATTATGTTCATCAAATTTGAAAGCAATGATGCCTCGGAGCGAACAATTATTCTACGTGATCGCTATTAAACTATATACATGCATATATTATATTCTGATAATGATTCTCACAACAAATCGAATAATTAACGGTTAACATTAAGCTAAATTTTTGAAAACAGAAGTAATGAGGAAAACTGGATTGATTGTTTACTATTTTGTCTGTTTTACCTACTGCGGGTCATTATTTTTTTAATTTATAGTTGGACGGTTTCACCTACTGATATAATAACGTATCTTAATTTGCAAATTATTTTCCTCGTTACACCGTTAAATAAATAATAATTTATCGTTCGTCTTACATAAAACTCGATATTTTTAACCAGGAAATGTTTGCCTAGCAGTCATTTTTACCAATAGGATGTTTCGTTCTGTTGAAATATCATTCAAAGCTATGTTTTGCACATTATATTTGTTTGATTTGCCCGAGGGTATGATAATAATTAATCATAATAATAATATATTATATTATTTCTATTACAATAATCAGTCAGACGTGTTGACACCTGCGTTAAACTTTCCTATTATCACACGTAAAACACACGATAGCACCCCATGGGCAGACGTCTCGGAATAATATTATAATACTATATTATTATTACGGTCCGGTTTCACGATGTGACGCACGAGCTAAACCGAATCATAGCAATAACTGCAGTAGGTATTTATAACCAGCTACAAGATCGCGGTTCGCGTCATTATCATTATTATCGTTGTTGCCGTCCAAACGAAGGTGAACTCGTAAAAAAAAAAAATTTAAATCAAATAAAAAATGCGTGGTGGTGACCCGGGTGGGTGACCATCTCGAGGTTTTTCCTATTTCCTGTTGCCGCTCCCTTGGCCCATTAGGAGGCCCGTTTTTTTGATCATCTTTGTTCTCCGTCGTTACTATATAATATATAATAATAACGCCAAAACCTGATTACCGAGTTTCCAATAAATATAATAGAACACGAACTACAATAGTAATAATTATAATTATTATGATCAACATGTAAAAGTCGTTTCACGAGACTAAAACACACGGTCCGAGTTAGTGTTTGTTTTTACTTTTGTCCATAAAAATATACGTATCACGTTGCAGGTATCCCTAATACAACGCTGTTTGTTACGGTTAACTTACGTAACTTGGTATATTGATTAGGAATCTAATTAAATCGTGGTTCATTTTGTGTGTGTGTGTGTGTGTGTGTGTGTGTGTGTGTGTGTGTAATGACAGTATAATATAGTATACTATACATTACGGCCACAAGGATTTGCTCGTTTCGAATTGAATTTCTTTTATATAAACGTGTATCTACTTGTCGTAACATTTGTCTAACTTATTACTGTTTAGAAATTTTCAATATGCTACGTATAAATTATCTAAAGGCGCCTAGACTCATATTTCTGGAGCGCAAAACGTGATCCATACACTTATAATTGTACATGGATACAGATTTCAAAAAAAAAAAAAAAAAACCTCGTGTTGTCACTTAAAAAGAACTAGAAAGACTGAAACAAGATACAAAGGGAGTCTCCTTAAAATTTGAAGACAACGCCGCTCAATTTTAAAAACTCTACATTTTCTTCCTAGTAATGAAAGAATATTACCGTACAACTTTAAATGTTCTATTACTGTAGTAATTCATTCCTAAAACTTTAGATTTCCTTTCACGTACCTATTGAGGTACTTGAGTGGCGTTGTCTTAAAATTTTACAATCATTTTTATCCTGCATAAGTGTGTAAGGAGAGACTTCCTTTGTATCGTATTTCATTCTTTGAAGTTCCTTTTAAGTGACGACACCAGGTTTTTTGAAATTTTTTATTTGAATAATTTTTAGTGTCTGTTCGACTATTTAGTAAGTACCTACTTTGTTTACATTATTACTCGTGTGTTTTATATTTTGATGCTTGCTATTTTTAAACAATAGAAATTATTTTAATCTATTTTCAATTTTTACTCCCTTTACTCCGTTTAATCCTTTTTGGGGTTAAATTTTAGAAAACTCCTATTCTTAGTTGGTCCCCTTACATTACTAAACATAAAACTACAGACCAAATTGTATATTTGTAATAATACTGCCGAGTTTCAACAAAATCCGATCAATAAATAACGTTTCTCATTTTTACCCCATCCCCTTTTAACAATCAAGTTAAAAAAAGTTAAAAGTTAGTGTCTTTAAAAATGTGATAGAAGTTAGTAAAATTATTTAATAGAGTTTTGAGAAAAAAAAATTTTGAATTGTTTAATAGTGTCCCCGTAAACGTGGTACATAGAGGATACAAAGGGGGCCTTCTACCTCCAAGACCAAAAATAAAATACCCTATCTTTGAATTGCCATTGATACGTGCGTGCGAAATTTTGGTGAAAATCGGTCCGGAGCAGTTTTTGCAGTTAAAAACGTAACTATTTAAAGGCAACAATTTGATATACATAGTCAATTTCACACATAGGTAGTAAAGTTAATTTAGATAGCTTTTAGATTCTGAGCGTATTGTTTTTACATTGATGTTTTCATTTTTTCGTTATTCTGGAAACATTTTTTCGTGTACAGTAAGAATGCTTCGATTTTAAAATTTTTTTAATATCATAGAATTAAGAGAGAGGTACACATTTGAAGAACTCATTTTGACGGCAAATCAATAATTATAACTTATGATTGCTTTTAAATAGAAAATAATATTATGTTAAAACAATAACTTACTTCAAACCACTAAACTGGCAACTTATTCGTAGACAACTATAATAATAATATTTTTTCCATCTTTATGACGTAAGTATACACATTTATGGTATTTTATAGTATATTATAGCGGAAACAGTTTTATTTTTCATTGATAACTTAAAAAATTACTTAATCATTTGTATGGTTATTATATTATGATTATTGATTAGCAATCACTTAGCCGGCCAAACAAAGAAAATAAAGTCAAACCGCATTGAACTATAACTATAACTATACTATATAAATCGATTTCAATGTATCTTACACCACGCAAACACATTTTAAGAACCAATTGCGGCCATTATGGTAAATGGTTATACACATTGCGGAAAACTCTGTGCTTATGCATAATATTACTTTGTATGTATCTACACCGTACATCGCGGAATGCCGTTTTACTCGTTTGATATTCGCTCGATTATCACGGACCACGGATATTCTTGTGAGCTATTTATGATGAAAAGTGGACATTCATACGGTTGCCTGTAATTCGTTATGTTACCGTTACAGTTCCACTTACCGATGACTACACCATATTTTTTACTGAATTGGGAATAAATCTCACCGTGTGTGTCACCGGGAATAACTTTTTATTTCATTTTATAGGGCTGATTTTTCTTAAAATTTTCGTACCCAAAACTTTCATATACAGACACAATTAAACGAGTTAGTTATTTTCAAAAATTGGGCAATTTTACTATAACACAAACGTTTATTCATATTATTGTTTGTACAACAATTTTGCCGAATACATCGTATACATCGTTATTTTTACTATCGTTGCTGATCATATCTATTTATTATTAATTATTAACGGTTATTTTCAACTAATATTCGTGTTTAAAATCATAAGCATAGTTAGCCAACCTAAATGTATATTTCTAGAGGCCAAAATAAATTAATAGGAAACTTATTTTTTTTTGTTTAAAAAAAATAGAGCAATGACGAGCCGCGGACGAAGTATGATATTTATTTTAAACGGGGAACTTATATGAAAAGGGGTAGTACGGCTACATTACCTAAGTATTAAATTTGAAAGCAATTAAATACAAATCGTTGTTTATGGAAATAACAAATATTCTGAATGAGTGAGCCAAATTTAAAAAAAATTAAAATTGTAAATTTTAGTTCAAAGATGGTTATGAAATTATTTTTATGTTTGTAAATCACCCTTTCCAATAACATTTCTATTAGGTATAGTAGGAAATCTTTTATGGAGAATCATCGCATGAAAGATTAAAATAACCAGATACATAATATAAAAATGGCAAAATATATAAAACGATTATGTGTTGTGAAGCTTATACATATTAAAATGTCTTTAAATAATTTAAAACTAATAGATTTTTGAAACGAAAATCCTTTTTAAAATCGATAACGATATAAAATAAAAACTTATTTTGTAATTAAGTGTGAATCATAATTAATTGCGTAAATAATAAAAGCGTACAACTTTAAAAAAAAAATATTTTTTTCAATTTCAAATAATAACCATTTTGATACGACTTCACGTTTTTGGAGGAAGAATTTTGAAAATATTGGACTATGTTCAAAAAAGTGTGTACTGATAAAATAAAAACACTACGTTCAAAATCTTAAAAGATAAAACCATAATATGTTAAAAACAAAATAATAATTTGTCAACAACAATTATTATTTTAACACTATACTAATTATATTATATGATGTAACAATGTTCTAAAGTTAATTTTGTAAATTTATTATTTAAATTTAATAGATTACACTACTCACAGATTTTACACATTGATTTTATTGTAAAAAATGCATATATAATTGCTATTATAATTCATATTATTAATAAACACTTCTTCGTAAACGATTTTTCGGGTGGTTATATAAAATTATAAATATATAATTGGCATTTATGTATATTTTACATTGTTGAAATTTTCACAAAATATTGAATTGAAAAAAGTATATAATCGCCAATAAAATTTCAAACGGTTTTAATAATTTCGGATCGAAATATATAGAATTATAAATCGTCCATAATTTTGTAGGTTTTGTTGAATTAAACACGTGATACTAAAGTAAATCAAAACTATTACACAAAATTCAAAATATAATAATTTCCTATACAATGTTAAAGAATTTTGAATTGTTTGTTTAACATTTTTTTTTCATCCCTTTTTTTTTGTTTTAATTATACTTTGTTTTTTTTATTGGAAATTTTTCTTCGAAAAATTATAGATACTAACTGATATTGTTGTACAATATTGGAACAAATGAAATAAAATTGCAAAAACTTTAGATAGCTTTTAAGACAAATATAGAATTTTAAAACGTATATAACTTGATGAGTACTTTTTTTACTGTACTCGCTGAGAATCGTAATTTATGTAATCATAATCTTTTTATTACAAATTTAATATCAACATTGAACTACACATATCAGTGACCCATCTAAAACTTTGACTTACTCAAAAGCAAAGTGGCTTTTTTTTTTATATTTTTAATAACCAGTTTCAGGTCAAAGATGCCTAATTGCAATAAACTGTCTGTTATTAATGATATTTGTTCATTTCCTGTAAAACCAGTTTATTCCACATGAACTTGAACAATTTACTTTAGTTATAATTATGAAATATATATATATATATATATTTTATTTTATATAGCAATAAATATTTTGTGCAGAGCTAAGAGAACAAATTTGGTGCGTTCAATTTCTTTTTTAAATAGGTAGGTTAAAAGTATTTAATTTTCTGCATTTCTTGCATTGTCTTATTTTTTCCGACTGCAGCCAATTTGTGTTCTCTATACTCTATTGGATTTTGAAGGTTAATTATTTAGAAATGTTCGTAATTTATTGTAAAAGTAACGATGAAATTGGTTTTATTATTTCGTTCTTTTTACCAGATAATAATATGTTGTACCGAAAACAAAATCATTGGCCCTGCATGTTTATGTTATAGTCTGTTGTACCCGGAATTTGTATTTCAATTCTCGTTTGTTTGTTCTCCTTACTTATGGTGTACTCATTACTTAAAATTAAGTACACAGTACTGTTTAAAATTGATTAAAATTTGTTTTTTTAATGTTATTTTGAGTACTTTGGAATTAAATTGTAAAAAAAATATTTTTGGTAAAAACAATTTTCGTAAAACCTATTCCAATTGTTCGTAAAAAGCTGCTGTGCTAATTAATGTTTTGAAGTATACTTGTAACCAGTGGCGCAACCAGGATTCATTTTCGGGGGGGGTTGTGAATTTGGAAAAAAAAAAATCATTTTCAACAGGTATTTAGTTAGTAGTATTTAGAAAAATTTCGGGGGGGGTTACAACCCCCAAACCCCACCCCTAGTTGCGCCACTGCTTGTAACTAAAAATAGTATTATTTTCAACGCTATTTTGTGACGTTCGTCATTGCTGTAAAATAAATTCATCACCGTTCCTATAATTTTAAAAATTATGAATAAATTATAGTGGTACGGGAAATAATTTTTACAATTATTACATTAGTACGATTTTACTGAAAATACCTCGAAGCATTATATGAACTTAATATTTAACACAAGATTAGCCAATCTTGTGTTAAATATTAAATTTATATAATGCTTTTTTCACAGTACTTTTAGTCGATTTTTATATTATAATCAGTTTTTTTTTTTTTTTTGTTATTATTGATATAGACAGAATAGGAATATTGAAATAATATATAATTGCAAAATGTTAAAACTTTCATTATTTTTTTAATATTGAACCTGAATATTTGTTAAAGTTTTTCAAATTATTCACACGTCGTTTATTAAAAAGCTACCCCTAAAGAAGTTATAAGGCGTTGTTATGTTCATTGTTTAGCTAGTTTTATGTAGAATTGTATAAATTTTTACCGTACCTATGTGTTTATTGTTATATGTTCTTATGCGAAATTGTCGAGGTACATTACATAAATTTTAGTAACACTAATACTTAAAAAAAAATAAACAGTCGACTAAAAAACACTGTTTTTTAAATCATAAATGAGAAATAATTTTACAGTTTATATACTTGCAGTTACTGAGACTGGAATGATAAAAAATACGTTTATTTATTTTATGAATTTTCATTTTATTAGTATTTTTTTAAAAGAGGTACAATATATTTTCTGTAGGCGTAAATATTATAATATGACGGAACAAAATGTGTATTATTTAAAGCAATAGTAAAATATTTTATATTTGATATTTCAACTTTGTCCTTCAACTGTTGATTTGACCTATTATTATTTAAACCTTTTCCGAATCCGTGTACTTGTTTTTTAATAGCATATTCGTGTATAAGTTAAGTATTTTTGTTCAAACTAGATTATACTGTGAACCCCTCTACTTCACTGAAATATCCAATAGCTATATGAAATTTAGTTATAAAATTACTCTATGTGCCAGCGGGCATCAAACTGATCTTGAAAATATTTCTGTTTCGTCGTTCGGTTCAAGGACCATAACTAGGTACTGTTACGAGTCGTATGATATGACGATTTAATGGTAAAAATATATCCATTGCACAAACTATTTTATTTGTTTTTCTTTGTTGTGACCAATGATTCATAACACTATTTTAATACAAATCTTTGTACGTTTTATTGCTAAAATATTTACCTATATACAGGAATAACGTGTAATATTGAGAATCATGTCAATGATTATTATTTATTTTATTCGGCATTCAAAATTTTAAATTAATAATCAAATAATTAAAACTAAAAATATTACACAATTTTTTTGACGTTAAATGATGGCACCAACAGTTCGCAATTAAAATTAGGTAATATTTTTATATCTCGGTGCCAATTTTTTATGTATTATTTATTAAATTATAATAATTATTGTAATGAACGTTTGAATTTTCATCAAACTTCCGCATTGTCGTTTTAAATTTGTATTTTATATACCGGGGGTGTTAAATTGAAGGCTCAGTCCCTCTACCTCTGATCACAGTAAAAAATCGTAAACTCTTTAAACGGTCCTATAGAATGAACGCTAGAATACCCAAAATTAAGTCAAAATGATCCATTTATTACCGTTTATAACAAAATACTTCTCAAAATCTAAATTATTTTACTATTTACATTAGACTACATCAGAGGGTAAGTAATCTATAAAGAGTAAATTCGCCATAAATTAAAAAGGTATAAAAAATTGTTGCAAAAATAATTGTCTCAAAACATTTGAAAAACTTTTTGAGGAGTTATGACCAAAAACACGTCAAAATGACAAAAAAAAAAAAAAAGATCATCACATAAAAAAATAATCAGAACTCAGAAGCAACGGGTGCCTAATAAATTTAGTAGAAAAATGTGTAAAAAGTAATAAAACGCGATGTATTAGTTTCTGTACAAACTCGGTTGTTTTGAGTTAGTCGTATTGTATACACGTAGCTATAATAGTAAGCTTCATAATTGATAGCCGTCAAAATGAATTTTTATTCGGATCACAATAGTTGTATAGCATTATTTTCATCCGGTCGGAAAAGGAATCTTTTTTTTTTACGTATATATATATATTATCTAATTCTGAGTTCTTACCTTAAAAACCGTTAGAAGAAACCCGGCGCGAAGGTTGGACAGCTCCCGATGTTTTACTACACCGAACGTGAACCAAATAAAATTGTGTTTTTGCCAAACAACTTACACACCGATCATTATTTTTCGATTTAATTTTCGTTTTTATATATTCAGCAACGCGCCGTCGGACCATATGCCGCGCACGACGCCTGCACTTTAATACTGAGCGAACGCTCCTCGATAACTACGTTACACCAGCACTGAGTAATACCGATACAAACCAACCAGTTTTGCGTTTTGTTTTTTCTTCCGTCGAGTATTTGATTTAGTTTTTTTTCCCGACCGTCCGCCAATAACAGTGTTGTGACCTCACGGTTTTGCGTTGGTTACATGTAATTTTCGTTGGCCCGAACGCTTCAGTAGCTTCTGTAATAAACAGGGACATTTTAAATACCAAAACGTATCGCTTGTATGCGTAGTATCATATTTGTACGTGAAAGGAGGTGAATTCGTCTTGATTGGTTGGTTATTAACTCATGTTTGGCCATTTCCGACGAAAACAAGAGGTGGAAAGTAAAATGTTTAATTTTTCGTACCAGGCAGTTTATGCGTCAATAATATACATGCAAAAGTTATATGTAGAAAAACAAGAGTGAATTAAAATGATTTTTGTGCGTACAGGGTGTTTAATATATTTGAAACCCTAATGGGGCGTCCTAGTGGAGACGGGGATCGCCATCCCTGCACCGCTGTTGAACATTTTGTGTTGCATAAAATAAAACGTTCTGGAGTATTTCTTAAGCACCCGTGTTAAACAACTAAAGTGAAACAACAATGTACAGAGGTCGAAATGTTAAATAATCTTTAAAAAAATATATAACTACGATGATAAAACAATAACATAATACCCCGAGGGTATTCGTATACTCTATATCATAATCAGTGGTGTAATATTGGTAAATATTTTTATGGGCGCTTACGGACTTGGAATGACAAAGCAGAGGAAGGTTACAGCCCAAAATATAGTTTTAAATTTATTTTAGTTTTTTTTTTTACTTCCGAAATCTCAATTACCTTGCTAAGCTTTTTTTCTGATTTTGGTATCAGGGTTTTGATCGTTTTCCTAAATGCCAACGAATCATGAAAAAAATTACAAGTGACATTTGAAAGACTGTTCGGTAATTGCATAGAAATCTTTAAAATTTCATAAAAAAAAAAAAATTCAGATAAAATCTAGATACAAATATTATTAAATACGACAAACTAAAATAAAATTCATAAAAATGCGCATACTTAACACTACAGAAATTATAGATAAAAGAACAGGGAAATTCATTAAACCATCATGTACATTGTTAACCAGTTCAAGGAACTCCTCCAAACACATGGGTAAAACAATATTTAATTATCTATATAAAGAAGCAATGATTCTGATAAAAAATCTATGTGAAACTCTTTCGAATAATACCAATGATATTATTAAAAGTCAAATTAAAAAAACAATCAACATTCAATAGAATAGTTATTGGTGAGCTTGATGAGAATGTGTGTGTTAATAAAATCACAAAAAAGTCAATATGTGTAAATACTATAAATATTATATGTAACATTGATGTCACTTCAGGTTAACAATATTTTTTAGTACTACCTATATATTACAAATTTTTATACCTATATATACAAATCTTTGTATATCTAATGAACTAAGTTATATTTTGATTGTATAGTTATTTTTAAGTTAAACAAATGATTTTAACTATAAGAACTCCGTATACCAGTTACGAACACATCTCAGTTGGTGTACGTATCAGCTTATCGATGTAATTTTAATTAAAAATTTTTTATTATACGATATTTGATTGTGCTGAAATAAATAAATCAATAATTTAAGTAAAAGATGTTTGACTGTAATATGTTTATAATTGGATACGGATATCTTGAAATTTGAAAAGTGTAGAAACCTTGTAATTTCGTTGATTGTGTGGATTTCAGGTTAATTGTGTATATTTAAGATAACGTGTCTAAATATTAAACATGGGCACAGTATACCGATAGTAGAGCGACGGCATTGATGACACAAAAACTTCCCTTCATCGTCAATATATATTACAAAGTTCTGTCCGCTTCCTATTTGATTTTTTTTTTTTTACGTTTTTTCTCTCCAATAACTACCGACTATGCAAATTCCCTCGTTTTTTACTTAAGTCGTTTCGTTCAAGGTTTTTTTCAAGTTCATTATCGTATACGACACTCTCTCCAAAATATTGGTTTTGCGAATGAGTGCAAATTCGATACAATTCGTGGCGATATTGTCATCTTTATTACCTGGAGGTCAACATCCCAATTCCCAATAATTATGTAGTATATTGTTATAGTTTTTATCGCTCTAATTATTAAAAAAAATTTGATTACACTATAATATTATAGTCAATTTTTGTACAGTGCACGTATGTTGACAAATGTACACGGATACTCCCTTGAAAGTATTCAAATTTCTAGTTTCTACAATTTATACACTGTATATTACTTTATATTGACAATTAAAAAAAAAAAAGAACAAAAAATTCGCCAAACAGTTCTCTTGTTAAATACATTTACCTATTCAATTCAATGATACCATCCTTGTGCTAGGTATATTTATTTCCATTGGTCGAGTTTCCTTACTGTCAGCATGTAATCTGTAGAAATTTGTGCCCAATTTCTCGTTTATTTGTCTCACGGACTATTCACTTTTTTACTTAGAAAACGAGACTGTAAAAAAAAAAAGGTAAAAGTGAACCACTAATTTTAATATGATATTATTTAATAAGCAAATGTATACAATAATTATATGTATATATATATATATATACAAGATAATATATTTATATTTAATAAAACTAGTGAATTATTAAACAAATTTAAATCGTAGTTTATAAATAAATACTTTGTTTGTAAAAAAAATTATTGGTAATTAATTTTTTTTCGATGATCGCAGAATATATCATAACTCATAACAATAAAACTATAAAGATTTATCAAAATATATATTAACAAACAAAATATGTGGTTATATATAGATCTACAAAATAATAATAACAATGCATAAAAGAAGAATTATATATAAGTTTTACAATAATTTAAATTTTTATACTTACAATTTGCGTATTATAAAAAAATAAAAATAAATTTTTAATTTAAATTTTCATTAATAAAATATTTATCCGAAAAAACAAATATACAAACAAAACAAGATTGAGCTAATTTTTGTTGATGATTATCTTTCCAACACCATTATAATATAATGTATTAGATACATAATAGTAGTTCAAACGATAATATTTTTATCTTGGTAAGGTATACTGCTGCAGAAGATATTATGGTAAAAATTTAAAATATAAACTAAGCACTAAACAGGTATGAATTGTTTTTATTCAATATTATACGTGTAGGTACTGCAATTTAGGAAACAATAAGCTTGAAAGAAAACAAATTCAAAAATTTCAAAACTCTGTAAATCGTTAATAATTTGTCGAAATTGATTCTGATTTTACGTACAGATTCGTTTGACAATTGTTGATGATGTGTGAAAATTTCAAGTTATTCGAAACAATAAATTGAGGAAACTTTAACTTTCCAACTTTCAAAATTCAAAAAAAAAAGCTTCAAACAAAATTTCGTCAAAGCCCAAGATACTATACGTAAAAATAGAAGCCCTATTATTTTTATGTTTATCTTCGGAGAGATTTTATGTAAACTTCAAAGCAATTATTCTATTATCCGAAAAATTTTCCACAAAATAAAAAATTAACACCATTGTAAAGTCAGTGTATTTCTCGCTTCTTACAGAATCTAAAAAGCTGTTTACATAATTAATCTCAAGAACAAGTTAACAAATTAGTCAGCTTTTTGGCTAAATTTTATAAATTTAACATAAATAATGGAATAGAAGTTTTAAATTAGATAAATGTTAAAATTGTATGTAAAAAGTGTGACTATTTTATTACAGTTATGGATAGGTATTTATGGATAACTAATGTAAGCGCCATCACTAAGATGTTCGTTTCGAGAAGATGTTTTTTTTTTTTAATTTTACCATAATATTTTATCAATTATTGACAATACGAGAAGATTAAAAAAAAAAATGTGTAACGATAAAAAAAATTGCATTTATATTGGAGGACACTCGTAAACACTATTTTGAATAGCAAGTTATTGATATTAGACTATACGCAAAAAAAAAAAATCATGCAAAACACCAGAAATTTTTTAAACATTAGACATCAATTTGTCTATTTTCAAACGGGCAATCTGCCAAAATACTATACACGCATTGCATGTGTCATCAGTTGATTAATTTTATCATCGGCTTATTTTTATAAGTTCTTTATACAGGTAAAAGCCAGTATTAGGGTCGACAAAGGTTAGTTCCATGATTTGGAGTTGACTACTGCTTTAAGTTTGGTCCTACTCTAGTGGTTGACTTCAATAAAGTTTGGTCTCTTATTTAAATTTGAAAGAATTCGGTATTTTACTGTTCTTTATTTCTATTTTTTATAATTTATTGAAAAATTTATATAGTTAAATTGTATATTATTTTACATAACCATCATATTTTATAATATATAATTAAATGTATCTAAATTTAGACATGATATGTCACAGGTACTTCCCAAATGTGTAGTACTATTGAGGAGTATCTTTTAATCTATAAATCTTTCAATATCTAAAATTCTGTAATAAAAATAATCAGAAAAATAATTGTTAAACGTATTTTCGCTTAAAAATAATACACTTTTAGACGACGTCATACTTTTTTGATGGCATCTACTCGTATGTAACTGATTTAAAAAATGATAATCATACCTAAACCGCATTAATATTCATCGTTCATAGGTAATATTAATATTCACAAATAGAATAACAAGGTTACAAAAATTTTTAATTTATAAACATAACGTGTGCGACAAAATTTTCCAAAAAGTCATTCCTTTTAAATACTTTCTTACAAAACATGTAAACCGATCGTTAGATAAGACACAAGGTCATAATAGCCAAGAGATATGTATTTTTTTAAATCACACAAAATTTTTTAAGGGAAATCGATATTTTAATCGCCAAAACTATGCTTGTCCAACAATATAATGTAATTATTATATAATATACGTTTTTAATTTAGTTGTTGACGAAGCTGTTCGTGTTTTTTTATAGTCCAAAGCCAAGGGCGCCCGCAGGGTTAAATCCCACCTTGGGCAAGATACAAATTTTAAGACAAAAACATAGGCGGTTGACTAAAATGTTGGGGGGCAAGCATGTTTAATACATTTAAAAATCCCAGCGGGCACCCTCGACTCTTGATAGCACTTGAGTATTTGAAAATCTGAAAAAACATAAAAAAAACTCTAGTTCAGCACGTGTGTACTTTGACGGAGTAGCGACTACGCTTTGGGTGGGTTACTGGTTTGGAAGTTGTGGTTCAAACGTACTATTTAATATCTGAAATCAATGATAAATCATTCAAAAAACGATACTGAGCCAGCTCAGTTATCTAGTATGAGTCCTGGTAAAAATTAAATTCAACAAATAATATCAGTTTTATTAAACTATCTACTACCTACCTGAAATATAAATTTTTTAGGTAATCACTACACCAAAAAACCTTCTCACTGACGTTAAATTTACTCCATTTCTTTCCTTTCTTATTTTTTATGCAATATTACGTTTACAGTGTTGTGTTGTTCTAGGTAATTTCCAATTTTTTTTTTTTGGACCGCACCCTATGGCCGTTAATGTGTTCACACACACAAAAAAAAGAATAATGTTTCAAACAAAATATAATTTTAAGCCAAATTCTCAATTTTTTTGTGGCATTCAACTTAAAAATCGGATCATTCCTTCTACCAGAAAAAGTGTTCACAAAAAAACAAAGAGAAAAAAGAACATAATTGTAAAATCAATACATTCTTTGCTGTGCTCAGAATCTAAAAGTAATGAATTGGTTCATTGAGATGTCAATGTTTTTTTAACAATAATTTTAATAGAAAAACTATTTACGTCCAACTGTAAAAAATACTCAGAACTCTTTACATTAAATTTAAAATTTTAAAACCGATCTTTAATTATATTTACGTAAAATGTGAATCAATAAAAAAGTATCAGAGTTGATATATGTTTAAAACAGTTAAACTAAACGAACGGTAAATTTTTCAAAACGTTTGAAACAGTCAATTTAAACGGACAAAATAAAAAAACGACTGCTTGAAAAATATACCAAAAAAATCTGATACAAAACCATTAAAAAAAAAAAAAAAATTAAACGTGATTTTATACACATTCTGTTAAGTATATCATACATTATTATAGAAAGACGATTAATTTTTCAAGAACTTTATTTCAACAAGTATCGGTTTCGATTATTGTTTTATGAAGCGTCCCAAACGCTAGGAGGTATATTTTACAATGTCTAGAGATTAAAACCAAACATCCATTAAACTTTTATAGTTACAGCCTACAACTAGAGTAATATTATGTGAGACTAATATTAATTTTTCTAAATTAAATTAAATTAAATAAATTGTTTGAGAGGAAAACTATTATTTCTCGTCTCCCGTTTTACAATGTCAACTCACCCTAACAGATAATGTATGAAGGCCGACCGGATAACTTTATGACCAGTAAATTATTTGATTTTTGCCGTAAGATTGCGAGGCAATGCTCCCTAAAAAGAACAAGTATGAAAACTTACCGAACCAGAATAAATCTTTCTTGACTCAACAACTGGACGCATAAAGAAGGACTTCAAACCAAATTCAAAACTTATAGTTTGTAAACATGGTTTGTATAGGCACCAGAACCCGACTTATTTTAAATATTCAAATTTTCTTTTTTCTTGGGGGTTTGAAAATTTAGATTTTATTTGTTACATCAGATAACCCTAGTATTATAAGGATCATTCATTTTTTCACCGATTATTTTAGAATAATATTATACCGGTTAGGTTAGCGTCGTTATCTTTTATTTTGATCCAGTTTTACACTCCATTGTACCTATCTATAATTTGTGATTCTTGGCTAACAACGATATAAAATAATATATGGTTCAGATAAATTAATTATACTAATATCATATCTTATTTTGTAGGTACCTATCAATAATAACCTATGAAATTTAACATCATAAAACGTATGGTATATTATAGAAATTGGCGTTTTTTGAGGATGTTTTTCTAAGATTTATAAAAAAAAGTAAAAATCTAATTATTACCTTTATAGAAACGAATGTTTTTGCTTATAAAACTCGTATATTCAAATATTATCTTCTCACTTTAATATTTTTATTATTATGATTTAAATTATGTTTAATAATTATACTTAATATGAATTTCTCTTCTATGCATTGATCACATAACAACTATTTTATTTTTTGATTCTAAATATCACTTGCTAGAACAAGGTTAAAAAATTGCTTATGACGTCAAATAGTGATAATTTATTTTCTATTGTTAAACATTACGTTATATACAATACCATAAAGTAAATGGTTTTAAACTTGACTATTGAAACCGGTTGGGAAAATATAACAACTTGGTTTCGTAAAAGGAAATTTTATAACTAATAAATCATAAGCATAATTTTACTTTTGTTTACTATTTGAATTAGAATTAAACTACCTAGTCATAATATGTTATGATATAGAAGTTGAAATCATTATTAGACAATGTTAGCTTAAGTATGAAAAAAATAAAATAAAAACAATATAGTTAGGGTGGTGTTATTTTATTTATTTATTGCAACAATATAGAGCAAAATGTAGAGAAACAATGAACAATAACAAGTTGCAAGTTGCAAGTTGCAAGAGTTCATATTATAAGGTCAATCTAAATAAACATCAAAAGACCAAAATTTAATTTAAAAGTTAAAACAAATATTAAACTGTTTACATACAGTTAGAACAATTGAATTGAATAAACATTAGAAGACAAATTAAATGTAAACTTCAAAACTTTTCTTTTCCAATCATTGTAAGTCAAACCAAAATATTTTTTTCCAGTGATTTTCACTTCCAAATTTTTTCTTGATCAGTGAATGCTCTCCTTTGTCTAGTAAAATACAATACTGCAGTAAACAAATACTAAATAGTTATAAAACTTAATGACCAATGACAATGACCAATTTAGTTGTTTATTTTGAATTTTAGTAAGAGAAAAAACATTTTCTATTGATTACTATAATTTATTGGAAAAAGAGGTGTATGTTACAATTTTAAACTATTTGGCATTCACTATCAATTATTTTATTATTTTTATGGCGCAAATCATTTTAAGTTGTACTTGTTTAGTGTTTACTTTGTGTTATTTGTTAAAGGTTTTAATCGTATATTTTCATTCAATATGAAATACATTAGGTACATTGCAGATTTAAATTTTTGAGTATTGATTATAATTTCTGATATATTCATATCGATATTTTTAGAGGTACATTTTTCATATAAACTCTAATGATAATTATAAATTGTAATCACTTTGGGTTTAGTGAACTTTACTTATAATTCACGATATAATACATCGTATATCGATTAGACTATAATAATTTGTTTTCCTGTTCTAACAGATAATATTGGTTTCTGGATCATGACTCCGAAAGAAATAAAAAGTTCAAAACATGCTTTAAATTAAATACCCTTTTTGTTTTTAAAGCCACCCACTTTACGTTTACTCAAAATATTATCGACCCCCCCCCCAGAGCAAAATCATAAATACGCCACTGGTTGGACGGAGATGGTATAGGTATAGGTAATGGTATAGGTACCTTTTTTGAAGTGTTTTTCAAATTTGGCTTATTTATTGAATTTTGGTTCAAAATTAGTGCTTTCGATATTTGGAGTTTTCAGTTTTTACACGTTAAAAAAACGATAAGACGGTAATAAAATGTTGTTTAATGTTGATATTTTTGTTTAAAATATAGAATAAAAAAAATTTGTTTTTTATTGTTAATTTTTTTAGTATTTGTACCTATTGTGAAATATTTAACTTTCAGTTTAAGATCCAAAGTATAAATAAAACCTTAAAAACATATTTTCCTGGATATGAATAAGAAAATTTGATAATTTGTCTTTAAATTTTTGATAGACGTTTTGAGGCATCGCTATTATTTTTGTTATTTTAGTTTTTTTTTTTCTTGCATTAACTGCTTCAAAAAGTATGATTAATAGAAAGTTTACTAAATATGTATGCAGGAAAAAACATGTGCTTACAGAATCTTGTGTAAACAATAGTTTATTTTCATTTAACACTTTCTCAATTGAAAATAAATTATGAGATATTTTGTTTTAACATTCGAAAGGACGTAATATAAAATTAAATTAGTTAATGTTTACTTAGTGCCATCTAACGGATTAGTAATTATACTAGTTACAGAACACTTATAATGGTCAACTGCCAGTTTCTTTGTTGTTTAATTCTGAACACATCTATCTAAATATAATAATTTGTATAAACTTATCAGTAATAATTATTTATTACTAACCTGTTATTTAGTATTGAAAATTAAATTATCTTATATTTTTTAAAGTCTACTTATGATATTTTGTATACTATATATCAGTTTACAGCTACGAATTATTTAAAGTTTTTAAACAATTAAAATTTATTTTCTAGGTTTTTTTATTACAATATTAAACTATGTGACCGATTTTCATTGTTTTTAACAATTTAGTTACACAATAATATGTAAGTAAATCATCAAAATATTTATATAGTTATAGTATATACTATATAGTCATCGTTTTACATAGAAAATAAAGTTGACAGAAGCGATTTATATTTAATTAATCAGGAAAACATTTGTATGTTGTTGAAAAATGTCAACTGTATACGGCAATTGCTCTTTTCATTATTTAATTTTTTAAATTCATATAAAAACATTTACATTTTACATTAAAATGAATCATTCATATTTTAGAAGTTGATTTATTATATTTGTACGCGATTCAAAACATTAAAATGTATTTTGTGAGTTAGAAAAAACATGTTATAACTTGTAGTTAATGTGTTTATGATGCTTTGATTTTTTGACTAATTTTTTTTTAGAATCAGTGTAATAGTAGCGCATAAACTATTATTTATTAAATCGAAAATTAATTACAAATTATGATTTATAAATTTACAATTAATATAATTTATGAGTTGAAATTTGCTCTATTCAATATTATAAAGAAAAGTAATAAAAAGTGTGTTGAAACAATTTTCTATCCTTTTATAATAATATTGATTATTGCGTTATTACAATCATTTATTTAATTACCTGTATGCTAATTTGAAATATTGCAATCTAGAAGGTTTTATAAGAGTTTCTCGTGTTTATGATATAATTTCCACGGTATATTAAAAACTAAAAGAAAAAATTTAAAAAACTTGTTAAAAAGTAAAGGAAAAAATGTAAATATTCTTGCGTAAGAAACATAAAATTTATTAAAATTAAGCGTACACTTTGTGGTGTAAATCACGTTTATGATTCAAATCCCGAAGTTATTATTGAATAGAATAAAACTTTTATGTGTAAGCGTTTTTCTAAAATATAATAATATTGTAAACAAGTAAATGTTATCTATTGAAAGATATCAAAATATAGTGTAAATATTTTTTAAATTTTAACTAGTTAAAATTTTGGTTTAATGTTTTTAAATTTTTCTTGTTAAAAATTTTTCGCAAATGTCAAATAATTGCTGTTTTTTTGGTGTTTTTTGTTTTTACAACGCCTAATGGTTTTTTTTAATTTGTAAAGTGTATGAATATTTTCACTAACAATAGAACACACGTGGAGTGACATTCTGTATATCAATCAAAATTTTATGTAAATATGAGGGTACATACAATTGATAAACTCATATCCGTTATATATGCCAATCATCGTCGTTAAAAGTAACGAGTTCATTAAAACAAACCAATCAATCATCACTTAATGCGATTCTATTGTAAGGTTTTATGAACTTCGTATTCTGGGTCGCTGAGTGAGAAGTACTAGTTGTTAATGGAGCTTAAAGCCAATCAATTTTTAAATGAAACATCGTTTTTATATATTATGTTAAATACGTTTTGATTGTGCAATAGTTATAAACTATAAACTACAATTTCATGCAGCCCAATCAAATATTTGACCCAGATAAAAATTAAACGTTTACAATACTTTTATATTATATATATATGTATATATTTTCTTTGTTAGAAATAAGACATTCGTGATAAAGATGCTCAGATTTGTTAGGCTTTCCCTTTTAATTTGTTACACGTCGCGTTTAGTTATAATAAATAGAGTAGAACTTGTGGATGTACATTGGAATAATACTCGAGTAAAGAGTTTTTTAAATTGAATGGTTTTACTTTTAAACATTTTGTTGTGGTATTAATAGAAAACCGCATCTAGTACCTATAGAATATGCTGGTTCATGTTTGATTGCAAATAGTCAACATAATACGAGCGCGATTTAAAAAAACAAAACATTTTTTGACCTACAATAACTAATTCTACACCTGATCAGCATATATAACTGATAGTAAAAATATTCTATAAATAGATCGTATTTACATTTTTAATATTTTTAGCAAAATAATTTGTAGTCGAACTTTGTTGGATTGTACGGAAATATCGCGATATTATTAGTCGTTTTATTTGCTACGCACTGATAAAATATTTACTATTTCCAAATTTTTGTTCAATGTTCATTGGTGTTTGTGTTTTTGTATCAATTTTAAAACTCAAGTACCACTCTATATTTTTTCGGTATATGTTGTGTAGGCATAGTTTTTCAACGAATTTTGGTGGATAAAAAAACAATTTTCCGTAGAAAAATCTACAAGTTAAAGAGGTAAAAAGTGTGTGTTTCAATATAGTAGCAGTTTGGATTGCGCACACGAAATTACAAGTTGGTCGTAAGAGCCTTATTATTATTTTCCAGACCGCTACTTTATGTTGAAGTACACACTTTTTAGAAACTTTCAACCTCTCTAACTTGTAGCGTTTTCTATGAAAATTGTTTTTCGACCATCAAAATTCATTAAAAATAATGCGTACACAACTAATACAAATAGAGTTAGTGTGATTTGAGTTTTAGTAGTTGATATAAAAACACAAATACATAGAGAAAAAATGTGTGTATGAAAGTTTTTTATATTTTCAATACTTTTTTAGATAATTGCTGTATGCCTGTATCATCTAACTCGGAACGCCCTGTATATTCAAAGAGGAATTATTTGTCTAAGAACTCAAAGTATACCTAAGCCAAAGGCGTAAAAATAAATGGAAATAGGTAATCCATTGTATCTATTAGATTTGCTGACGACATTGACATGGTAACAGAGACAGGGAAGAATATGCAAAAATCACTGGCTATAGTACGTTTAACAAAATATTAAAACGATATCTTACGAAAACCAATGTAAAGAAAACAAACGTCATGCGGTGGTAGGTAAAAAGAGCAGAGTTAACATACAATTAGAATATCAAAACAATTCGTCAAGTAAATTATAGTATAAATATTTAAGAAGTGCCTACTCTAACCTGCAGTGACAGTAGATGTTCGGTAGAAATATAAGACACGGAATACAGCCATGGCGCAAAGAGAGCCTTCACACAAAAAGACAACTACTCACGTACAAAAATCTTAGTCTTATAACCAGCAAAAACTTTGCCAAAAGCTACGTATGAATCGTTTTGTTGGGAAACCTGGACCTTAACAGTACAAGATAAAAAAAAAAAATAATAATAAAAATGAAGAAATTCTCCAAGTAGCAGAGGAGAAGAGAGTGTCCATCATTAGATCAAGAAAACTTATGGGACCCTTAATGAGATATTCCCCTTCATAATAATTGAATGAAGAATCGATGGGCACAAAGGAAGAGGAAAACCGAGGATGACGTTTCTAGGAGAGACGACTGAAATTATTTGCATATTATGAAGACTGTAGCATTGAAGAGCGAAAGTCAATTTTTTTCGTTTTTACAAGGCTTACAAGCTTTTGTAGAAGAAGACGTTGTATAATATTGTCCGGATGAATTTATTTGACTAAATTTGCAATACGACTCGCAACGTGTTACACAACGGAGAGCCTGCTGTCGGTCGAGTATGCAAAAACGGATGTTCGCGTGTGCGTACCGTTGTGTGTACCATTCGAAATCGGGCTCTCTCGAAGCGCGTGCGATCCATTCGTCGGTTCGCGCGCTATCGTCGTGCCAGTTTTTGAGCTACACAGCAGCACGCCGAGTTTCTCCTGCGGGCGGGCGCAAGCAAGCGCAGTGCTCCGCGCCGGATCTGCAGTCAACAGGTGTCCGTCCTGCAGCGCAGTGGTGTCGCCCGGTCGTCTCGTGCGCGCGGATGTCGGTGCGTGCGTGTGTGTTGTTTCGGAGTTTTTTTTTTAACGCTTAAAATTTGTTGAGAAAGAAAATTAAAATCCTACACCGAGTTGGCGGATGCTAGCTATTCGAAGAATTATTGTTTCTCGTCGCCGGCGTACAACGATAATCTGGAATCGATAACGCGTGAGATTTTCGTTCCTATCTATAATAATGATTGGTTTTCGTCAAACACGGTAGGCGTTAGGGCTCGCACAGTAATACCGGTATACCGTCTGTTTTTTTAAAACGGTGTGCCGAAAATACCCAAATATATGCCGTTAATACCGACCGTTAGTACCGTAAATACCTACACCGTCAAAATTAAACACACCGTTAGTACCGCGAATACCTATACCGTCAATACCGAATAAACCGTTTATGCCACAAATTACCTATACCGCCAATACCGAATATACCTAACCGTTATTACCGTGAGTACCTATGTTATACTCCGAACGTGAATATGCCCATTTCAAGAAATGGAAAATTTTTCGTTCGTTTCATAAAATGAGCAAGCGACTTGCCCAGTTCACGAGTTGTGTAAACAATTACACATTTCATAAACTGGACAATGGTAAATTTTTTTGTATAATATTATTGGGAATAATTAAATGTGTTATTAAATACCTTTCAATGATACTAAACAGTAATGAGTCTGCGCATACATCAGTAAAACAATCTAGGTCTTTAGTCGAACAATTTGGGTCATAAATATGTACCCATAATGAATAGGTGGTTAAAAAATAGGTTTAAACATTTTTTAAAAAAATTTTTTTATTTATTCTACTGCA
Organism: Hormaphis cornu; assembly: GCA_017140985.1. Lineage (NCBI taxonomy): Eukaryota > Metazoa > Arthropoda > Insecta > Hemiptera > Hormaphididae > Hormaphis > Hormaphis cornu. The sequence continues at coordinate 28,705,807 of CM029360.1, forward strand.
CATTAATTCTAATCTAATTAGTTAACATTTTTTCAAATTTAATCATGAACAAAACAGAATAATTGTTTTATATTGAAACACTGTGTTAAAAGTGTACAAATATATGACATAATATTACAATTTTGATTTCTAGACATTTTTTTAATTATTATTTAACCATAAATTTTAAATATAGCATTAAATTTAATTTTACGTTTTCGTAGAATTGATGTAAAGTAAAAATAAAACTTTTTGTTTAATATAGTTAACTTTAACTATTAAAGTAGTTCTGAAGTATTTATTTCGTTTGGAAATATTTCTTCAACACTTATTCATATTACTACACGTTTTATAAAAATATATTCATGAAGTGGGCAACTTCTGCACGTTTGAGGTGTTACACATGTACCAATAATATTAAAAATATTGGACTATCGAGTATTGATAGTATCAAAAATACCGACGTGCCTAATATACCGTGATTTATTTATGTCGTGTTAGGCTACAAATAGAATAATGTATATATATATAGCTATAATAGATAAAATGTAAATAGTAATAATAATAAAATACAAAATACATATATATATAAATATAAAAGACTATTCATTGGTAACTTAGGTAATTTTTGTTTTCACTATCACAGTTTGTCAAATAACATTTGACCAGTACTTGGCCATGTCTATTGCCTTCTGGTTTGCCACCATGAGGTCCCTTTCGCTGCAGGTGATAGGGCATTTACGGCATTCCAGTAAGTGGTCCATTGTTTGTTCTTGGCCGCATTCGCATAGTGCCGATGAGTCTTCCAGATAGCCCCATTTTTTCAGGTTGGCTTTACAACGTCCAACCTTTGTTCGCAATCGGTTTAGGCTTCTCCATATTGTCCAATTATTCTCGTGACCGGGTGCGAGGTTTTCCATTGGTATTATCCATGCTCTTTCGTCCTCAGTTTCTTCCTTCCATCTCTCGACTCTCTCATCTTTGGGATGTTTTATAATATACTTTGTTCTCTTCATAAAACTATTTCTGGATTTTAGTCGGTATCTGTTTCCTCCTTCTTGTCCATGCATTATATGTTGGGCATCATTCACCATTTTTGTTCGCTCCCAGTCGGCTTGTACGGATCGTCTAATTTCAGGTGGAGCTATACCAGAAAGGGTATATAATTTATTTACCTGTGTGTTTTTTAAGCAGCCTGTAATTATCCGGCATGTCTCGTTTAGAGCTGTGTCTATTTTTTTTGTGTGTGCAGATCTTCCCCACACTGGACTTGCGAACTCGCCAGTTGAGAAACAAAGTGCTAAAGCTGTTACTCTCAATGTATGTGGTTCGGCACCCCACGTTGATCCGACCAGCTTGCGCAGTAACCCATTCCTCGTATTGATTTTCATTTTCGTTTTTTCGCAGTGTACTTTATAAGTTAATGACCTGTCTAGGGCTATGCCCAGATACTTAGGATTCGGGTTGTTAACTAGCTCTACACCTTTCCAGGTTATGTGAAGTTTTCGATTGGCTTCCCTGTTTCTGAGGTGGAATGCACATATTTCTGTTTTTAATGGATTAGGACGTAGGGAGTTTGCTTCAAAATAATTGTCCATTTTGGCCAGAGTGTCTGATAGTTTTCTCTCAACTATCTCGAAGGTGCTGTCTTGAACCGCAATTGCCGAGTCATCTGCGTATATGTAGTGTTTGATGTTTTTATCACTTGAGATTGGCTGGTCATTCGTATATATGTTGAAGAGTGTTGGTGCAAGTACACTTCCCTGCGGAAGACCGTTTTTAGAGTTTCCGTGAAATACCGTGATTTTTAGAATATACCGTGATATCGACCATAATATCAAAAGTACTGAACCAAAATATCGTTACTTCGATATTTTTGACTCGTATACCGGTTTAAAAGTTCATACAAAATACCAAAAAAAAATACGATCAACCCTAACCTAACCTAACGCAACGATTACTTCGTTTTCAACTATACGAAACGATTGAAAAATAAATCTTTACTGGAAATCGATTGGACAGTTTTCTGACGATATAGAATTCGCACACGTTGCGATAAAAAAAAAATAATATTATAACAATTAGGCTAAGCGTTTTTGTCGTTCATGGATATTCTGATATAACTACCATAATAGTTTGTATTTTCCAATTTGTGTTCTGAAAATGGTTTTAAACTCGTGATTATATCAAGAAACGTCACGCATTAGACATTTAGGAGCACATTATCGTCACTTTATTATTGAATAGAATAAATATATTTCGAGTCATGCCAATACATTTTATTTTTAAAAACATCATTTTGTATTTCCACGATAAGGATTATAAAATTGGGATTACCTAAATATAGGTTTAGAGCCAACACTGATAAATTGAATTAAAGACAAAAACCTTAACCCTGTTTTGACAAGATGATTTTGCAAATAAATGAGTTTCATAATTTTCAGCCGTTTAAAATTGTTCAAATATCATCATGATTTCAATATTTTGATTATTATTTATTTCTTTAAAAATAAATACATTCAAAAATTATCTTGTAAAAACATAATAAATATTATAACGAATTCAGAACCGTTTTCAGAATGAAAATTGGATACCTAAGTATAACACTATTAATTAATGGAACGACTGAGACCATAATATATTTGCATCATAAAATTCAGTGCCACGAAGAAACTTAACGTTTTACGTGAATGGTCGGGGAATATGTTGTCAATTTGAGCGAATCGATAAATTATTATACTATATTTACAGTTTATTTGTATTTTAGTATTAGCTCTTTTGTCTATTGGCTATTAGGTTATAGTGACAATGTTTAAAAACAGTCTAAACCACTGCAGACGTGTTGTGGGACCAACGTAAATTCAAACGTTTTATAGGTATCTGAAACTCTAAAAATAATAAATCTGGACCAACATAGCAGATAGCTTGAATGTCATTCATCCGTAAATTGTCGCTTTCACGTGAATCATGGTTTTTTTTGTGGTGTTTTTTAAAGTTTGTTGTCATAGTTCACAGAATTTTGATTTTTTTTTTTAGATTCTTTTACAACAGCAATTGAATATTATTGTTTTCCGCTAACCTAATTTTACAAAAATATACAAGCATAATAAGTGTTCAATGAGACATAATCGCAAAGCAATAAAAACGAAAATTTTCAAATAATAATAATACGCGTATAAATAATTAAATAAACTTCAGTTATCGAAACTTATTTTTTAAATAAATAATCAAGAGAGTACTACATCAAACTAATATACTCGTATTTATAACAGACTATATAAAAATATCTTATGTGTATATACTGAAAACCAAAAAATTACAATTTTCACTTCTATAGGCCTGCAGTTAATTCTTATATGTTGTTTAAAGTCTTTTGCGTAAATACACGTCACACCGTTGATTTTTGACAAACATATTAGCTATGGACCAACAAAATATTACTTAGATTTAAGGACATTTCAGTATAAACTACAATTATCATTTTAAAAACATTGGCTTATGTATATTTTAAACAAATAGAATTCTATAATATTTTGTTTTCTATAGAATAGTAACAAAAATCAGGCTGGAGACATTTTTCCAAAATACAAAAAATAATAATTATGTTTACACTGTGCAAAAAATAATCGATTTTGATTGAATAATTTCTAAATCAAAAGTAGACTATGTTTTTAGTCTTTAATATTTACGTAAGTACCAACAAGTTGAGAGAAAATCAATTTATGTATTTAAATAATATTAATGGTTTTATAAAAATTTTTTAAATGAAAAATACAAGGATTCTTGCAAAATTGAAATTATTATCTTGTTTGTATACTATAGCAATCGTGTTTTCGTTTCAAAATAATGAAATGCATTAAAAAAATTGTAATGTACACGTACTTACTGTCTATCGTTAATTCATTACACGCATATTATATGGTTTTCGAAGTCACTCAATTGTTATGAATGTTAAATTTACTAACATGACGTTCATAACAATTTATCAGCCATATAATGTAAAAATTACCGTAAAATATAAACCGCATTGTAATAGTAATGTACAATATACATAAAAAAAACAAAATTAGCATAAAAGTTTTCATCGACGTCATTTTCAAATAGGTCTTACTGTGTTTTCAGGTCATCTTAAGTTCTGTAGGTATACTAGCTGCCATATATAATTTTTAAATTCATTAATAAATTTATATATATATATACAGTAATAGCGTTGCTTAATCATAAATAAAACTAAGAATAAATGATAATTTTTTTTTGCTCGAGTCTATTTGTTGTTTACAACGTTTACCGACAATTGTTTGTGGGTAAAAAACTATAAACTTCCAGTGAAAATTCAAGTTAGACACTCGAATTTGGATTATACGTGTCCAAATCATTATTAAGTTTGACAATTTACTGTTTTAAAATAGCAAAAGTATATACATTGTTATATTGTTACATTATCCGACAAGATTTAAACTTTATATTACTAATAGACTGCGTAGTGCAGTGTAATAAATACAACGTATTTACAATCTTAACAAACAGCTGTCACTCAACATAGGTAATAAATAATTGAGGTAATAATCTTAAGATATTGTTTTATGAAAATCATAATAATTATAAAAAAAAAATGCGTGACCATTTAAATCACCCTAATAGGTAGATAAGTGGTACTTAAGATCGTACTCGCCTATGGGTCTTTAAAAAAGATTCATAATAAAATCCTTAAAACAACTTAACAAGTATCACATCGTCTTGAATTTCTTAAACAATGTAACCCAAACAGGATGACACAATGAAACATGTATGTTTTAAAAGTAAACAGACAATGACTAAAATTACCTATTAAAGAGAATCTGGACAATATTGTCAAGAATATTCATTATAAAAGCCTGCCACATTTAGTACCATTTGAAGTAGATTTCATTATGCGTTATGCGGTAAGTATCAATTTTTCAAGTACCTATATAGATTGCATAATGTTATTGCATCAAATACAAAAAAAAAAAAGTATACAAACCTAATATTTTTGTCTTTTTTATACATTTTGTAGTAGACATTCTCATACTGAGCCTAATCTTTTAAATCTATGTCTGTTTTGCATGAGCATACTAATGAAATAATTTAAACCGCGCAAAAATTAGTACACAGGGGTGCCATATAACTTAAAATAGAATTAATATTAAATTAATAAATATATTTTTTGTTGTTTAAATTCCCATATATTCTCTGATTAAAATATGATAGGTAGTCATTGATTATCGGAACTATTTAATTTTGTTTATTATTATTATTTAGGTGTAGCTTATTGCATGATTATTCGGAAAGTCGTTCAATGAATCATTTTAAATTTTTATGGTTCGATTTTTTCAATATTTTGGTCACAAATACAATATGTGTACATATAATAAATGATAGTTGAAATATTGACAATATTTGATCAATTTTAAACGGCCGTAAAATTATTAAAATTTATTTATTTGCAAAATCATCTTGTAAAAATAGTGTCAAGGTGCTTGTCTTTCATTCAACTTATCAGTGTTAGCTCTGACCCCACCAAAAATATCAAAATCATAGAAATATAAAAAAATTGTTTTTAAAAATAAAATGTATTGGCATGATTCAAAATCCATTTATACTTATAAAGTAATGATTAAGTACTCCCAAATGTATTATACGAGACATTCCTTGATATAATCACGAGTTTAGAACCATATTCAGAACGAAAATTTTAAAAATACAAAGTTAGTTATTTCAGAAAATCCATGAACGACGAAGGTCCAGCTGGCTTTGGGGCCCCATTAATATGGGTTTTTGGTATGAGCATTATGACGTTTTTAAGGGCTCAAAAAAAAAAAAAAAATTGCAACTAGGGCCCGAAATTGTCAGTCGTCCGCATTCAGCGGTCTCTGTCAGTCTGAATTATTGTAGCCCTGAGACATTATTTTTGCGGTAAAACGATGTTGATAATAGACAGTAGTATTAATTCGTCTCACGTCTGCGACATGAGCGTAGTAGGTACAAATAGTATTTATTACATTATATTTGCGATGTTTCACGAACGCGCACAAACGTGAAACGACTGTTAACTTGCAGTCGGTGACATCATTATAATATTATTACGATGCCAACAGCTATTTTTTTATTATTTTATCCACCTACCTACTACAAAACTCTCCGACCGACAGCAGACTGCGGCGGAACGTTGAACTCGCCGTGTGCATTTCTGGTATGGTTCGCGTTTAGAAGATTGCCATCGTTATTATTGTCGTCGTTATTATTGTTATTATAAACCGCGAAATTCCATTTAGACTACTCGCAATAATAATATAATATACTAAAGGTACACGCCAATACAGTAGGTATACGGGTAATTCTTTATGCAGGCCGTACAATACTCGTCATCTGTGTTCGCATTGGTTTTACTGTTATATGCTTGTACGGTTGAAAATAAATTTAAAAAAATCGAACGGTAAACAACGCGTAAAAGCAAGTGTTGAATCGATGACGGCTGATAATACAATATGTGACCAGTCGCAAACTCACGGCAGCAAAGTCAGGGCCCCGACCGTCTTCTCCTTGGAAAATGTTATCCCAAAATTATACTTCAAATACCTAACAAATTTCAACTATTTTTGTACGTGGGCTAAAAAATTATGTTTTGCCCTTCCCCCTTCATTTGAAATGGCCATTACTAGTGACGGCCGATTTGTTAATCGATTCGATAACAAACGCGAAAAAAAAAAAAAAAAGGATGAAAGGAAAGAAAGTAAAAAACTTGAGGTCAGATTCTCACGAGTATCGTTCGGAGTAGCGATTACGCTTTGGAGTGGGTTCATGTTTTTGGGTAGATTAATGTTTCGGAAATCGTAGTTCAAAATAATATTTTATATATTATCCCCTAACTGTTTTGAGCATCGCTCTTTCGACTCAAAAAAAACAAATAATCAAATTTCGTGATGTTCAGATTTTCATCGCTTTCGGCAGTTAACTCGGAAAATAATCAAAAAATGTTTCCAATAAAATATATTTTAAAATCTAAACTTTTCGGTGGTATTCAACGTAAAGTTCGGATAGCTACCCCTGTAAAAGTGATTACAAATGTCGAAATTTCAAGTGTTTTTCCTGTAAAATAGTCGACAGTTTTTTTTGTTTTCGGGTCATAACTGAAAAACAAAACAAAATTTCAGTACAAGTTAATTTTCCAAACTTTTTTAGCGCTATAAAATTTTTTGATGGGCCACACCCTCTGGCCGTCAAAGTGTTCACTGAATCTGAAAAAACATCATTGTGAAAACAATACATTCGTCGCTGTGCTCAGAATCTAAAAAAACGTCTATATGACACGTCTAAACATGATTTTTTATTCGTACAACCCGTTTCTAGCTTGCCACGTTTTTGGCAAGATCTTGAGGCATTTGAATTTTAACAGACGAAAATCACACGAACCACTGTAATAGAAACAGGATTCATGATGTCTGCTGTACATTCTATTGTTAGGTTACTATCGTATTAATATATTTTTGTCATTTTGTCCGTTGCACTTTTTACGACCACACGACGTCGGTCTAAATAAATATTGTCGAATTATCATTTCGTGGATCTGCTACAGTCTTTTGCGCAAAACTTTCTCAAAACTACATCAATTGCTGTCACGAATATTCGTGTGTTCGAAACATAAAAATGTATTGTACTAAGTCCGAACAGCATTACGCGTTTGCACTACGGTTTAACGGTAAATGTATAATGTATACGTTAAATCATTGTGATCTTGTCACATGGACTGCAGTCTGTTGGGGATCAGACGGTTCAACGAAATATGTCGATTTATTGACATCACTAATAATTTAAAAAAAGCTTTTTATAAAAAGTGGCGACGAATGGCGATTTATATAGGTAAAGAAATATTTTTCGTTCCGAAGTATAGAAGTTAAACTATTCGCAAACCATATACGTACGAGGAACGACGTTTATTCGTGCGCGTGCGTAATGTGTTGAGTGTTAGTTAACATGAATATTTCTCCTGAGCAAATAAAGTCTGTAAAACAAGAAATGTATAAACCTAGGTAGGTATACTCAAAAACGTATGTGTGCATTGTAACGCGGAGTCCAAAATAAATCGTAAAATCGCAAAAAGGAGAAAATATTTATGAATTTTTTTTACTATGGTTTTCTTCGCTACGCCACTGGTAAAAGACGCGCGGTGCAATTTCGGGGTCGTGGGAGGAGGACAATACGTTGACCTTAGGGCAACGGCGCGGTGTCGACGGTGTCGGGGCAAAACTTCTTGGCTCACGCGCTGTTGTACACGATTGCTTGTACGGCCGTCGGGCTGCAACACGTGGAACCGCCGATTAAAAACAAGAAAAAAAGAAAACGGATGGTAAAACATATCGTCAGTCGGTGCGGTTAACAGCGAACACGTCATCGTCTTCGTATTAGTCGCAGATACATACACATACTTAATACTTTCCCTGCGCGCAAAAATTAATTGACTGGCCAGCGAGCCGATGCCCTCCGGTGCCCGAGGACTGAACGTACAAATGTATATATAAATAGATAGGTTTATTATTATTATTATTATTATTATTATTATATATTGGGACACCGTGGACCGCATTCTTGAAACGCTGAATGTATCCGCTACGCGAGTCTCGTATCCGGAAATCCTGCTCATCGTGACCTAAAATTAAATCGCGAAAATCCGCTTCCCGCAGGAGCCCGGAGCAGGGGCGTAATCCAAATTACACAGGGGGTGAACTTGAGTGTAGTATAAAAAAAAAAAGATATTTCACCACTTTCAAAAGTATGAATTTTAGATTTTGAGCGATGCGAAGAGACTTATTGATTTCCCAAAGATGTGTGTTTTTTTGTATTTTTGTGACGTGTGTCTCTCGCATAGCACTTATAGGGCAATGCGCTGATCGTAATGGACGAAACGTTTTCTGGATGCTAAACTCACATCCTAATGGTGCGCTGTAGGGTAATAATTTTTGAACCCATTTTGTGGATTATCAATAAGAATTAACTGTGGGATTCTTATAATAGAATGTAAAACTAATATATTAATCAAATAACGATTTGTCGCTAGGAACTTTAATAGAATTTTCGAGCATGCAATATGCATGACCTAGGATGGGAAAGTTAATGATATTTTTTAACTTTAGTTTATCAAGATTACCGAGTATGTTTAACCAAAATTAAGAGTTAATATAGTTTATGATCAATTAAATTAAAAGTCGAATTTACAAAAAAAATTAATTTTACTCAACGGAAGTAAAATCAATTGAATTGAAACAATATTCTAAACTTATTATTTTAAAACCGAGTATATTAAAGTGGAAATAAGTTAAGTTAATTTAAAACTACAAAACGTCCGCTAATAAACTTGATTTTAAGCCAAGGTCTATCCTTGTAAGTTACTTATTATGTGGATGTACCTAAGATACAATACATCTAATTATAGATGTATATTAGAGAATAGCAAGGCTGGGCATTAACTCGTTAAAAGTTAAAATTAAGTTCAAAAGTCAAGTTAATTTTTACTAAGTTAATTAACTCGTTAACTTATTTTTTGTTAACTTTTAACTAAATAAGTCAATTTTTTTTAATTTAACGTGTTAACTTTAGTTGTCACGTTAAATTAAAATTATTCCGTAATGGTGAAAAAAAATTTTTCAAAACTCCTAAAAAAAAAAAAAAAACTAAGAAAAAATTTCAAACGAAAATACGAAAAAAAATGTTTGAAGCGGTGGAAATGTCATACTAAGTACAAAACCATGTGAATTAAAAATATCAAAAATTATCTTTATTTTAAGTTAAGATAATTTTTTTTTTTTTTTCTGTACATTAACTTTTAGTTTAGTAAATTGTTTTTTCAATTAACTTAATTTAACGAGTTAAAAACGTTGTTAACTTGCTCAGATTTGGACACTAGTATGTAAATAGTATCATTGACTTGCCTGTATAATTATACATGTTTTAGTATACACTTTTAATTGAGAAATCCCCATAATTTTAAATTTTTAATAGTTATTGTTACATAAAAAAATAATTTTCAGATCATACTGCCGTGATGGGAGACTACGACAGAATCCATAGAATGTGCCAGAAACGCGGAGAATTGTGGGAGGATCCTGATTTTCCTGCTACGCAGTCGTCCGTATTTTATCACCAGAAGCCGCCCTTTCAGTTCGTGTGGAAAAGGCCAAAGGTCAGTATTTTGTATACGACGTGATTGATAAAATTACCTTTTAATATTATAGTTGAATATTCAATAAAATGTTTTTAAAAATATTTTCGTAGAAAATCCCTCTAAAAGTCCACATTTTTCTTCAACTTAACGCGACATTTTCCACGTATTGTTCTTGAAAATAGTTTTGCCGTATTTGTATTCAGTATAAAGCTGCTATATTATGTATTTGTTCTGCACTATAGTTCAGGGAACTATTCATTTGTAATTCATAATTAGTATTAATTTAGATGACGTAAGACAATTTTGTATTCGTTTTTTCCTGTAGATTTCACACGCATAAAGAATTTAATTATGATGCAAATTTAAATTTTTTACTCGCAGTAAGTTTTAACGCATAATTATTGTGAGTTATCGATCAATCTGTGCTGCAAAATTAAATTTTTTTTTTTAAATATACATTTTACTGTACCTGTATTATTGCATAAGTCAAACGTTATTTTCAAATAAATTATTTAAATAAAAGAAAATGTCTGTATATTTTAAAAACATTAGCATTTTGCAAATCGTTTTTTAGTCTTTGAATTTTTTCTCCTTCAATTTTTCGATAGTTTTCACAATTTACCATTGTCCTTTATACATATTTATCTCACAGCATCGTAAAGAAATTTATTTTTAATGAAATCTGTGCGGTAATCGATATTAGAAACAGGTGGTTATGTGGTAGTAGGCGGTTGCTCAGCTGTTATTATGTTATTAGGTAGTAGGACGATAGTCGACACCCACTTGGTGGTACGAGTAACATATCATACGGTAAGACAATTCAACGACCTTTTAATAACTAAAAAAAACATAAAATACAGTCTCGTTAAATCCGATACTTACAAATATGGTAATAGAATCAATGATCGATGTTTATGGCTATTTCTGAAGACTGCGTGAGTGGTCGCGCAGTCGTATTTGGAGTGACCTGCACGAACGAGCAAATAATATCGAGCTAAACCCAAATAGTATTCTTAAAGACTAAAACAAACTTATTGTTGTTGAAGTGGCGCCCATTTCAAGGTCGAAATTAAAAATCTAAATTTCTAGATGACCAAAAACCCTAACCAAAAAAATAAATAAACTAATATGCGTTTGAATGTTGTTTGTACTATAGTAAACTGCAAACATTTTAATTTGCCATCCTTGAAAATGTATCCCAGATACGCCTCTATTATTTGCATGGTTACACAATACTATCGTGTTCAGATAATGATTGAACAAATTGTACATTTTACATAACTATTAAATTTAAGAAAAAAATGTTACTTACGTGAATTTATTATTGTTATTAGGCAAGTCCAACTCCGCGTTATTGTCGATTCCGTGACTTTTTAACGGCCGACTGTTTCCTGAGATTCGTTAGACTGTCTCAATTTTCATTGAAATTGTTTGAACATCGTCATCAAAACGCGCGTTCTTTCAACTCGCCCAACCTCGGTATGCAAAACATACGAGTATATAGACAGTATCCCGTGGTACATTGTCGTCATCGTTTGTGCATCGCAAAATGAGCGTGGCTTATTGTTATTACACATATTGATTAGTAATTATTACTATATTGTATTGTCACCGGTCTCGGCGAGAGGTCTTTTCAATCGTTTCGGAGACCTCGACCGACCTCACCATTGTTTGCCGACTGCAACCGCGAGTATCTCATCGGCCGTTGTTTTCCGACTCTATCTATCTATATATATATAAAATTCTCGTGTCACAGTTATAGTTGCCATACTCTTTGAAAACAGCTGGACCGACTTTTATAAAATTTTATATTAATGTATAATCGATAGGTCTGAGAATCGGTCGTAATCTATTTTCTATACCCCTGAGTGATAAGGGTGGTCCACCCCAAACATTTATTTTTATTTTTTGAACGACATTTTTACTATTATTATTTTATAATGCGGCATTCAAAAATACATACAATCCTTAATTTTTACCCTTCTATCACTAACCCCTATTTTTTAATAGCCATATTAGTAATTCAATCATTTTTAACCCCGGTCGATAACTGATCAGTTGTCCCCGCCAGGCGTCTATCGGTGTCACTTCTCGCCCAGTAAACAGCACGGAGTAGGGATGAGGACGAAGTCGGTCTTCTGTCCCTCTCACACAATAAGCCCTCCAACAGATCATACAGTGTACTTATTTCATAATTTTATATAAAAGAATTATAAATACAATTCTGTATCTAGAATTTTCAGATCGTATATTGCATTCCCAAATTTCCTGGTTTTTAAATATTAGATCTCTCTGCAGTGTTCTAGCTCTCCAGGTACTCTCCAAAAATTATACTTCCAAGTGCTATATTGGCACAACTGAATCAAACATTTGGGAAGAGGGAGGCTAAAGCCAAACAGTTTCATGGCGACGATAAGTAGTTATTTTTGGGAAGAACGTGAAATTTTCGGGGCTATAGTTTTAGGGGGTTAGCTTTCTTAAGTTTCCTCCGTTGTGTAGTTACGACTAGAGTCCAATTTTGATACAATATTAGGGATGTACGTTAAAACGAGTTATTATTCCTTTATTTACATACCCTTTGTAAATTTCTGGACACGCCACTGTGTAACATAAGGTCATATTTTATGCGGTACCATTAATCTATTGAAAATAAACGTGTCGGATTTGATAGATTTGATCAAATGAACCAGGAAAAGTTATCAAACAATGTACCTACCGTTATATCGTCTTATTGTTTGGTTAGTTGAATGCGGTCACAAAGTTGGAGTATTATTGAAGGCATCATATATAATATATACGAGTGACTCGGAATGTTTCTATAATAAAATGGTGGTAGGTCGTTGTCAAAATGCATTAACCGGCGCATAGGAAAAATGTGGTTATGCGACTCATCAACTACGTGGAACTACGACAGGTTACAGTGCATCAATAGATGACATTGTACATAAAGCGCGCACAATATTCACAATAGCTAGACCTTGCACAAAATGCGATTTTGTGATTCTGATGCTGATCCGAAAGCAAGAATGATGATCGATAAACAAAATCGATTTTAATAGTGAAGACGAAATATGTTGTTTTAATAATACGCATTTTTCCAAAAATTATTGTTTTAGAACAAAAGTTTAATTGATGATGTTCTTATATTTTGAAGACATAATAACAACGAAAAATTAAATTTTTTCAAACAATTTCAAGTGAAATTCATTAACGTTTTGTTCTTATAATGATCCAAATAATTTAAAAATATGTATTGTCCATGCGAATAAAAATAAGTATATGATTTTAACACGAAAATATAAAACCAAATCGAGTCTTCATAAATATATTTGAAATGGCTGTTTGCAGTTTTAACAAAATAATATATAATATTGATGTCTAAAGGTGTAGGTAAGAGAGAGAGAAAGCATTTGGGGGTATAAATAAATTTGTAGATCATATAAATAACCTGTTAATGTCAAACTACTCAAACTTGAATGATTGAAGTATTTAACTTTTTTAAAAAACACTTAATTAACTATTATGGTCTACATCTGTTGATTTAATATGAACAGAAAAATGTTATTAAACTGTCAATCAGTTTGAGTCTATCGAATTGAGGTATACTTAAGTTTTTAATTATCTTAACTTAAGTTCAATTGTTTTTGAAATTTGTATAAATATGAAAACCCACCTGAAATTTAAAAACGATTTTTTTGATGTGATTGGGAAATAATTTTTTATTTATACTAGTTTTGACTAGGCATTGTCACACCCCTTTGCGCCAATTGTTGCTGCCTGCATAATTTGTAGGTAAGTATATGATTTAGAATGTCCCGTATTTTTAAAAAATACATCTGGGATCCCTAATGCCAATTCATCCATGATTTGAACTTTAAAGTTTCTTTTTTTATTTTTGCAGAACAAATTATGAGCTAATTTGACGTTTAAATGATATCGCCAAGGATACTTTTTGAATTTACACTTTGTAATATTATTTTATATAATATCATTAATATATTATTATAGATTTTGTGGTTATGTTCCGGCTTTTTTATTATTATGGCACCGCATCTAATAGTCTATAATATTATAATAGTGATATAAATATAACTGAAACGGACAATTGCAATCGGCACTATCGTTATACTCTCTGAATTACCAACTTGTATACTATACACTTAAAAGTAAAGCGATTTTTTTTTTCGGATCGTTAAGTCCTTAAATTTGAAAATATTAATATGGTCGTGGTTCTTTAATGACCAATAAATCCTCTTGCGATAGTCAAATAATTTGTTCCGATCAACGGCGTGCCAAATTTAATTCGTTTAGTCCGTACATTATTTAGATGGACATCGGGAGCATATGCCTGCAAATTATAATAAGAAATTTGAAATTAAGTTGATTTGTTATGTATTTATAGTTGATTTGTGTGATTTTAATGGTATTGGATGTTTACCATATTATAAGTAGTTGCATAATCATTATTAATTATGTTACACCCTAGCTAACAAGTACTTAATAAGTCGTTTTTATTTTTATTTTTTGTTATTTATAAGTATTTTAACAAAATCTAAATGCTTTTTCCTTTCTAAAGTAATATGGTTATTGATTTTACATAATTCTACTTTATTAATTGGTGTAGATTTTACACCTGTTAAATTATTGATGATAAGAATTTTACAGCGTTATGTACACTTTTTAATATAGGTAATAAAAAATACCTGTAATCATAAGCAGTAATGGCCACAATTCTCTTTTAATATTAATTTATCTTAAGTTATCCGATTGATAGAATACTTACTAAAAACAGCACATGTCTTGTGACTAACTATATGGAACTGATTAATAGCCTAAATTCACAATTTTATTTTTAGCGTTATGGTCTATGAAACATGTTTTACATTTTTGTAGTTGGTCCATCTATCAATCTTAAATATTTTAACGATATTCGTATGTTTTCAATAAGTACATGCATTAAGTCATTTGTGCAACTATTGTATACAACGCGCGATTGTTAAAAATGTGTAATTTTTTTAATTAAATGTCGTTTGTTTACTGCGACGTATAATCCTATATTTTGTGACTGGTTATACTATATATTTAAATTTACCATGTGTGTTCGCAGTTGTGTATGCAAATAAAGTCATTGATCTCTACACCTGTAAATAATACGGACAAACATGAATAATAATTATCTCTTTAAATTTGGTGGTTTTTTTCTTTAGTTCAATTAGTTTTTCTACTCTATATATTATATTATTTCTATTTATAAATACGATTGGTATGAAAAAAAATAGTCTAAGTCACTGACCGAGTGAACGCGAGTTGGACTAAAATGATTAAATTATCGCCCTACGCCGTAGTACTAATGGTAGGTTTCGTTTATATATATATATGTATGTACGCGCTTACGGTGAAGAACCACTGACCATTATTTGTAAGTAGGTTAAACGTGTGTGTGAAACTGACCCGGCTGAGAATATATTATTAATGTGTTTTTTAAGCTGAAGAACGGACGAAAAACATGTTTATCGAATTATCGTTATCGTCGTTATACTTCTGCAACTCTGTCGGTTAATTTTTTTTTTTTAATTCATTCATAGGTGATGTGTATTTTTAACATAAAGCAAAAATATTCATTTACCGTTGGGCGCGAAAGACTCGGACAATACGCTCGACTACGCGCGCGTATCAACGGTCCATTTCGAATGTAAAAAATTACGTTGTGTTTATCGAAAATATTTATCGAATAAAAGTGGGTAATAAAAAAAACTTTTATTATTTGCATACATTACCCAAACTAAAACAAAAATTACGGAGAAAAACGATATCAAAAGAACATATAATATATCATCTAACATCATGTTATACCAAGTCCATAACAGTTACAAAATAATCGAATGATTCTGATTTAGATTGATTACTATACTTTTCCGTACGAATCCGTTGCACAATGTTTCTCGTAGTATGTAGTTAAAATATCTATAACCGGTATAATATTGAGTCGGCGCGAAGTTTTAATTACACAGTTAATTGACCCTAATTTTTTTTTTTCGACGAGTTTTAATATTAATCATATACATTATGCTGTGAACGCGGGTTACGGTACACGGTGAAGATACCACCTAGATGTAGTAAAAACTATTTGCATATTTACCTAAATCATATGTTATCCAACTAATGCAAATTCGTTTGGCATAACGTCAAGCACAAAATGTACCTGTGGAATAAAGATAACAAAAATAAAAATTCTTCTGAAACTGGTTCGATTTTAATTTTCATTATTTTTTAGTGTGATAAAGAACGTTTTAAAATGTAACCGTTTTGTTTTATGGTGTATGTGTACACTAAGAGAAATGGATTGGGACATTACACTATATCAGGGGCGTATCTGGATCTTTTTTTAGCGGTGAGGCAAATGTGTATTGTATATATTTGTATGAACTATTATAGTTTATCCTAGTTCCCTCTCAAATTTCTATTAACAACGTAAATTTCATGGTTTAAGAGAGGGACGATGATCCCCTTTCGCGCCTCCTCAAACATGCCCTTGCACTATATATGTACATATATACAATTTAAAAATCAAGTAAAAATTATTGGGGTTGAAGTGGTAAATGTCCCGTGTTAGGTAGGTACATCAAAGTAATGTACTGCAATTAATCTAAAAAATTAAACGTTTATATCAGATAATCAGACTTATGTAAAAATATCGCGGTTGAAAAATCTCCGCGAATGTGGTTTGGTGCAGATGAATTATTTCGTTTATCGTTAGAAAGAGAAGCATCATATTCAACGCGTGATTTCCAACATCCAAAATGGATAGGAACTTCAAGGAGAAGAATCAGACTGTGCATTGACAGTCGTTTATTTACAACAGGATGATTTTTGTTTCAGGAAATCTGTAACCGACCGGTTTTTGTCAGTGACTCGACGTCCCAGTTCGACATCAACCCGGGAAAAATGGGTGAGTTTTATTTCCTAACGGATCATTTGTTGTATAAAAACCCGTATCATTGCTGTACATTATATTCCTACAATCGTGGATATTTAATAGGTACTTACTGAGAATCGGGTCGGATGCCTGCAAATATACAAATATCACGTTTCTGGCCATTTCGGTAGTTTTTTTCTGATGTTTAGAGTACACCCCGCAAGAAAAAAGACACTGCATTTATACGTGGCTATAAATGAGATGGCAAATATTTTTAACTCGTCCGCGTTTTGACTTTCTCTCCTTTGCACACCGATAATATGATGTATATACCTTAACCTACCTATATAAACAACTGAAAAACTGTCGACGGATAGAGAGTTATATAGCCCGTGTCTGATTTGTGACAGTGTGCGTGAAAAATTTTGGTACCTATTTTATATGGTATTATTGTATAAACTATTACATACCTACTGTTTTCTAAAACTACCGTCTTCACAAATCTCGTTTTCCTTATTCGTTTTGTTCCGGACCACATAATATTATGTATTTATCTGCGCGCAAACTATATCGTGTGTACTACCCATATTATACTGTTTATTAGTATATTAATAATAATGATTATTGTCATCGATGTATTTCAATCAGCTACATGGTAACACAATATAGATTATAGTTAAAGTATATTAGTAGTATTACAACGTATCTCATTCAACATTCCTGCTAATAATAATCGATCTACTCCCATGTTTTACTTTCAATCGCATAAAACACAAATTATTTTGAAAATTCCCCGATTTTAAGAGCTATCATGGCTCCGTATGACAAACGTGCTGCAAATGTCCATTTCTTCTTTTTTTCGTTAAGTCATGCTTAAAAAAATACACTTAAATAATAAATAATATGTAAAAAATCTATTTAGTTTGTATCCTTATCAATTTTGATTACTTTTATGTAATAATGTTATAATTCTTGTAAAAATTAAAGAAAAAAAAACTATTTTGGTTTATATTTATACCCATCATTATTATTTGTAAATTTAAAATTTAATACTCTAAGGCGGTTGAAAACGTCGATTTTCTTTCTTTGTCTGTCACGCTTAAATCATAGGAATTTAAACGGTTTTTATGCTTCCAACATACAATGATGCGATGAGAAATCTGTAAACTAATTTCAATTCTTCAAGACGTCAGTTTTGCATCCATCGATAGCTACATTTTTTATTTTTTTGTCATGCTTTTTTGAGAATAAAAATTTCATAAGACTCATATCAATTTTTTTAAATTTAATTTGTACACATTTAGAAAATAAAATCAAAAATGTGCCTCAATTGATGCAAATCAGACGTCTTAAAGAATTTAAATCAGTTTACAGATTCCTTATCGCGTTAATAAATTGTTTGATATGTTGGAAGTAAAAACAATCCTGCGATTTACGTGCACAGACAGAGTAAGAAAATCGCCGTTTCCAACCGCCTTAAAATAATAAAATTTGATTATTTTGTACTTTCGTTTTTGAATCAAGGTTTTGCAGACTTCGGTCTCATATAAACCAAGTTTGGCATAGAATCATAATATAATATTACGACGTTTTTTTATTATTAAATCTATTTGAGTGGCTTTTATCAACTTGTATTTGCAAACCTTGACGATGGCTTAACACCATATACTGATTGTACCTATACTTGAACGTTATAATACGTAACACGAGGGTGTTGAATTTACACAAAGTTCTACGTCAAGGCTCTTAATACACGCAAATTTCAAATAAAAATGTGTACTTAAACACACTTAATCAACTGTATTAAGTTACGTAGTTATTTACTTTCAAGAAACAAGATAGTAATACAATGATTTAAATGAATAACAAAATATTTTTATTTCTTTATTAAGCCAATTTACTCATATTGTTTTTGTTTTAATTACAAATCTCCAGAAGAAACGTTCATATGATAAAACAAATCACACTTAAGAAATTTACCACACGGGTTATTGGAAAAGTTTGTACTGAATATAATACGGAATCAAATATAGTATTTTCACTGTTTTTATCGCACAAAAATTGACGGTATGTGTAGTAGATATTTTACGCATTCGATTTTTACATAAAATGTATATTTCGTAGGGTTTAAATTATTCTTAAAATACACGATAAGTTCTAAACAATTTCAAAATTCCGTTTTTATATATCGTCGGTATTTTTTTATCATATTATTTAATTATATTTAATTAATTTAACGTATAATTAACTAATATTACAATTATTAAAGTTAACTCAATAAAAATGTTTCATTATATGTATGTTTAAAAATTCATTAGATATACTAAATTATACTTGAACACTTGTGACGATATTTATATTAGAAATAAAAGTTATTCATTAGCTATACTGCATTTTTTTAATTTTATTCAATTTTATTTTAATAGGTTTCACATTTTTATAGCTGTCATATGCTGCATTAAAGGTATATTAAACCTATCGTATACTAAATTTTTAAAATTTGGTCCGTGCAGCACGTGTTTATTGTTTAATCCATAGATATGTAGAATTTAGCGGTGTAAGCTTTTTGATAAATTTACAGGTAAAATGTATGTATAATGTGGTAAATTGGTAAATTTGTTATAAGCGATACGTATTTAAACCTGATTAAAAATTCGATTTTTTGACGAAAATAATTATTGTTACTGGGCTACCGAGTAAAAACTTGAGAAATAAGGTGACGCTCTCGATTTTAAAACGATAGCAAAAATCTCATCCGGTAAAAATAGCATCAGTAAAATTTACCGGGTATAAATTTATCAAGCTCACGTCTCTATAGTTTTATCCTGAATAAATACGTTTTAACCACGCACTTTTCTTTTTAATCGAAAGTTGGAAATTTGTGTTTTGACTTTTTATATGTTATCTAATTTTGTAATCTGTTGGTAGTTTTAAGTCTCATTTACTTTGTAAAAAATTATCGTATCGAAAACAACAGAAAATGATGCGTCCGTCCCCGATTATATATTTATTACAATGGTGACGAGGTCCTCTGTTTTGACACGACGGAACCGAACGAAACAGCCGTAGAGGTACACGTGGATGTACCGGCCGCGATCATGCGTGTCTGCATTTGGTGTGAACAATGTACTCTTAATGTCATGAGTACCTATACTTTTTTATTAAAAAATAAAAAAAAAAACATAAAATAGGACTATAATTTATCATTACGTTTGTACACGCGGCGCGATGGCGGAAGATCTGTTGTATTTGACGGCCTTGTGAAGTGAAAAAAAAAAAAAAACCTGAACAATATGGCTTTTGTGATTATAATTTGTGTTTTACCGGATTCTGTACACCGACCAAAGCCATAATGTTTATGGCTGTAGTTGCTGTTAAAACTGGGCGATAAAACATCATACAGACTTATCCGACTAGATCAGTGTAATAGACGGAGATTGGGGGGTACTTCGCGGGCTTAACCCCCAAAAATATTTGATCTATCTTCAGACTAATATGGCTCTCTCTATTTATAAGTTATCGAGTTTTTGACGAAATTTTTGTTTGAGGTCACTGTGCACACTTAGGGAACCTTTTACATCTCATACTTAACAGATACAATATTTTTACATTAAAAAATCTTTAAACTTTACTACACAACCAATATAGCGTTTATTTGTTTTGTTATGCTACATGTTATATGATACCAATAATTTGGAGGATATTTAGTCTTCTGTACTATCCAAATAAAAAATTTTAAATGTTTTGGATGAGTCATAAAAAAAAAAAAGGAGGGAGAGTAACAACGACTACTAACCAGGTAGGTAGTAACTTGTTGGAGTAACAATTACGACTCTGCAGCAGTTGGCCACTTTTTTTAGAAGAAAACGCCATTTTTTCCGCTGAATTTCGCCAACTTACAGTGTTTAAACGTTTATTGACGAAAATTGTGACAACTTAATTCCAAAATTTCTCTCTCAAATTGCTAACGTAAATTTGAATACGATTCTCAACATGGCGCATATATTGTGTTATTTGTGTTTATAGTCAAGGTCGACGTCCTAAAGCTTTATGATATTTTTTGATGGGCTCGTACACGAAACGGAGTCGTTTTCGTTAAACCTAATTAATTTTCTTACCATTATGTACGAATCGCCAAAAAAGATTGACCAAAATTGTTGATGATAAATCATTGCGACTAGTACCTACACAACCAGAAAAGGTTTCGACCAGAACGGTTCGCGTTATACCGTGATTGATTGTGCCACTGTGAAAATGGACATTTTGACAATTTTTTATGCAAAGACCGCGGTGCTTATCTCTAGCCAAGAGGAAAAGAATAAAATTATAAACAAATGATGAATTATTTAAAAGACTTAGGTTATTGCTGTCCATTGCGCGTCTCGGATGACCGGTTCCGATGAATATGTACGCGTAAGCTGTTATTCTGCTTGATAATGTTTAATTAACTTACTGACGCGGACGCCTGCAGTGTAAATCGATTCGTAAGTTTAAACTGTTTTCTAACTTGCGAAAAACATTATGATTTTGTATTATTAATATTTGTGATCGTAGATGATCATTATTTAAATAAATGTTATCGAACTAAATAAAAATTGAAAAGTTATTTGTGGAATTAATATTATATTTAAAATAATAATTTGTAGTGATCCGCCCGAATCATGTATCTCAAACGGATCGATTAGTAAACGGGACTTTTCAAAAGCAATAATGCTAACAACTACAAATAAGATAATAATTTATGGTAAAAATTTTTTTTTTAATTTTATTGTAATATAAGTGTTAGAGAATTAGTGTGACAATATGTGTCAGACAAGAAATTGTGTACACATACTTAGATCTAAGCTATTGATACAGTTATTTGCACAAACAATAAACAAATGTTATAAATTTTTTATTCTATGCAATTGTGCAATATTTAAAATTATAGGTATTTACATAACTATGTGATTTCTACGATGGAGTTGACTCGTGGTTGTTGGTGGTGTGCATTTATAAAACATAATACTTACCGATATACAATTGAGTAATAAAAAATAAAAAGAAACAATGGAGAAATTGAAAATGCATTTTAATTTCATTAATTCAACTATCGTATCAGCCATGGAGAATCAAAACGTTTTTCTTTAAAATAAAAAAAATACTTTTCGTTTTTAAATTACTGTAAAAATGTATTAAAAAGAAAATAGTTTTTTTTTTTTTTTTTTTATGTATTCCAACAAAGATGGGCATCTACTTTTGCACAGTAGCCGGCCGTACATACCTAATTTTTTTCTTTCATAACCGGGGCAAACTCTCTGGACCGTAAATAACTGTACTCATTTTGATCGCTTGTTCGTTGGCGTGACGTAACAATATGTTCCAAACGTCTTGCACACCTTGCGGAATCCTTTTATTTCGTTGTGATGAAAACAAAACACTACGATAACGAATATGAGACATATATTTATGAAACCGAGTAATAAAACAAAAGAAATTGATTAATTATAAAACTTATAATGCGAAAGGTTACTCTCACGATCATACCTAGCCTTCCTTCATCACGTAATATAAGTAAAGTAAGAAAGCCTTAGGGTGGTCCAATCTTTATGGGTAAAAAAGAAATTTTTGTAAAGAACCAAAATCTAGCACATTCCAAATATATTTGGATATCGCTGTATAATAATATGTATGCTAACAAACATCCAAATGTTTAACGAGGCCAGTTTTATATCAATACTCAATTTATAAAAATATTTATGTATAAATATGTTTTATAAGTGTATCAACAACATGTATATGTAACTTTAGAAATCAAAATTTTATTTCCGTAAGAAGATTATTATTATTAGTAATCGTTTCAATTATTTGGTTTGCATGATGCTGTATAAACGTAAAGAATTTATAAAGACCAAATATTGTGGTTTTTTTTTTCATTCTTAATGAATTTTTCTTTAAAAAAAAAAGTAAAGCAACACTTTGTTTGGCTCTATTTCTATCGGACGTTTGCGCTTCTTAGTTTCAGTGCTTAAAAGTAATGGGTTCAAAGGAACTTGTTTCTTTAAATTCGTTCACCTTTTAGGAACGAACCAGGAACGGATATCTAATGAAACGCAATGGAATTTTGTTCATCTTTTGAAAGAATATGTCGAACAACTTTTTTTGTGCCTTTTTATGTTTACTTATATTTAAATAAGTAGATAATTTTTAGTTATAGGTTCATACATTTTGTAACTTATAACATGATATAACATGCATTAAGTTATTGGTAAAATAGTGACGTATAATAATAATATGAAGTAAATGAACAACGCTAATCCATACAAACATTACAAACTTTAGTATATATTTTTCATATATTCGTTTAAATTCATATAAATAAATCTGTCCCCTGTTATAAGGACATCGTATGTTTGGAACACCAGAAATTCTTTAGGATATATTGAGTCTAAAATCTGAATGTGTTAAATTGTATTACAATGTACAATTTTTTTTTTTTTTTACTGAAGAACGTAAAATGTTCTTTTGTTAGATACGAGGAAAGAAACGAGTCCCTTTTTTCAAGAGGCAAACTAATTGCCTGGAATTAGTTCCATTTTAACAAGATGAATACGTGAACGAGAGCTAATTTCATTTTTAAACGGAACTTTCCATGCATTGCTCCGTTTCGATAAAATATTATGCACACAAAAAAATTAAAAAATTAAAAACGAAAACTGTAATCGCCTATAATTTTCGCGTGTTTCCTTCTCAGGTGACAAATGGCTGGTGTCCTGTCTGGGCGTGCTGTACCTTTGCAAGGGCTTGTTCTACCGCGTGGTTCCGGCGGACCAGTCGCTGTCCGCCGACAAGGAGTACAGCGGCGTTTTTCGGTTCCGGTTGTGGTGGTGCGGCGAGTGGATGGAAGTGCTGGTCGACGACCGACTGCCCACTGTCAACAACCGGCTGGCGTTTCTGCAGTCTACGCACACAGACCAGTTCTGGCCGGGACTCCTAGAAAAGGCGTACGCCAAGTGAGTGAAAATGAACACTAATAGAATGCGCTGAAACGTAAAAAATAACTTTTTTTTAAAAAAAAAAAACAATTTTATAAAAGTCTCGTTCGAGACTGTACAAACGTTATTAAACGTTTTCAGTAATATTACTTATTTAAATTTCTTAAATAATGTTGTCTTTTAAACGGGAATCGATTGTCTCACACAGACAATGACAATAGTTATTGCCGTCTTGCTATATTAGTAATACCAACAATACAACTTCATTTCGTTTGCAAAGTTTTTAACGTACATGTTCAACACAATTCTTTACAAATTATTCCCATTTTCGACGTGTTACAAGGTTTATGTTTCGCCGTCACACCAGAAAGAACTTTGGCGTTACCTTGCGCAGGTATATTATCTCCAGTTTTGATTTAAGGGGATTGGAATGCGATTACGGAAATTCAAATCATTGAAATTGTAATATTTAAATTTCAAGCATTTTGAAATGCCTGGTAATAGTTTTTTTTTTTTTTTTTAATCGCTACGCACAACACATTTTGCTTTTAAACTAAATTTTATGTATATATATTTTTTTTTTATCATGGTAAATTAGTTGTAAACACTTAATTCACTTGGTTTACTATTTACTCGTATCAATTTAAATTTAACCTAACCAAAATATAATTATATAGTAAATTATTCGTAATACTTTTGAGTAGAAGCGACGGAGAAATTGTTTGAATTATTCCTACACCGATTGTAGCAGTATTTACAGCTCAAATTTGTATTTGAAATCAAAATCTGACGGTAAAATTTACATGCGATGTGATAGAGAGTAGAAATTCGGTGCTTTTCGACGGCCACACAACACGTCTTTTTGTCCAAAATGTCCCGTTTGAAAACTATAAAAAAAATATTACTTTACACGCGTATTCTGTTTCTCACTTTTGGACAAGAAGAGTAATTCATTCTGGAATTTAATTTTTGAAAATTTACGTACAGTTGTGAAACAAAAATATGTTGGTGAAAGTTATAATTGTCGTTTTGAAGAAGATTATACTACGTTGATACATGTTTTACATACCTGTTTTATAAAATTCTTTTTTTGAATAGTATGAGTTTTGTCGTTGTATCTAATGTACGTACGATTAAATGTTAGTCGAAGAGTCTATACTTATGACTTATTATTATTTTATTAATGATAATTGTTTAAACTTTAAACTATACTACTATAACTGCAACAGTATACCTTATACGGCGGTCGGAGCGCGAAAGTATGCATGTACAAGACCGTGTTTTTACACTAAATTACATCGTTTTCCTTAAGATATAATCGTAAAGTCCAGTATATTCTAAATTAACATTTCAAAAAATTCGGAAATTCCGGCTAGAAATTTATAAAACTCGGAGTTCCCAACTATACTGACTGACAAGACGAACATTGCGTATTACGCGTAAATTGAAAAACACAAGTACATATTAAAGTAATTAAATAACATATTTTTCTTTTTAGTAAAAGTAGTCAACAGAATATAAATTTGTAGATACATAAATAAATGACGCAGCGTCATCGAAATCAGATGTAAAAACGTTTTGCCGTAACAGCCAACTACATTAGGTTCAATTTTTTTTTTACCTGTAAACTATATATTAATACCTCTACATAAGTTGATTTAAAGCGAAATCCATGGCGCCAGATGTAACTTTAGAGAAGTCAGCTTCTTTCTAGCGTTTAATATCGTTATCTCACTTGATTTGAAACAAATTTTAAATCAGCTATAATACATTATTAAAACGTGTATATTATAAAATTAGTGAAACTTTTTTTAACCACTGCAGTCAAGAGGTTTCAATATTTGATTTGATACTACAATATACGTATACTATTGGTTGGTTCAGCGTTAATTAATTATTTATACTATATGATTGTTAAAACTATTCACGACAAATTGCTATTGTTTTTTTTAACTTATCCAAACGCAATAATACTTATTTCCTACTTTTTTTTTTCTAAAAAATAAATAAAATCTTTTTGTTCTACGCTTTTAACAACTGTCTCTCGTCGTAGTCGCTGTCATTGCGTTGTCGCCAAACAATTTTTTTGTGTGTACAACAATTATTATTAAGTGATTGCTGGTATTATAATATACGACGGCGTTGCACTTCCACGTCATGAACGTATGGTGGTCACTGACGTAAACCGACAGCGGCCTTGAACGTTTCCTTTCGCCCACGATGATCAACAGCACGCTGAAAACGAAATCGAGGAAAATTTTTAAAACAAAACTTGTGGTGTATGTGCAATAGTGTATATATATATATAGGTAATCGCGTTGATTTTCACCGGTACGAATTACAATCGTTTGAATTAAACGGTGTGTGAGCATGAGTTCGACCTAAATCGTATCACAATCGTCGATTTTCAAAAGCAAACTTGGAATTCCTAGATCGCATATTTCAATAAAGCATATTATTTTTTAACCGACCCGAAATGTATAGAAAAACTGTTCAAAATAGATACTTTTTTTTAGTTACAATATTAAAAAGTATAACATAAAATTATAGTGTGTAACACTTATTTTGTTTTATACTGCATCTGTACACGACAAAAGTAATGTTAAAAAAAAAATACCAAACTTTCTTCAAAACTCGTTTGCAGCTTTGACGGGGGGACAAAAGGTGAAAATTGTTGCTGGATAATCCAGTCTTTACTTTTGATTTATTATATGTAGGACGACGAAGTATACTCGCGTAGTTTGGACAAGAGAATGCTGGAGATATTTCGGCCCCAAGATAAGTGACTTGATGGTATCGTGTTGTTATTATTATAATTTACAAACCGGATTCTGGTAGACACGTCGCGATGGTCACGTTAAAGAGAATAGAATACCCGAAGGGATTACAGATGAGATACCGCGAGGAACGTCAGGCTAGAAGGTATTATTACTATTCATCACTTTTTTTTCAATTCCATTATAGGAAATAAGAATAAAATACCTTAAACATTAGTCACTAGATACCCAATATCGAGTTTCACAATGAGAATTGAACCTCTGAGGATTTGTAGTTATAACAACTGAATATCATTTCAGTGAAAAGTAAATTTTACACATTATACATACGTTATTTATACACTTACGTTGTTTAGTATACATTGCGCACAACTGCTAACAGAGTATAGTGAATTGTTTTCGTTTTGTATACACTTATACTGTAAGACGCGTGTATCAAATATAAATAATAATTTACATCTATAATATGTTGCGTTGACGTGTGCAGATTGAAAACGTAATCAATGATATCCCGATCGAAAAAATCACAAATTCATATAAACACAGTCACTGATTATAATTATAGTGGTAATGGTGCGTTATAATATCCATATCTTGTTAAGATTAAAATATGAATAAAAAAAATAAAAAATAATCGAAAAGTTAAATTAATACTCGTAACACAATATGGTATTTTTTTCACCCGATCACAATGATTACTGGTTAGGTACTTATAAATATTTATTTGTAATAATCGGACCAGTCTGATGTGGAAATTATATTACTGTAGGTACTTCAGTTCTTGGTCCTTAACCGTTCAAACAACGTGTAATATTCAATAAGTAGGTGCAAATAGTACAAAATACAAAAATGAAAACGCCAAATTTATTAAATACGTTTCAACAAAAATTTGTGTGCAATGACTAAAATCATGTATTGCGTATATGAAATTAGTTGAAACTCAAAACAGACACAACTTCCGCCGGAAACAAAATAAATATGATAGATTTAATTTTGTACACTTTTTTAATAATTTCTATTTATAACAAAATATTCCTTTAAAATACATTATACGGTTACACCTCGCTTCACTCAGAATTTGAAAAAATACTACGCTCTTCATCACTCCCACGACTAAGATAAATTGAATGACATATTGTTATGTATTAAAATCCGTCGAACCGTTTAGGTTACAGAACGTGCCAAACAGACGCACATACATCACGCGAAAAACATTATACCCTATAAGCGTGTTTATAGAATCGATTTTCAAAGAGTTGTAAATGTAAATTACGGATCAAATTTTAGAATATATTTTTACTGATTGTTTCTAAATTTGGTCCAACTACATTTATACTCGACTGATTGTGTGACATAATATATTATGAAAATGATTTTTTTCAAATTTTTTCTTGATACGAATGATTATAGGTTCCTATCCGTTACGATTTCGTTCTCTTGGCGGCGGCTATATGTTTGTCGTGAAGTTATGTTCTTTTCACTGGAAAGATACCAGTTGAAATTTCGACAAAATTATATGCAAATTATAATTTGCATATCTACTTCAAAGTTTTTATCCGTATCATGTACGATTACAAATATTCTACATATTTTACTTGGATCATTGATTAATCAACGCCTTGGTGCAGTTTATAACCAACATAATTTATTACTATAGCTTTATTATGTAACTAAAAATTATTGATTACGAATATATATACCCTATTATACGAATAATATATTTTAGAATAGAATTTTGATTCCGTTGACCTATGTACGAACGGATCGAAAACCAGAGAGTGATTTAGACATTTTGTGCGGCACGCAACATGAAAAATATAGTAAATACGCCGGCCATGAGGTATAGGAATTATTTTAAAAAGGAACGTCGTGCCGAGCACACGTGTGTTCGATCGATCGCTTTCGAATCGTATTTAAAGTAGAAAAATACAATATAATAGTATATTATGCATATTATACTATTCGGTAGGTACGTAAACGGAGACGAAAAGAAACGCGCGTTTTGCCAATGAACTTGAATTCCAACGTCGCGCGCGTGTTTTTATCCGTCAGCTGCAGCAGCCGACGATAACAACACGCGCGCTCGTGGCGTTCTTTGATATTGACCCGTTTCGGTAACGTCGTGAAAGTGCGCGATACTAAAATAATATAATTTTAATAACCAAAGCTGTGCATTGACTCGTCAAAAACTATAAGATCAAGTTAAAAAGTTAAGTTAATTTTAATTTTAACTCGTAAGTGTTTTTTTTTTGTTTACTTTTAACTTAATAAGTCTTAATTATTTTGGTTTTACAATGATGTTTTTTTTTTTTTTTTCTGTGATCAAAAGTTCTTATAAAAAACCTGCACCAATTTCAACGTATGACACCTTAAAAGATAGATAATGGATCCGAGATGGTACTTTACTTGAAGCGTTTTTGAAAACGAAAAGTTTTCAATCGATTTTGATCATTTTTAAGGGAGTTATGGAATTTTGAAATTTTTGAATTATTCAATTTTACGCAGTTGTTGTTCCATAAATCCTCTAGTTTTTACGCTTAAGTCTCCAAATTTTAATACAATCTAAACTAGATAGTTTTACATATGTAGTAAAAAAATTTTAAAAAACACGATTTCGGACGTCATTCCGGGCGGCTGTGTATTTCTTATGGGGGAACAAATAACTACGGGAAACGTGTTTTTTCCACATTGATTTAAAATGTTTTGATCATAACATCCAAAATGAAGATTGGACCAAGCTGAAACTTTTACACAATACCAAAATAGGAAAAAAACAGATTTGATAAAAGTTTTTCACGTTAAATTTGTTTTTACCACGACGTATACTTGACAACTGAGCTCGCTCAGAATCGTATTTTCGAAAGCAATGATTTATTGTTGCTTTCAGAAATTAAATAATGCGTTTAAACCACAACCTCTAAACTAGTAACCCATCCAAAGCGCAGTCGCTACTCCGTCAAACTACCCACGTAAACTAGACTGATCCCGGCGCTTACCGGGATCAGTATCAGTTATTATTATAAAAATATAATTCACATAATATGGTATTGTACGCATAAATAATTAATATGTGTTATTTTTTCAAGTACCTACACAATTTACTAGAAATTTTAATTTTTTTTTTCACTCCAGGTTACACGGATCGTACGAGGCCCTCAAGTACGGAACTCTTTTGGACGGGCTCGCTGATCTAACTGGCGGAATAACAGAAAGCATAAATATCAGACAGGATCAGACCACGTGCGGCAGAATGATCGGCAAAATGTTGGACATGACTTCGATTGTCACGTGCACGGTGCAACCAGCATCCCCACAGGTACTAATTTATGCGTCGACTTTAAGTGAAGATTGTGGGGAGCGGTGTTTAAGAGGGCTTAGCCACCCCAAACATATTTTAAAAAAATCAAAAAAAAAAATTTATCACTCTACAAACTAATGGAGCCCTTTTTTTAAAAAAAAATTGTGATAAATAGCCTCCCCAAAAATGAAATTGAATTTCCAAGGCATAAGCATTATCTCGTTAAAAGTTTAAATTAAGTTAGTGAACTCGTTAACTCGTATATTTTTTTTATTAACTTTATCTTAATAATCTTTTTTAATTTAACGTGTTAAATTGAAGTTAACTTGTAATTATTTAAATTTTATTTTCAAAACTTTTTTTTTAAAAGAAAAGTATTAGTTTGAACTTAGAAGACAATTTCAAAATAAAATACGAAAACAATTTATTTTGAAACGCAGGAAACGTGATACCAAATGTACAAACCATTTAAATGAAAAATATAAGCCATTATTATCTTTATTTTAAATTAAGTTAATTTTTTTTTTTTTTTTTACCGGAAAATGTAGGAATTTGAACAGAATCTGTTCGTTCTTGTAGTTAACTTTTTTTCCTCAAAAAATCGCTGTTTTCTCTTGAATTAGCAATTTATCATCTGCACGTCTATCTATTTGGAGTCAAAATACTTTTTACACAAAAATAGTAAATGTTTTTATAATCAAGAAAAAAAATGTTGGGATTTAATATTTTTGTAAGAAGGAAAGCGTACAAAAAGTACATTAACTTATATAATAATACTTCTTATTAATTTGTGCCAACTTTTTTTTACACTGCAACCACGCGTTAAAATGGTATATTTTTCATACAACACGACCGTCGCAAGCAAACGCTCAAGAAAATTATACAGAACTATAATAGAAATAAAACTTATGTAAAATGAATCGTATTAAAACTAAAAGCAGTGTTGAGCAATATCTATAGACGCTTACAAATCACAATGTTGTTTACACGTAGTACTAAATTATCATTTATACTTTAATTTTCGTTATTGGATTTATATTTTTATATTTATTCAAATTTCAATTAATAACAAAATGTTACTTGTTAGTTGTTAATTAATGTATATGAGAAAAAGAATTTAAAATTGAACTATACTCACAATATATTTGGTTATAACTTACGAGAACTTATGGCCAAAGTTTATCCCAAACTGCATCATAATGTTAGAAATGATAGTATAAATTACCTATTGTATCTGAATAATTTTTATTTATCTTTAAACTTACCTTAAATATTATATCTTAATTTAGACGAAACCTTGCTGAATTTTTTTTGTTTAAAATACTCAACACTGTTTGAAAGTAGTTTTAAGAAGCTCAAAACAGTAAAAAGAGTATTTATAATGATCTCAATATATTTACAATACCATTTCTAAAATATAATTTTGAAAAGATGGGCAAATATTTTAAAATTATTTGTTAATTAGTAATTACCTATATTGTTTGAAAATAAAGAAACTTACTTACTTACTATTTAGGTTACTAAAAAAAAAAAGTTTTATTTTCCTTGGCACGCGTTTCAACTATGTATACTCAATGTATACACGGTTATCTAGTATTTATATACGCAAAATCAAAATTCCAACTTAAGGATAATTCAATATAATTATTTAATATCGGATGGAGTAAGAAACATTGGTCATGTTGAAACACTTAAATGTTTACGCCTCTTTGGATGTTTATTTCACTATTTATTTTGTCATGAGCAATTAAATCAAATAAATAAATACTTGTAGTATACTATTTATTTTAGCCTTAAGCATTTTATATGAAATATAAAGTAGTTACCGTTTCCAAATCAGTTTTTGCTACCGTTTTCAAATGCGCTCAAATTAGAGACAAAAATATTGTTATTATAAAAATGCTACGAACGATTGTTAGATTTTTTTTAGAACATATTATTTTACATATTAATAATAGTAGGTATAAATATTTAAATTTCTATTCAAAATCATACTGACAGTCACGAATAATATATGACAATACGAAATTACAACGTAGCAACAGAATTATTATTATTATTATTATGCATTATTTCGCGATTGAAGTGAAAAAATACTGATGATCAATTAATTTGAGATGATAATAACTCCTGTTATAAAATATTATTTTTATGTCAAGGACGAGTAGAAGAATTTTCATGATTATAATAATTTCATACAGCTTTGTACAAGTATAGCACAAGATATAATATGACTTATACAATAAAGTATATATATAGAGCAATACCTATACCAACGATTTTGATGAGATGAGCGTTTGAGCCTGCAGTGTTTCGTTTCTTCTGCTATAAAACGTTAAACATTTAATATTTTCACTTCTAATTAATTTTACATACCCGCTATTTACGTATAATTTATTTGAGAAAATACGTACAAAATCATAAAAATATACGTGCTCCTATATTACGATACAATTAAGCGTGGAAACAAACTAATTTACAACTACTGCAAAGTGAAAGTCTTTCGTAATTTTTAGCCGTACAAATCGCTTTTTTGCAAAAAAAAAAACACACTAATGAAATAAAAATAGATTTAAAACGTAACGATAACTTGGTAGGTACCTGCAACTATAACAATCGCGTGAATAATTACCGATTTATTGAATTATCCAAAGAGAGAGCACGTGCGTGTGTATATAAAAAATAAAATAAAAAACAGCGTGACTACATTTAGGTACTTTTTTTAAGATTTAATTTAATTTTTCTATTCGTAATATAGATGATGTAAGTATACTTGTACTTAATACTATAGTGTTGGCGATATAATGTAGAATATATGTAAAGTATAATAAAAATTTTAAATAATACGAACCGTCCATATTATTTGACCAATTAAATTTATCGATATCGTTTTATTCATTTTCTAAAACACTTAAAGTGTTATTACATTGTAATTTCATCCGTTTTCATAAGTTCAATTAATTCGATTCAAACTAAAATCACTCAGAGTTAAAATTTGTAAAATCAGTTTTTATTGTTATTCTCTCAACGATATTCTTACAGTAATTTTAGCCGTACTCCGTAGGAACAGTTTCCAAACACGATTGTATTATATTATGCCCTAATAAGAATACATTAACTCGTTAAAAGTTAAAATTATGTTGAAAATTTAAGTAAATTTCAATTAAGTTCATCATGACTCGTTAAGTTATTTTTTCCGTTTGTTTTTAACTAAATAAGTAAGTTAATTTAGTTTTGAAGCGGACGAAATGTCATACTATAGGTACAAATCCAAAAATATGAACTATTATCTGTATTTTAAGTAAAATTTTTTTTTTTTTTTTACATAGTTAACTTTTAATTTAATAATTTTAAAAGATGAAACATTTAACTTTTTGTTTATTCAATTATAACAAGTTAAAACAAGTTGTTAACTTGCCCAGCCTTGGGTTTAACACCTTAACATTGATAATGGAAACTACTACTATAATGATAATAATAATAATAAATAACTCGTTTGTCGTGTGATCGTCGATGCGAGGAAGTGCCCCGCATTCTTTGGTCGCAATACTCATCTGCAGTTCGAATAACAGCCGAAATTAGCATTTTAGTTACGCAGATCCAAGCGCAGCAGCGATTTCTCTTTATTTAATTACCAACCAAAGCCAGTTCTTTACGCGTTTAATTGCGCGCGTTTCTTCTGCAGCTGGCAATCGTATAATATTGTTATATTATTACGGTTTTGAGATTTTTTTTTTTTTTTTATTCGTTTTTCGTGTTTGCTTGTGAAATCTGCAGAAAACAATTCGAATTTCACTCCGGAAAACATGATAATAGACGACACCACTTTCGACCGTTTACGTGCACGCGGTCGTAGGTATAACCCGTGTCAATTAACCAAAATCGTGAACGTTATCAGATCCGACGCCTTTGATTTTAGAATAATCGTCCAAATGCATGTGCACAATTGTTATATTGTCGTCTTTAAGAAGACGTCAAAAAAAGTCATCCACTTTACAAAAAACAAAAACCCGTTATTTAGGAGTTAATTATTTCGTTCAAGATTGGTACCTGCGCCTAAAGTATGTAGTAGAATCATGAAAACTAAATTAACGTCTTTTCATCACCGTTATATTATTATAAAACTTCATATTTCACGTAGAAAATTCTGCATTGAAGAATAAAATATATGTTTTAATCAAATCATCTCAACTGCACGGCCTGTATTGATACAGTTAATTCATACACGTCTGTTAACAATATTGTTCCCACGATCGCATGCGGTTTATAACAACATTTTAAATATTTTTTTAAAAAATGTGCTTATGAAATGGATATAAGATTTTTTGAATCTTTTGCACGTTTGTTTTTTATTTTTTTTTTTTTATATTAATCAATTCATTGTGTAAATTAATAAAAATATTGATAAGATTTAAATATTATTTACATTAATATTGTTTTACAAATAATAATTTTAAAAAAAACCTAAATATTTTTAGTAAAAAATGTTGCATACTTCTTCCCTTCAATAATTATTGTAACCTGTAGGTACAATAAAATTATTATTGGATCAATTCTATTAAATCATAAACTAAAACTGATTTATACCATATATTATATTGTATGAATTCCAACAAATAGCTATAGCATTAATTTTGGAAGCACTCATTTCATGATGATTTTAGTCCCCTGTCGGCTATTTACCTTATATAGAAAAATTTAAAAAAAAATAAAAATTAATTTTACAATCGATAATAATTTGAAAAATTTTTAACTTTATTAGTCTACGGATTTATATAGAATATGTTCCAAAATGCTCCCATCAAAAATTTTCTATACCGTTAGATTATCTACAAAATATAACGATTAACTACGTTATAGACATCTCGGTAAATAATTTAAATATCTTGATTTTTATTACATCCGCGTATTTTAATTATTATAAACGTTTGTATTTTATACAATTCTTTATTCATGTATAAGGTACGTGTATTGATTTTTAACTACACTTCAGTTGCCAATTATTCTTTCATGTACCAAACAAAAAAAATGTTCTTTTTAATTGCTTATTGTACATCTGATATGATTGATTATACTTTTAACCAATAACTTTTTTCGATAATACGACTCATGTTTAACTATTTTCCGAAGTACCTATGTACATTCTCTGGTAAACGTCTGCAGCCACTACATATATTAGTAACTATTCATATCAGCAACATATCAATATGTTAAAACAAATTGGAAATCATAAACCGTGCAATGAACTTGTGAACCACGGATGAACGGTGAATAATTCTCATATTAAAATGCTGTTTGCGATGCGTATCAGATTACGGTCAGGAATGGGAATTATAAGCACTGACACAAGAAAGTGTATATCTAACATACTTTTATTCGATCGTTGGATTTAGTCGACTCGTCGGTTTGATTTCGAGAACTCTCCAGCGTAGAAAGTCATTAAAAGTTGCACGATGTGCGTTCTGTTATGATCTAGAAAAATGTGTCTGTATAGGTGTTAATATTGTTTAATTTCAAATATCTGTTATATAAGTGTAAACAATGGCAAATTATGTGCAGAACAACTAATTTGAAACATCACTTTTCTTATAATAATTGGTCGGAGTGAATTAAAAGAGAAACTTATATTTTGTTTCGTTAGTACTGCAATAGTTGTATTTGGTCTAAGCAATTTTACTTAGATACACGAAACAATAAAACTGCATATCGTTATTACTTTAAATAAACGATATACTTTTCTTTAGTTCTTCTTTGAGTGCCACGTTCGTAAACGAACGTTGGCAGTCATATTAGTAATAAAAATTTCTTTAGTTACCTATATTAAATTAAATACTTAAATAAGTGTTACACGTTGGGAAAAATCGAACTTTACAATTCAAAATGTTTATCAGCTTTTTTGTTGCTATGTATTTTTATTATTTTATCCACTTATAAGTATATATTAGTTTGAGAAATTTCAATTTGTTTTTAATTGATTCAATTTAATTGTTTTGTTCAATATATATATACATATGGAATGGTGGGGAGCTGGGTAGCACTGTGGGCGATTGGGAGCAGTAGCAGATTGTTTACCGGACGTGACGGTACTCCAGTAGTGAACTATTTTTTGTAATTATGTATTGTAGTGTAATAATGTGTAATAAAGTGCGATCTAGTTTATATGTAATTTATTAGTGTTTATATCAAAAAATTCTTCTTTTATATTACTATTACAGGCCTGAATATTATACAATATTATACTAACGATTTTCGAACCACATATTTGTATCGTTTCTCAAAATATGCATAAATTAGGTATATCTTTTACTACACCCAAACCAAAAAAAAAAATCTACAAAGGACTAAAATTCCGTTCTTGAATCGAACAGTTGTTGACAGAACTTGAACGAAAATCGATAATTCTTGATCGCCCAAGTCGACGTTTTAAAATAAGATGAATTATCATCATTAAACGTAAACAATACTCACAAGCTCATCCCCACGACTCGAGTTTATTTAACTATTTTTGAGAACAGAACTCAATCTGTCATAACTTAAGCCCCCTCCCCAAGCTTTCTAAAAAAAAAAAAATCACAGAATAGCTTATCTCAGGAGTGGGCTTAATACAAATATAAGCCACCAAAAAATTGTAATTTTGCCTCTTCAAATCGAGCCTGTATGCGATGATCACGTGTGAATTATTAAAACAATTTGCTTTACTTTTGTTTTTTTCAGGCCAACAAAAGCGTACCAGAAAAATTAACGAACGGCATTAACGTCGGAATAAATTACAGGCTGTGTGCCTTTGAGAGGGTACGTAATTGGTTTCGGATACACTTTCTAATTATTCGCCGAGAATGATTTGTGGTCCAAATTTTGATAAGCAATTTAAAAAAAAAAAAAAAATCAAGAGATTTACAAATTAAAGATCGATTTTAACATATTATTTTTTTCTTACACGCTATGAAAACACAATTTTTTCTTTTAGGTTTACATGATAATAGAGTGACATTACAATTCCTATATATGCATGATTAATAATTAATATAAGTTTAATTACAAACTACGTTTACAATACACATTTTGATTATAGTTTGTGATTCTAATACTTGGTAGTGCTTGCTTATCCACCAGCCTACAACATTTTGATTTTTAGATGTCATAATTACTATTTTGTAAGAACAATAGTCAATAATATGTGACCACAAGTCAATCTCAATCAAAACTGTTATTAGTATCTTAGCATTATAATATAATATAATGGTACATGAATTATAAGAATAAAAGAAATATGCAAGGAACACGAAAATGTTTCTATAGTCTTACAATTCGGTTTTACTAAGATAATTAAAGGATTGAAATCTTTAAAAAAACTCCATGTTTCGTTAGCAGAATTGTTTTGCAATATATATTGTAATAAATGATAGACTATATTTTTACATTTAATTTTTTATTATTATTATAACATATTTTGATTCCACTGCATACAAATGACCCAGCTATTATAATAACTATAAAATTAAAAATTAATTATTTTTATTTGAACTTATTTTAAGCTTTATATTATTTTTATACGTGCATTCAATAAAAAAAAAAAATATTTCAACACTTAAGTGTTCAAAATTTCACAATTTATTTTAATTGTTATTATGTTTGAATATTATGTTTTATACCTACTAATGTTTGTTTTCAACAGTTGGAGACGTATAAAAACGAACCGATACAATTGTTCAAATTACGCCAACCTGGTGGTTCGGGATCCGAGTATATCGGTCCGTGGTCCAGGGATTCAGACGAATGGGACAGTGTGCCACACAAAGAAAAGGAACGTATAAACGCCATCCATTTGATGGAAGGAGAATTCTGGTACGACTGAAAATAAAAAGTCTTTGATAACTATTTACACTACTTTTTCCAAATATATACTGCAGGCTTGAATCAAACTGGGACTAAAACAAAAACATTGATTTCAAATTTTCGCAATTTTAAAATTGTATAATAACAAGTTTATGCGTTAATTACACACAAAACAAACTTAAAATTTTACGAATTGAATAACTAATCGTCTAACAAAAAACGTTTCTCTTGATTATATTAAACAGAGAACAAAAAAAAAAAAAAAATTAATAAATAAACAATAAAATATTAATATTATATTATATAATTCAGAACCATGAACCGGTAGAATGCCACACTATAATATGGTTCCTGCCTCTCGTTAAGTTAAAACAAATATGCGAATACATGTATTATAAAGTTAA
Organism: Hormaphis cornu; assembly: GCA_017140985.1. Taxonomy (NCBI): domain Eukaryota; kingdom Metazoa; phylum Arthropoda; class Insecta; order Hemiptera; family Hormaphididae; genus Hormaphis; species Hormaphis cornu. The sequence goes on from CM029360.1 coordinate 28,744,168, forward strand.
AAGTTTAAAACAATTTCGACTCTCGTGATTTAGGATGAATTATAACGAGTTCTTAAAAACGTTTACGCACGTTGAAATGGTGCACTTGGACAGTGATACGAGCAGAGACGAACCGTCTTTGCACCACAAAAGAACTTGGCAAATGCGTCTTCACCAAGGAACGTGGCAGAAAGGAGTCACGGCTGGAGGGTGTAGGAACAACCCAGGTGGTGATAGTGCATACTTGTTAACAGTAAACACTTTAAAGATGTCAAACAATAATTCATTGTTTACGCTTTTTTTTCAGAAACATTTCACATAAACCCACAACTGCACTTGATACTGAGCGAGATGGAGGAAGTAGTCATTTCGCTAAACCAGCACAGCATCATGGAACCAAAAGTGATCGGTTTTACGTCTTATTCGTTACCAAAATCGTCTATGGACTCGACGGGAAAGGAGTTTTTTAAAAAGAACAAATCGCTTGTCAACTCTCAATACACGAACAGCAGACAAGTATATAATAATAATTTTACAAGGACATTTAATTTTTGGCCTGCAGAAGATCAAAAGTTGACTGAAATTTTTTTACAGGTGAGTCACCGGTGTTTTTTAGACCAAGGTGGTTATTTAATCATACCGACCACGTTTGAGCCCGGACAAGAATCGGGTTTCACGTTGAGAGTGTACTCAAGTAAACCGTTAAAACTCAAGTGAGTCTCTTAAATTTCATAAAACATTTTGTGTTCCTTGTTCTTGCAACTTTTCTCGAATATTTTGAGTCATAAAAAGCATTTAATATAAGTACCACATTACGATAACGCGTACCAAATAATTTTCATCGCAATTTTCAAGTATAATTATTATTATAATCCGTAGACCATTTCTTCTTATTCAGATTTTGAGCGTCGCAAAGAAAATAATAATGATTTTACAATAATATTTATTTAATTATTTATTTTTTTAATTTATAATCGACTTTTATAGTGCTAGAGTTGCCTTCGAATTCCGTTTTTCATACTAAATCGCTCTAAAAATAGGCAAAACTATGTATAGAACTTCAAATTTACAATTTGTTGGTAATTTGATTCAGTACCTAGTAGGACTTAGAGTATATATTGGCAGCGATCAACTCCACCAGCAAGAACGCTATACGTTTTTACCTTCTTTTATTTTCTTCGAACGATAAGTAAGTACTTCAGTATTAATATTACGGACTTTGCAAATTTCAGATTGCTCGACACGGTCCCTTCGCTATTGAAACCTGCGATAATGAAGGTAATGCACACCCACACACGTGCCACACAGTGGCGTGCCCAGAATTTTCCGAAAGGAGGGGTTGTAAATATGGGAAAAATAATTTATTTGAATGTACCTTCCTGTTAATATACGAAATTCGGACTCAGTAGTTACACAAGTAGGCAGCTTAACCCCCTAAAACCACGAATAGCCCCATAATTGTGTTTTTAATGTTTTTACGTCCTACCCAAAAATAGCGACTTTTTTGTTTACACAACTTTATAATTTTAATTCCTAACTAAATGTATGACACAAGTTGTGCCAATAGTAGCTTTCAGACGTATTTTTAAGGATTATCGAGAGCTAGAACACTGAAGGTTAGGTGGTTAGGTTAAAAAACAGAAAATTTGAAATGTCATCATATTTGTATGTAAGCTAAAATGTATTATTTATCACAAAGACATATATGACTGCGCTTAGAGAGAGAAATCAATAGTCATTACCTATTCTATAAACGAGATAGAATTATACGGATAGAGTTTTTCATGGAATAAACAGGGCTGCATGTATGCTCTTTATATCGATATTGGAATGCTGCATTCGATAGACGGGGGATGGTGGGAAAACGCAGTCCATTCTTTGCCATGATTCATCATTATTTAATGTTTTTCTTTTTGCTCTGTCATGTATTGTGTGATCGGTATTTCTAATGGTTTATAACTCTACAAGTTTACTAAAATAAATTCACTACGGGGGGATGTCGGCCCCGACGTCCCCCCGCGCACGCCACTGATGCCGCATTTAATAATACGACTATCGAACGCGCGAGATGTTTCAATATGTTTAATCGACTATTCTAGGCGCCGGTAAATTTGGACGGAAAGACGTTCGTCCAGTACGAGTCAGTGTTTCTACAGTTGGCCGACGAACACAGGACGGTCAACGCATTCGAACTGCAAGAACTCCTGGACGCTTGTCTTCCAAACGGTAAATGCATAATGAACACCGTTACACACGCATTACGATAAACATCAACAGAATTTCGTTTCACGTTACAGATTACATCAAAAGTTGCGCCAGCATGGAAGTGTGCCGACAAGTAGTCATAACATTGGACGTGAGTTTTTCTACCGTTTTTATTTCATTTTAATTTCACAATGTTTGTTTTTCACTTACTAAACACAATATTTGACTTGCCGTCCCCCGTAATACCGTCGCATTATTTAATGTGGTGGTCAATACACAAAAGTGAGAGCGCGTACTTTACAATTTGAATTGATGAGTCGTAATTTATAGAAGAACCGAATTTTTGGCGATTCGGTGGCAGATCTAGAGGTCATCCAAGGGGAGGGCAAATTAAAAAAAATAGAAAAATAATAGTTGGGAGGAAAATGAAGAAGAAGATTTGTTAATTCAAATGATTTCTGGAGATGGAAAGAACAAGTCTTGACAAACAGTGTTCATTGTGTGAGACACTTATGACTGATTTTTCGATAAAACGGAAATAAGTTTAAGTTGGTGTTAAGTTGACCTCACGAAGCGATGCAGGTAAACGTGTCGTTGAATCTCGTTTTAATTTTATCAAATTGTGCATTGCAGAGCACTGGAAGCGGGCGGTTGAAGTTCAACGATTTCAAGGACCTGATGTGCAGCCTGAAATACTGGCAGACGGTGTTCAAGAACCACTCAAAGGACAAGACTGGCATCCTGAAAGCAGAGCGGCTGAAGGATGCGCTGCTGGAGGTCGGTTTCCAAGTGAACAGCGAGGTGCTGTCCATATTGATACTGAGGTACATGCGCAAGGACGGCACTCTTAGATTCGGCGACTTTGTGTCCGCCATACTTCACCTGAGCATCGCGTTCAATCTGTTCGAGTCCAAGGACCCGCTGCTCAACGGCAACATCAAGCTGAACCTGGCCGAATGGCTCAAGTCCGCGTTCGTTTGCTAATAATAATACCTAACCACGTCTTGTTTCTGTTGTTATCTGTAGTTTTTTGCTCAGGGCTTTGCACCCAAACTAACCAAATTGTTACAAAATATGGTAATACTTTAACTACATTTTCTTCACTTCATAATTTTCTTTTTACATCTTGTACCCCCCATACTTTCTCTCATGCTTTGAATTCTGTATTTTTATTTATATGTTTTATTATAATAGTCAGTTAGTTTATCTTTTCCATTGTAATTATGCTACGCTATTTTACATATCACTTTTGGTTTCAACTCTTCCAGTTAATATTTTAGATTTCAATTTCCTACTCACTATTATTTAAGCAGAAATATAGCAAAATACAGCATACATATATAGCTTGTTGGAAAAAAAATTGAACATCCACTATTTGAAAACTACGTTTGTGAAACATGCTCTACTAGAATCAAACAGCATATCATGCATGTGGCCTATGACAGCAATAATAGTTTATGTTTTATATCATGAAATTACAATGTAGTGTTATGTTTTGTGAATTATGTATTAGTATCTTCTGTGAAAGTCGCATTACATATTTTTTTCGGCCTTTTAGTTTCAAAAAAATCACGAAAGTAAAATTTTGAAAATGTTACGCTTGTCATGAAGATATTAATGTAATATCAAGTGAATTGAAAAGAAAACCAACTAACACACAACTGCAAAATATTTTTTGAATGTTCCCATCAGTTAAGGGATTGGATGTATCGATGAAGTATAAAAATTCTTTAGTTAAAGTTTTGTTTTTAGAAAATATTAATCTTGAACCAAAAATATTAAATGCTTTAGAGTATCCATTCAATCTTAATGGGCATGTTGAAGGTACCTATAAATAAAAAAATTTGCTTTTTTTAATTCATTTTATTTTATTATTATATTACATTATTTGGGTGCAAAGCCTTTTTGCTATACCAAGGAAAGTACTTCCTTCAAATAGCCTGAGGCCCTTCAATATTTTTCATTTGTTAATATAGTGTGCAAACAAACAATATAATGACGAAATATTATATACTACTAAGATAAGCGGATTTGCAATATTTTACTATTTTAGGGAGTTATAAGCTATAGAGCAATATGCGATTATTAATTGTATCTTCTACTACTGTAAACTTTGCTTAGTTATTAATTTTGACATTCGTTTATAGCATTAAATCAGTATTGATGCCGGGGCAAAATGTAAGCGATTTTTGCAACATCACAGGCGTTTAAATAAACAACATTTACTTCATGGGAAAAGTCTCAAGCTAGTCCTTTCTTGCAGAAATATAGAATAATTTTTTTTCAACCTATTTCAAAATGGTATACATCTGATATAGACACAGTTTTGATTTTATATAAAACTATGGAAAAATCAAATTGAAAATTTTAACCAAAGTATTATTTCAAGTCAATTAAGTGTTCAAAAAAATGAACTTAAATACAACTATATGTTTCCAACTATCAACTAAAAAATATATTTTAATTTTACGATTCAGGAAGACTTTTTCCGAAAAGCGTGTATTGATAAAAAATAGTGGGGGCCTTAAAATATGCACTAATATTTAGATACTTTTTAACCAGTCAAAGTTTATGAATTGGTGAAAAATTCTTAATTATTTTGACAGTTGATAGTAGTTCAGTTTATAGAAATTATGTTTTACATGTCAGGAAACAAATTGTCCCTTGAAAACCATTATACAATCACGCCTAACCAATCTATTAAATCATAATATTATATTAAACGATATTGTAACTGAATTAATTAATTATGTTTAGAGTCAGAACGAGTGCTGACATTAGTTTTACAATAATATTGTAAATAGCTTACACACTGTGTACACAGTTATAGTTGTAATTTTTTTTAACTAAATGGTTGTAAACGCTATAGTCTTTAAGTAATTTTTTTTTTATTTTAAGGCAACCATTATGTTAAAAAACAACAAATTATAACAAATTTATCTCATAAAATGTAACATAATTTATTATAATTTTAATTAGGTAGACATTTCGTACACATTACCTTGTATAAATTAAAGAATAGCTGTTGTATTTGTTTAATGTTTGCATGATTTAAAATTGTCGCATACCATGTTATTAATGGCCGTCATCACTCATCAGTTTGTATATTATATTGTACTGCTTTTGTATTTCACCGGGTAATTGTTTACTTGCAATATTACATGATGATATCCAGGAGTTTTGCTTAGGCAACTTATACGCCATGATAAGTACGTTAGGTTGTTTTAAACAATTTACTCAGTGTACTATTAATCCAATAGTCTTCAAAACTCAATAAGTGAATCTTAGAATATCATCTAGTTAAAAAAAAAAAAAATTGTAATTTCATTATCTCAGAAAGAGGACATCGAATTCGTCTACTCTCAAATCTATAAACGTCGATAACGAGGTGTAGTTACTTCAAGAGAATGTTTAAAAATGATTTTAATAATCTTGAATAAAATAGCAAAAACAAATACTTTAATTGATTTTAAATTTAAGGGGTCTTGAGAAAGCGATGGAAGCTAAAAATAAGTTTCAAAAATAAAAAAAAGTCAAAAAATTTGATAACGGTTTGAGAGAACTTTAATTTAACGTCTTCCAACGACCTTTATTATTTATTATAAACTGAATATTCACCTAACCTAACCGAGTCTACGACTCTCGGTCACAACATGGTTGTCGAAATATGCAATTAAAAAAGCGTATTATTTTGTGATTAGGGTATTTTGTTTTTAATATAAATAGTAACAAGTTCTCAAGTATAAATTAGAATTGATAATGGATTTAACTTGTGTATAAATTATACTATTTACAGAGTACAAATACAAATAATAATAATAATAATAAACTAAAAAGTTAACATGTTATAATAATAAAAATAATAATATGTGATATTTACATGTAGGAATGGGCAAAATTAAAATTGACTTTAATTAAGTAAAACGGGTCTGGTTAAAATTAATAACGAATACACCGCATGGTGAGCGCTCTATAAAACCACTAAAAGTCGAGCGGTCGGTTAAGGCTGTTTGTCGTGAGGCCAACGCTGGCCATTCCGTCGGCGGTTTTGTCGGTGGTTGCTTAGGCACGGCTTGAATATCTCGGACACGAGCGCCTCGACCAGCCGGACGGTGGTCTTGAGCAGCTGATCGACACTGACCGACGACTGTTGATGGTACATGCGTATGGGTGCCCGCCAAGCGCTCATGGTAAAGTGCACGGGCCGCGCCATTGCGGCGGAACCGTCCGGCCGTACGTCACCGACTACGGCGGCCGCCGAGTCCAGGCACCCGTAGTTCTTCATGCGCACCGTGGCGCACACGTCGTCCAGTTCGGCGAGCAGCGCCCGCTGAGCGGCCGCCTTTTGCTCGCCCGTAGCTCGCGCGTCCGCCAGCGTACGCAACGCCGCCCGGATGCACTTCTCCATGACGGCCATCTGCACGACCACGTTGCTCGGGTGGTATTCGCCGGCCATCACGGCGTCGTAGATGCCCGTGAGGGCGGCACATATGCGCTTCGCGTACTCGGTGCAGTACAGGTTGGCAAAATCGGCCGCCTCGTTGATCTCCACCAGAAAGTTTTCCACCGAGAACACGGGCCGCGTGTTGGCTCGGAGCGCGGCCACGGCCAGGCCCACCGCTCGGCACATGCTCTGCCGGCAGCACGCGTCCACCCGGGTGGCCAGCAGCGATCGGGCCGCCGACCTGAGAGTGCGGTACACTAGCTCCGCGTCCAACCGGCCCGGTTGCCGCTGTGACGGTGCGGCGAAGGCGGCGGGTTCCTTCGGCCGGAGGGCCGTAGACAGCGCGGTGAGCTTCTCGTACACGGACTGGCTGACGGACAGCTCGGGCGTCTGGTAGAGTACCAGGTGAGCGATGGCGTCCAAGTGGTCGCTGAGCACCGAGTCCCACGTCTCCACTACGCAGCCGCGCACGTATCCCGACTGCAGGCAGCCATCCAGCGCGAGCACCAGCCGCTCCGGGTCGAGCAGGTCGGGCAGACGCCGGGCGTCCAGCGGGTCAAACGCCGTGGCCGCGGCTGCGACGGACGACGAAGGACTCAGAAGATTCCGTCGCGCCGCAGCCGGTGCAGGCTGGTCGGCTTCGGTAGTAGAACAGCTCGAACACGACAACCGGCTGCTGCCGTCGTCACTGCAACACTCGTCATCCCAGTCGCCGTCGTCGTCCACTTCATAAATGAAGTTATTACTTCCATTGCTGCTATCGTTTTCCGTCGCCATAATATTCGGATCCGGCGCGGAGAATCGCAGCCAACCGTCTCGCCCCACCTGTCGGTGACACGGAAAAATAATTTGAGACGTAAGTTCCGCATTCTCGTGTACCTACATTTTTTCAGTCCCCAATAGTAGACATAAACAACTAAAAATGTCTCTCTGTAACGGGAAGGCAAAGAGTTTTTAAATTTTCTTTGAATTTACCGGAGGGGGTACTCGATTCATCGGGATTCCAAAAATGGTCTTATAAATTCAATATTCATACCCATCGAAGAAATATTTCATGTACCTATCCGAAATTTGGCGGGGGAGAGACATGCGTAAAAGTACCAGTCTACCGCATATGCATATCTCCGTATCTTTACCGAATGCAGATACGGAAATTTAATTACAAATGGCAGACATGAGCAGAAATGGAATTTTGTGGGATTATATAGAAGCGTCGATTTTTTTTTTTCTTCGTCCATCACACGCAAATTAGATGGATTTAGTCGGTTTTAATTTCCAACGTTCCCAAACAATGCGATAAAAACCGTGAAAACTGATTTTGCTATGTCGTCTACTTTGGATTTTGGTTCGAATTATTCCAATATTTTCGATTTTGGCCCCAAATTTTTTACAAATCGAATTTGAAAAAAAAAAATGTTTAATTCAAATTTTAAGAATGAAAAATATAAAATGAGGGAAAGTCGATCCAAAGTACACGTCATACCGGATTCGAACCAGTTTTTTTAAAAAATAAATAGAACTACATATTTTTTACAATTTCAAGAATAACTAAATTTTGATTTACAAAAACAGTTTTTTTTATAATACGTTCCGTTACTGAAAAATACGTGACCCGACGAATAAACCTGCCCGACACGAAATAAAAACATTGATAGAAGCATGTCGGAATAATGTATTATTGTGATAAAATGTAGGTATATAATGAATCATTGTTGTTTGCCAATGTGCAATTAACTAACTAAAAGTTTTTAACCCCCCTGAACAAAAATCATAAATTTTATACCTTTTTCTTATTTTTTTAAACATCATAGGCTCGATTATAAGTGTGTGTATTTTTTTTTTTTTTACCACAATGAAATCACAATAACTTCTTCAAAAAATACTTCGATTACTGTTATTTAAGACATTTAAAACTGGTATGTTTTATCATAACAATACTAATCTGCTTTTAACATACTTCTACTCGTACTAATAATTATTATATTACATATAAAGTTCATTTGTTTTTTATTGTTTCCTGGTGGACTTTTGACCGAATCAAAAATTGTAAAAGACGTATGCCTAATTAATCACAAACAATTTAGGTGATAAACAATGAAGTAGTAAATTTTCAAACTAAAAAAAAATAAAAATTGTAAAAATAACCAAATTATACGTAACCCCTATTAGTTAGGTACTAGATAATACAGTACTGGATGAAAAATAATTGTACTGTTTTCATACGATACCTATGAATGCATAATTTATTTGTATTTAATAATGAATACAAAAATAATCATTACAGTTCCTTCTTTACTAACAAAAGGAATACCTATAAATAATTTTGATGTTGTGTATCTATTCACACCATTGGAGGATCGATAGGAACACATTTTTAAAAATATAATTCATAAAATAAAATTATACACTTAAAAACACTATTATTGTGAGAATAGAAACATTGCCCGTGTCTATTGCATGATCGTTATCATTAAAATTCTGAGTTTAATCGCGAAAAAAATAAAAAAATCGGTTCCTATTCACCCCATTTTGGGGCAATGGAAAAATCGAAATTTTGAAAATAGCTCCATTTGCTTTTCCACCTTTTATGCTGCACGGACACCCCCCCCCCCCCCCACCAAAAAACCTATTCCTGGTTCCTTGCCTAATTCTTGTGTACCGATATGGATATGATATACACTGGCAAGTGCTTATACAAACTGAAACTTACCGCGGGGCGATTTTAGCAGGCTCGTCGGACGCACGTACCAGGAGCTGGAGATCTTGCATCGGGCTAAATTGAAACGATTATTGCGTTGGTACGTACGATGCGCACCCGGTCACACTAACTTTTATCGCATCAAAGGTTCCCAAGTGCCGAATGAATTCGTGTTCCGACGTTTATAGACGTCATTGAGAATTTGAGAGCCGCGCAAACGCGTCGCGTGGTGTAAGCAGCCGTAGGCGCAACCGCGATTAAAGATAAGACACGGCCAAATACGAACACATTACAGAACAGCTGTAACGCAGAATAATTAATGAAATTTCATTTGTTCTGTGGCTGTAATGTATGGTTTAGATGTCAGTCTAGGGAGCCTTGATTGAAAATTAAAATACAAATTTATCAATGCTCTCTAGCTGTCACCTTAGATCGTAATACAAAAAATTATATCATGCCTTATAATCATAATAGTTATTATACTAAATAGGATCTATCAGCTGCAGTGTCGTAAACAATGATTATAAGCCTGAATGGAGTATGTTTTAACAAGTTTTAGTAAGGCACTTACTAGTTCCCTAGTTTTAGATACGTCTCAAAAAAGTCAAATAGGCCTCCATTGATAAAGGTAAAATTTAAAATACTACTGTTTTTCCAACTTTTTTATTCAAAATTTGTACACCCACGTTTAGGGTTACCAACACTCAGGGTTTCACCCGGAGACTCAGGGTTTCGAGCGAAGTTTCCGGGTCTCCGGGTCAATGGTTGATCTCTCCGGGTTAAATGAAAAATCGGGTTCAATCTTTATTTTTGTGTAGAATAAAGTCTGTTTGAGTCCCAATCGTCCGAATTTTTTTTGCAGAGAGAAAACTGATAAAAACGATATGAGTAAGAAAGAGAAGAAATCAGCCAATCAGATAAATTACAGCTGATATATAAATCGCGCGCTAATACCTTTTTTTTTTTTTAATATAGCAAAGGAAAGGATAAGGCGGTTTCAAGCGAGTCAAGTGATTTATAATATGAATTATCTACTTAATATTGTATTTTTTTTCAATGAAAAATTGTGGTCACTAAACAATAATTTAAAGAAACCAATCGCAGTATTTCAAGAAATATATGGTTACGTGGTCAACAGATTCATTGGACAATTTGTACCCCCCCCCCCCCCCCCGTAAATGAATCTCCGGGTCAGACACTAGTCTGTGTTGGTAACCCTACCCACGTTCCTGCAGGTACACTCCATTTTACGGTATCTACCTGATCTACCCAATACTCTTTTAGTTTTCATAATAAATAAAGTTATTTTTTTTGTTTTAGTATAGCATAATTCGATGGAAGTATTACCGAAGTTGATCGTGTTTGATTTAGGTGGGTTATTTTTTAAACATAATAGTTGCAAATTAATTGAATATCTCGATTAGAAGTATAGCAATACTTTTAAAGAATGTTTGATTTTTATTACTTTTTTTTGTTTCATATTATCTTCATTGATAAACATTCGTTATTATAATAAGGATATTATTACATAATTATGTGCATTACCTCAGTAACAACATTAAATTTTATAGTGAAAAAATTAATTGTAATAATATTAATGTTTGGTTTAAAAACGCTTGTACTTCTTCGAATGATTTGTTCAAATGCTAAACTATACGAGCATAATAACTTACTAAATTATGTATAGCTATAATAGGTAGGTATTTAGAACAGTACTATCGAGAAGTTCATAATATCCGAATTAATCTTGTAATCAATATTATAGTGCATTTTAGTGGCGCTTCTAAGACCAATTTTGCATGGGCAAACTTATTTACAGGAAAGCTCACAATTCAAATTTCTTAAAAAAATTATAATTGCATTTTTTTAGTAGGCACAGAAAACTGTATTATCCTAATCAACCAAAATTTAGATGGTTATTGATGAAACAATGTTTTAGTTAGTTTTTTTCCAATTTTCTTACTAATTATTACACATTTATAGTAACAATATTAATACTACATATTAGTATATTACATTGCGTTAATGTACAGAAATGTCTAAAAGTGGAATATAAACATTTTTTTATTAAATTTTGTAATGTTTTTCTTAAATTTTACCAAAGATTTAGTGCACAATTAAATGAAAAATAGTGTGCTTGGAGAGGGATCAGAGCATCAACCCCCATAAATACATGACGGTTCAAAGTATATAACATACTTTTTGTAAAATTTGGTTGATTATTACCATAACAGTGATTCAAATACTTTTAAGTCAATCCTATAAAATACTTAATTATTGAAAACCTTTAGTTGAGTAACAATAATTTAATTAAAATGTGTTAGTTCTATTTTCCATATTCATTTTAATTCAATAATGTTGTAGATTTCACATTATGGCCATTCCGTACTGACACATGTCGAAGACCTTTCCAAATTGATTCCTCGTAAGAACTTTTTTAGTTACCAACCAAATTGTTTTAACCTGTAATAATACTGTATTGAGTACCTGTTACATGATTTATAGGGGTAAAGTAAAAGATTTAAATGGTAACGTGTATAAATTATATCCTGACGTACTTGATATATTATTGGCATTGGTCAACAACCACTATATATTAGGTCTAGCATCAAGAATTGAAGATATTTCTGCAGCTTATCAATTATTAATTTATTTTAAGATATCACACTTTTTTACTTTCAAAGAAATTTATCCCTGCGAAAAAACTGTTCACTTTAAATGGTAAGTGTTTGTCAACCATCTAAAATAAAACATCATTTTTAAGTCCTGATTTTTTATACATATTGGTAAATTATCGCAATTTTTAATAATTTAGGTTGAATATGAAAAGCCATATACCTTTCAACCAAATGGTCTTTTTTGATGATGATAAACGGAATATTCACAGTATTGCCAAATTAGGAGTGAACACATACCACTTAAAAAATAACAAAGGAATCTCGTTTGACATAATCTGTCAATCAAACATCAAATTTTAGTATCATTTTGTTTTTTTGTAAGATTGTAACTAAGTAAAGTATTATTAAGTTATTTTACATAACAGCCTTAAAATGTGTTGGCTAATGTTAAATGATATAAAATTATAATTAACTTTTTATGATTTTTATATACCAACTTCTTATTTCACTAACAAAGATTACAAAATTCATAATTTTGAACTATTTAATGTTGAAACAATAAAACAATCATTTATAGTTTATATTTTAGTCAGTTATACAAAAAATGGCCACTATACCCTGCAAACATGTTGTTAACGCTGGCATATTGGAAACTCCTGTGGCAAGACGGCCACTAGAGTTGTTACAATCAGGGTCCATTTTTTGTGTTTCTAACCATAGAAAAAAAGTGCATAGATTTTTATGGGTTAAAAAAAAACCAGTAAAAATCTTCCCTTTAAATTATATAATTTTTGTTAATCACAGTCGGTAATACATGATAATCCATAAATATGTTAAATAACAGTTAATGTTACATTATTGATTAATAACAGATTTATTTTCAAATATCAATTTTCAGCTATATTTTGTAAACAAATAAATTAGTCAGTTGATTGCTATACAAAAACTAATTATAATGTTATAATTATAATACAATTTTAAATTAAATATTCCAGTTATAATACTACACAGTACACACCTACACTGGGAATCCAGATGCTTTGTTGCTTAATAGTTTCTGTTAAAAAATAACACAAAAATAAATTATCAGCATAGATACTGGGTAGTATATTAGTTTCATATTTACAGTACATACTTTTAACATAGTAGCAGACTGGCAGAACGCCAAACCTATATTACGTACTAGTGTTGTAATAGCAGGTGGTACCGAGTTGTTATTACTACCATAAATTTTTTGAATACCATCAACACCCAACATAATGGGTACGTTACGACGCTGTGCTTCAGTTTCATACTTCAAAAGTGCAATCATATCTCCTAAAATAAACAACATAATTTAAATGTCCAAGTTAATATTTTTAAACGTGTAACCGGAATAATGTTGTACATGCAATTTTTACCAATTATTTCATTATTTTAGTACAAAACAATACAAACCAATGTCAGCGCCTGTTAATACAGATTTTTTAATTTGATGGCTCAACTCCGTAACATCATTAAAACCTAAATTAACACCTTGCCCAGCCAATGGATGTATTCTGTGTGCAGCATCACTAAAAATCAACATTATTTGATAAAAACTGCAACATACTGTACCTGTATTATTTCTATATAAAGCTACCTAATTTAAGATAAAAATAATATTTAGTTACCCAACTAATGCAACACGCTGTCCAACATATTTGCAAGCATGTCCAAAACCTAGTGGAAACGAAGCTCTACTACCTTGAAATACACTAGTCACCTTAGGAAGAACTGAATTTGTTGGATTGTGTTTATCATTTTTGTTGTTTGAAGAACAAAGTTTACTCAGTGTTTTGGACACTATTTGAACTGCATCATCTGCTAAAAGCAAACTACTATCGATTGATTCTTTTTCTTCCTAAAAAGAAAATCAAAGTTTTTGAAATAAAATAAATAATCTTAATAGTCACACTCACAGATAAAACTCCATTTAGAGCAGCAATAAATTCATCATCACTCAACTTCAGTAAGCGCTGTGCCTCTTCAAAGCTAGTTGTCCATACCAGTGAACATGTTTCATTATCTAACTTTTAAAATAGTACAAAATGTCATAACATTCGTTAAAAAAACAAAAAAATTGCTAACTTACAGGTAATAGAGCTACTGGACCTAACTGAGCAAATTTTTGCCAAGCAACATGACCTTTGTATTTATCATTCTGTAACAGATTGTACAGTTATTAAGATTCGTAATGATTTTGAACTTGTTATATTATTAATTTTAGAGCACAAAAAATGGTTTTACTTCATCAGGCTGTACGTGTAATGTTGCCACAACTGCACGCTGTTTGTACTCCCAACCAACATAATGTTGATTGCTGATGGCAGAACGAACTTTAGAACCAAATCCGTCTGAGCCAATCTAATTACATTGACAAATCATTACAATGCAATTTTTCATATTTATATTATTACATGGTTTCATACTAAGAGACTAGTTTCAAAAGTAGTCTTGTCGTGGGCCAATTTCACAATGGCCAATTCTCTATGTGTTTCTGGCAATATGCACTGATCAACACGCGAATCATAATGAACAGTTATATTTTGATCATTATGAATTTGTTCATACAGTGCTCTGAGTATAGTGTCATTCTCAACAATATAAGCCAAATCATTGTTGTCACCAAACGTTAACAAGTTGTTCACACCTCCACTTTTTCCTCCGCCACAATTCCAAATCTAAACAATGTTGAACAAGTAACATTGAATCTTGATTTGTAAACATTTTTCAATAACGCTTACTCTCATTTCTTTAACTACATTACAACCTCCAGTTTCTTCAATAATTGTCCACGCTCCAACTGATTTTAAGAGTTCAACACTTGATTTACTCACAGCGGAAACTCGATTACTATAAAATTTATTTGACATGCATTGTTTTGCGTTCAGGCTATAATCTTTATGTGGACCTCCTTCGAGTAGTAGGATAGAAGTTCCACGTAGTGCAGGTTCTTTGGCTAGTATGCAATTCAAGTATGAGTAATAACTACTCAAACTGTCTTAAATAGGTATGTGATACTTACATAATTTGCACGCCATTGCACAGCCCACCATACCACCACCGGCTATAACAATGTCATAATAATTCTTATTCACCAGCGACGAACATAATCTTACGAACGATTTGGACATCATGTTTGCAGTCGAGTGTTTTGACAAAGGTATGTTAATCAATTGTTGGTACATTTTCCAGAATAGCTAGTGGCAATTAAAATCCAAGGGTAGAATTATACCAATGTCACACAAATAGTGAATTTACAGCATTGAATGTTTTTTTGGAGAATTACCTACTTAGCAAACAGTAGGTGTTTGTAAAATGAAGGCTAAAAGGTAAACACCTAATTTTAATTAATTACAAAATAACAATTTCGATAATTTGTTGAGTACCTACCTAAGGCGCATCACAAATACGCATTTTTACTTTTCAAGGGAACTGGAAAGTGTGAGTTTCGTTCGATTTTTTTCACGATTGGTGACTGCACGGGCTTAAAACTTTTACTTCTCTACCTACTCCATACATTCAAATACTTTGAAATAATTTTTAAGTATTTAATGCCTTGCATCTATAATAATATTATTCTACTCAGTGTTAAATGTTAATCTACTCTGTGTCAGTAGTCAGTACAGTACGTCTGTACCACAAAATAGATGAAATGCCTTAAGTCAGTATTCTGTAATCATCATAGATATATAAAACAACATATATACACAAGTGGTTTTATATATCTAGGTAATCACCACATTATTCATTTTTACATTGTTATCATAAGTCATAATCTAAGACCGTGATCTTACTCTATGCTATAAACATTGATTTTTAAATATAAATAAAATTGATTTAATTAATGCTATAAAATATTATAGGTAGGTAAATGGTAATTAATTCATATTTACTTTTTTTTTATTTTTTGTAAGTAAAAAAAAAATAAGCGAATGCCGAATATTAAACAACGGAAACGGATGTGACTAGTTAGTAGTAATTAAACACAATATTAACCATTATTTTAAGTCAATACATATAGTAGACTGATAGACTTGTTCAAATATTTTGTAATTTATTTTCCATTCAATATTTTTCATTAATATTAGTTTTTGAACATCAGACTAACCCGACTTGACATAATATCTATTATGTCAATACTGTAATGTGTAAAGAGTGTTTGACAATTAATTATTATTGTTCTACTGAATTTCAAATTGTTATAATTTATACTTTTAATTTAATTACATAATAAATATAATATTGCAATTGATGTGATGATACCCACGAAATAAGTGACTGCGCCATGAACTCTTTCAGTACTTACTACTATACTGTACTTACCTAAATGATTAAGCTTTTCGCGAACTTTTGTCGAGAGTAAGTAATCTTATGAACTTAATTTGAGGTGTTTGATTTTTTAGTTATTTTAAATAACTATGAGGAATATCAAATATCTGTAAAACTATATAGAGGTTTGCAAACTTAAACATTTTCACACAATTTTTAATTAGTCAATTGAGTCTTGGAATTTAAATGTTTTTAGAGTTAATAAATGTGATCTTGATTGGTGTTTAACGTGATGTATTTGTCTGCCTAACTATGATTTTTAGACATTTGAACTTTGATAAAGTTTGTTCTTTTGAATGCAGCAATCCCGCATAATATCAAATGTCGTTTTTTTAACCGATAAATAAAAACTAAAACATTTGAAATGTACCAAATAGTAAAAGATCCATAAAAGCTCAATATTTTTTCATATTGGTTAAGCAACTTTGAAAACTGTACCATACTACATTATACTATATTTTGTAGTGTATGACAGTTCCAAGTCTTGGTTGGTTATTGTTATTATTGTTGTGAGAGAAATTGCAAAATGAATAATTGAAATTTGTTAAAAACTCATTTTCCTTAAATTTAACTATTTTTATTCATTTTGAAAATTCTCAAAAAACAAACATTCAAAGTACAGTAAAAACAACAAGATCTACCACAAACTTAGTATAAATATGAAAATTTAAACATTTTTTAAAAGTGTATGTGATTTCAGAAATTGTTAGGCAATTAAACTTTGATGAATTTCATTTTCTGTATGCAGCGATCCAGCATAATGTCAAAAAGTTTTTTTTAACCTTAAAGCAATAACCAGAAAATATTATCTACCTATACCAAACAGTTTTCTTGATAAAATATGTTATAATTATCAAATAATATGTTATGTATCATTCAAAATAGTATAGCTCTGCCAGTTTTTTATAGAAACACTAAACAAAAACAAAAATTTCACACAATAAACCAGGTTGCTATTGCCCTTAACTTTTAGTTTCATTTTAAATCATATGCCAACTTCTTACTTACTGTATTTAATTTGTTTCAGACAACGTTCCAATTTTTTTTAATCTACACATCTCATGAATTTAAATAAATTTGACAAGATGCCTTCGTTGGATGCAAATGTTGTAAAAATAGCAGTTGAAATTGAATCTGAAAACCCACAGTTGGCACAACTTAAAGAGTTTAATCAAAAAATACCTTTGAGCAATATAATTCAAGACTTATGCAGTGGTTGGGACTTAATTGATCCTGAACAATATGCGTTAAAGTTTTCTGAAAAAACTAACCAAAATTATGTAACTGAAAAGAATAGAAACGAGATTAAAAATGGTTCTGTTTTGAGACTTGCTCTATCTCCTTCAAAGATTGCTCATGATATATTACAGACCCTTCATTCGGATGGTTCTGACGATAAAAATGAAAGAACTTATGCGTTACAAAAGTTGGCAGAATGTAGTACTGATATAACATTTGCTTTAGAATTCATAAATAAGCAAGGATTGGCCCTCATTATTAGTTTGATTGAAAGAGGTACTTATTAACTAACTATAATTTATTTTTAAGCATTTATGTATATGAGTACTAATAATTATTTTTGTTTCAGGCAAATGCCAAGGAGCAATGTTAGCTAATGCACTGGCTTCATTTGTTGAGCTTATGGACCATGGTATTGTATCTTGGGATATTTTAGAAACTCCATTTATTAATATGATTGCTAGTTACGTTAATATTCAAACATCCCGGCCTCAGGAAGCAAAAGTGGTCCAGTCTTCACTGTCTATATTAGAAAGTATTGTTTTAAACAGCTCCGCAAAATATGGTCTTGTAGAAAAAGAAGTGGGATTTCCAAATTTAGTACTCAGGCTTGAAAACCAAAATCCTATCATACAACAAAACTCACTTTCTTTAATAAATGCTTTGTTCTTAAAAGCTGATCCAGCAAAACGAAAGATTATTGCTAGTACTTTATGTACAAAGCAAGTTCGTAATGTTATGTTGCAAAGTATTATACAAACATCTTTTGGTGAAGTAGGATCAGAAATGGCTCATCAACTTTATGTTATGCAAACTTTATGTTTTGGGTTACTTGAAGAAAGAATGAACACTAAAATGGACCCTCAGGATCAAGATGCGCATGAAAAAATCAAGGTACCAATTTGTATTATACTTGTTGAGTAGTATTTTGTCCTTAGACAAATGCAAACATAAAGCTTAAAATAATTAAACTACCTTCAAAAAAAAAAAAAAAATATATCAGTTGGTGTACAGAATTATTATTTGAATATCTGTCTTCTCACTTAGGAGTTGCGAAAAATAGCATTTGATTTGGATAATATCGCTAGTGGAGATAATAGTCGACGACAACCAGGTCCATTTACTAAAGATTATCAAAAGTTGGGTTTCAAGTATGACATAAATCCTGCGTTGGATTTCACAGAAACTCCACCTGGAATGCTAGCTTTAGATTGTATGGTGTATTTTGCTCGTAACCATGTTGATGCGTACACAAAAGTAAAAATTTAATCTTTGAAATAAACAATTTAGTAGATACAGTTCTTTCTTAATTTATAATTTTTAGGTTGTCCTTGAAAACTCATGTAGAGCAGATGAACATGAATGCCCTTTTGGTCGTTCGTCTGTAGAGTTAGTACGTTTGCTCTGTAATGTGCTTAGAATTGGCGAACTTCCTAGTGAACAAACTACTACATACCATCAAATATTTTTCAGTCATGATCATCCTTTTCATGAGCTCTATTGTGTTTGTATTGTATTACTGAATAAAACATGGAAAGAAATGAGAGCAACAACTGAAGATTTTGTCAAGGTTAGCTGAAACTTTTAAAAAAAGTTTATACTTAAGAGACTACTTTTTTTTAGGTATTAAGCGTTGTTCGAGAACAAATTACTAGAGCATTAAGTTCACAGCCAGCTAATTTAGAAAAATTAAGACAGAAGTTATCCACTCTCACTTATTCAGAAATAACAAATTTATGGCAACAAGAACGTACTTCTAGAGAACAATGGGAAAGCCATGCTCGTCCTATTGTGCAACTCAAAGAATTAGTCACACCGGAGATTGTCCATCTTATTAAAAAACAACGACTAAACTATATGGTTGATGGCACTCGTTTTACCCAATACTCCGAACGTGGTCAAGTTAGTTGATTATAAATAAAAAATTAACAATAAAAAATTTAACACACATGTAATTATATTTTATGTCATAGAGAGTGAAGGGTAAATTTTGGTTTGTGAGATTATCACAAAACCATAAAGCTTTGCATTATGGTGAATGTGATGATAAAAGTGTACCCACTATTGAAGAACTTCCAAATAAACTAGGAGTAGTTGATATCAAAGCGTTGCTTACCGGTAAAGACTGTCCTCATATGAAAGATGCTAAGTAAATAGATTCATGATTAAATAAATATAGCATTTACCCAACTTTGATAAATTCTAATTTATGAAGATTGATGATTGGTAAGTTATAAATATGACCCCTATAAAAGAAAACCTATTAAAACTATTTTAAAATTTAAAATTTACTTTTCCAATTTTTTTTGACCAATTACAATTGTTAAAATAAATGTTTCCAATAATAAATCTCTCTTAAAAAAAGCGTTATTTATAGAGGTCATTACTTATTACTTATCAGTTATATTTTATTTTATATAAGACAATAGCACAAATAATTTTTATATTATTAATTTTTTTTTTTTTTTTTAATGTACTTTTTTACAGGAGTCGTAAATCTACACAGAGTACACATCAACTTGCATTTTCATTGACTTTAAATTCTGAAGAAATTTCTCCCCTTTATTTTGTTGCTCCAGATGAAATGGTGTTTGATTATTGGGTTGATGGAATAAACGCGTTACTAGGTAAATTTAATTTTATATAATTACTATCAAATTTAAAGTATTTGTTCAAAAACCATTTATAATTTTAACTGACCAACATCTTTTAGAACTATTGGTGGCGTAATAAATAGTGTCTATAGTATATCTCTATGTATATAAAGATAGAAAATCTCATCTTAATTTACAGGTAGTAATCTTGTCAAATTAACCTTATTGAATTATATTTTTTCAACTGTTAAAATGAAACGTATTACATTATTTTTCAATATTTTATTCTTGAGTTTTATAAAAAGTCAATCATAATTTTTTTTTACGCATTTCTTTATAATTATTTAAAATATTGTTTAAAATATAATTTAAAATTGAATAAGACATTAGAGTTCAATGCAAGCCGTAGAATCTTATAATTTAAAAAAAAAATCATTCTGGGATCAGGAACTTTTCTTATAAATTGAATGTTGCTTGTTGAAATACATTAATAATCGCCCAAATGTCTTCTAATAGCTGGCACCGGAGACTCCTTAAATATATTCAAATTGGATTTCCTATAGTATACACATTAATATATCATATAATACCTATTTAAAAAAAAGGTACTACACTTGTTTTAGCAACTGTTGAACAAATTATTTTAAATTTGTTATTTTTATTTCTAAATGTTAACTAAACTTAAAAGTCTTTATCTATTATTCAGATAACAAAATGACAAGTAAAGAAGCTGAAAATGATTTGGAGACATTGTTGTCGATGGAAATTAAGCTTAGACTTCTTGATGCAGAAGGAGTCGGTGTTGATATTCCTCAAGATCCACCTCCTGTTCCTGCTGATCCTCCCAATTATGAATTCTGTTATGATTTTAAATGAATTACAACAGTTTGTGTTGGTATTCAATATCTTAGTTACTGTATTATGATGAAACAACTGTTTAAACTTTCAAATACTTTACTGAATTCATTAGCCTTTCATTCTGCCAACCTGTCAATTTTTTCTTAATGATTTTAAGTATACAATTTATAGCCTGTGTAAAATAAAAACCAAAAAACCCAACTTTCTAATATTTAAATTTTAAAGAAAAAAATGGTTGTCTAGGTGAATTGTGTATACTTTTTCTTGTATTATAAATGAGTAATAATTTATTTAGTATTTATGCTTAAGTAGAATATTCAATACTTAATACCTTAGTAATTAATAAACAACATGTATGTAAAATCAAGCGGTATTAAAGACTATTATGTATTTTATTAATTTTTTTATTATTATATTTACTATTTATTCTTCATTGATATATTTTATTCTTAAGGGTCTTTTACACCAACGTTTATTAAGGAGCATTTTGTGGGCAATTTATCTGGCATCATTAAAATTGTGTGTGTGAGTTTTATCAAAACAGTTTCTCTTCACAGCTTCACTCCCTACCAACCCATAAATTGTGACATTAGTATTGGTAACCCCTTTATTAGAATTTGCCATGAGGTTTATTTGGGATCCTTCGAGCCACATTTTTAAAATTTTATATTTTTAAGGGGAAAATCTCATTTAAAGTTTTTAAAAAAAATTAGTTTTTTTTGAAAACTAAGTGTCCAAAAACAATTATTTTAAAATTTTTTTCTCAAATTATAGCTCGAAGGATCCAAAATAGACTTCATAAAATATTTAATACCATTTTTAAACTTAAAATTGGAGTAAAACTTATGCAGTTATGATAGAAATTGTTTTGGTCAATTTTACTTCAAAAACCTGTGGTGTAGAGGCCCCTTACGATTTTTACTTATTTATATTAAAATTAATTATTATTTATATTTTATTAATTAATTTTTTTGCTGTTCTAATCTAGTCTTAAAGAATTTTATAATGTTTATAAATTTGTATACAATATTAAAATATAATTCTATTGGGAAGACTGGATTTTCGAAAAAAATTTGTTAGTTTATAGTTCATACATTTTAGCAATTTTTTTATTTTAACGTTTACAGAAAAATAAAATAAAATAAGCTTAACGTCTTGTATACAATTTAGTTAATACATTAAACTATATCTACTAATAAAAACTAAATCAAATACAATTACTCACTAAGCAATGTCAAAACTAAAAATGTTTGATTTAAATCTGTTAACACATTTTTGAGATTTCTGATTCTTATTTTGGACCTAGATAGTACCTTGATAGAAATTTTTTAAATACGACTCAAAATATTTTTAAAAATTTGACGCCCACCATTTGAAATTTTCTTTCTATCTGATAGAAGGAGTAGTACTTTACTCTTAACACTTGACGGCACAAAAAAGTTAGAAATATGGCCTATGATTGTACTTCATTTGAAATTTTCTTTTGAGTCACGGTTCAAAAACACAAATTTAAATGTATTTATCATAACGCTTGGTAGGTAAAAGCAATAAAAAAAAAAAAATGAGTAATTTCTACATTAAGTGGGATGTTGGTTCAAGTAGATAGGTTTTGGGTTATAAGATTATTACAAAACTAAAAAGCTTTGCACCATAGTGAATGTAATGACAAAAGTGTATCTACTAATGAAAAACTTCCAATTAAGCTAGTAGTTTATATTAGTGTTGCTTAAGCACATGAATATTAAAAACGCTGCGGTCATTTGTTGCTTTAAAGCAATTGAAGCACGTTTGTTTCCTAAAAATACTTTTAGACAATATGTTTGAATAAAAATTTACACATTTTATTGATACATTTTAAATCATTAAATTTATTTTTAAAGTAGTAAAAGCATTACAAAATTTAAAATGGGAAAAAAATGGGAATGTGTTAAGTTTTGGTAAAACCTTTAGGTAATGCTATGTCAAAAATGATAGGATTGTTGACTGGTAAATATTGTAAATTACAAGTAGAGGCATTAATGTATATTATTTTTCCATCAGTTGTGATTCCATAACCTATAATAAAATAAAATATGTATAAAATTATACAATAATCAATAAATAATTTAGTATAGGATAATATTTAGCATATACACCGTGCAGCAAAAAAAACGCAACTTGCTCATGCAACCAAATGATGGTGCTTTGGCATTCAGAGGTCTAATTTCTCCATTCAAGTGACAATGTGGCCCAGGCCAAAGACCGTTTACCGAGCAATTTGCAACGTCTTGGCGGGACGGCGTTGGTGGAACCGTGAAACGTGGGGTTGCATGATTTTAAACACTATTTGGTGGCCGCATAGTTGAGCTCTCTTGCTGCACAGAATGTATAGCAAAATATGTAGCTAAGCATGTGTTAAAAACTTTAAGTTTAAACTTTAATGAACAATAACTACAAACATTGCTAAATTCAAGTTTCAAAATTTTATATTTTGCTTAAAATGAACTACTGCTTTTTGCAAAGTATATTACTTTTGACTATTCTAACGAATTAAAATTTCAAATATTTTGTTTTTTAATTAAAACTTGAAAATTCTTATAAATAAACTTCTATTTTAGACAAATTACCTATTTCATTACCTTCAATAATATATATAGTATACCAGTGCATGACTTGGGAAAAATAGTAGGGGTAGGCAGCTAAATAAAAAAAATGTTGTATCAATTTTTAATTATACTAGACAATTAAGGGTACCTAATTAGTAATAAGAGGGGTACACTAAAATATTTTTAAAAAAAGAAAGAATTTTCGGTCCCATGTCAAACATTACATATACCTATAATTTTAAAATAAAGTACGAGAAAATACATCAAAATGCAATGACAAAAAAAAAAAAAAATTGAAAAATCAATTCATTATATAGTATGCTAAGAATAAAAAATTATTATTAATACCTTCGTGTACGTGGCCGAAAATGTGATATTTTGGTTTTACTCTGCTTTGGACAGTCGACAGGAGTTCCACACATCCAGCTCTTACACCAGAATTACATTGATCTCCATGGCCTAATGGTGGAGAATGTGTTACAAGTATATCAACGTCATTGGGTATTTTATTCCACTTGTCTAAACAAGCTTGACCTCTCGTGAGGTTAAATGCCCATCCACCATACACTGGTTGCCTACAAAAAGCAAAAAGGAATAACGGATAAGTTTTACTACCCATGAGTTATGTAATAAAAATACCAATGGTTAATAGTTCAATTTAAAATGTTACAATTCTTGGTAAAAATGCATTTTATTTTACTATGATTTGCTTACAGATATTTTTCTCAAAATATTTTTTGGGTAAAAAATTTAATACACAACTGGTTTTTCAAACATATAATATTATAAAACACTGGTGAAATTTCATAGAAAAAAATTCTTGTGTTTGTCATACCTAAGTATAACAGATATGAATTTCCAATTTCCATTCAGAAGCGGATCTTTTACAATAAAAATTGGCCAGACTACGATAAGCGTTTCTATTTTTTTTTTATTCTTACCAAGGAGAGC
The DNA here is from genome assembly GCA_017140985.1 of Hormaphis cornu. Classification (NCBI taxonomy): domain Eukaryota; kingdom Metazoa; phylum Arthropoda; class Insecta; order Hemiptera; family Hormaphididae; genus Hormaphis; species Hormaphis cornu. The sequence continues at coordinate 28,768,692 of CM029360.1, forward strand.
CATAAATTTTCAACCCGTAACATTCAGTCATAGAATCTTCCAAATAAGTACAATTGGTTAAATATTTTTTATTTTCTTTCTGTTGTTTAACCTGACAAATCAGATCTTTTTCGTATCCGAGAGATGAATCATTTTCTTGATCTTGATGAATAAATTCACGATCAAAACTTAATTCGTGATTACCGGCGATAACTATTTTGTACTTATGTGGTAACTGACCTAGCCAATCGTTAAACTTTTTTACTTCTTCCATTTCGCCACAGCAAGTGAAATCTCCAGCATGGATAAAAATATCTCCAGAAGGAATTTCATATTTCATTTGATGTGTATTTGAATGCGTATCGCTCATGCACACAACCCGAACCTGTCCAAAATTAGTAACAATAGTAAAAACATACCTACATTACAAATTAAGAAAAGGAAGTTAGGTACATACTTTGTTGTCCCCCACTGGCCCTTTAGGCACAGGCGGTTGTATTTTTAAAACTTTTTGATTGTTTTTAATTTGCTCCCACACTTTTGTAGGATCATGACTGAGCGGATGTACAGTTATAGACGATTGAACTTTGGAACCGCTCATAGTATTCGATTAAATTTAGACTCAACAGTCAAGCGCAAGTTCGATGTACCTGCGTAATAGGTAGGGTAGCTTAAAAATTTATAAAGACAGAGTTAACTAACACCTAATAATACAATATCATCTAAAACTACCTTGCCTAATATTAGTAATTAGTATATATATATACATCATATTGCATATTGATGTACACAAATAATAAATATAAAACCCTAAAGTGCAATAATGCCACTAAAAGTGCAGTACCTATATGAACATGTAAACATCATGCTGCAGTCTGCAGAGTGCTAAAATATATAGCCGTGGTGTATAGAAAAGATAATTTTATTGGCATTAATCCCTAATCAAATGACAATAATGACACAGAATATATTCTGTGATAATGATATAAAATGTTATCCTTATCACACAGATATATAGCAGCTGCTGTTGAAGTCAAGGCACAGATATATATAATACATATCTGTGAGCCATGGTGGATTTAATCCAAGGTTTATAGATACTAATACTAAGTACTAACTAATACTATAATACCACAGAACATAATACATACTAATACCATAGATTTAATATATAATATGCTAATACTAATTTAGTATCTATAAACCTTGGATTTAATCCACCTTGGTTGAAGCATAGAATAAATAAAATTTCATTTATTTTGTGGTTGAAGTTTGTAAACAAATCACCAATATTATGTATACATCACACATCACTCTGTGGTATACATAATTAAATATATATACATATGATAGTACATTAGTACCACAGATTAGATAATCTAGTCTAGACTAACTGTAATTTTAAATCGTGGATAGAGAAGATTCTCAACACCGTGGTAGTACTAAAATAATTATTGTTCTATGGTACTACCACAGAATAAATGAATAAATAATAATAAATAAATTTCATCTATTCTGTGCACGGACATAAACGTACAAATAATATCATATGTATAAGTCCGTGATTCTGTGGTACTACCACACCCATACCGATACCACAGAATATCAGCTGTGCCCATACCATAATAATAATAATAAATATAGTATAATGATTAAATTTTATAAAATATCAACAGGTGTTTTGGTTTTATCAAACGTTCGCATGTGTGTTCGTTATCTACTAAAAACGGCTCGTGGCGACGGCACTCGGCAGTATGGTATGTAGACAAATATTACAAATTTACTTATTTACGTTTGTTTTGCCATAATTATCGCCTATCAGCCAATTTATTATTACTCTACTATGATCAGAAATCAGCAATCGCCTATCATACATTTTTTTTATAATACGATGCTTTCAAGAAACGTTTTCCCGAACGTGCGTAATGAGTTCTAACACGTTTAATCGTCATTCAAGTCGAGCGTAACATAGACGTACTTACTGTCCAAAAAGTAGATAATATAAAATGACTTATGCATACATAATGTGCAATTACAAATAAACTGGTTGTTTTCTTTCTTTTTCTTTCATTCGTGATTTAGTAAAATGAGGTAAATTCAAATACCTAGGTGATTATATTTAAATAATCAATTAATATACATTTATTATATATATATATATATATAAATATATATATACATATATCTATGCACGGAATGTTGTCTCAATTTGACGTCACCAAGGAGACCATACATTCTGGACAATTCATGGTTTCAAGTTTTGAGGCTGAAGCCCAAGACGACGAGTTTCAAGTAGCAGTGCCTGTGTCAGAAGAAATACTGACACAAGCTGATATCAACAATTCTAAATCATCGTTAATAAACCTCTTCCAGTGCATGTCATTTGCTTACAGGTAAACTCATTCGAAATTCTTAATATCTATTGAAAAAATAACAAATTATCCAATGACATTCGTCATTTATGTATTAGGTACCTAGTAAACAAAATAATATTATTTAAATTGTTTGCATTGGTTTCAAAATAAATAAAACGTCAAACTTAATGCATAGTTTATATTATTATTTCATCATTATTACAAAAGTTTACATACGATAAAACATACCCAATATTGTTTGAATAGTGAACACCAAGTATATGAAAGTACCGAATAACTACCTATTAATGTAGATTGTATTTTAAATAAATGATCAATATTTTACTTGTAGTTCTCTGTTTACTTACTAATTTTACTATTATATGTCCTAATATAGTGAACATTGGTTGAAAATATTAGCTAAGTAACTTGCTATAGGTACTTTATATATATATATATATTTATAATTATTCCAAAATGAAAAATACTTAATAAAATGTATGTTTATTTAATCATTTTGAACTATAAATGTCTTTATAAAAACCCATAAGTATTAGATAACTGTATAAATAATATCAAATGCCTGTTTTGTTCAAAAAAGTTATAAAACTTCACAGGTCATATTGTAAATTTTTTTTTGTATCAATAATTTGAAACTAATGTTAAATACTTAAAGAAAAATATAAATAATGGTTAAATCTAAATTTTGTTTCAAATGTCAAATTCCAATATTATTTTTTCATATCATAGGTATGGCAATGCTTAGTTAACCCTTCAGCGCCTGGCGTAACCATACGGTTACAGTAAACATGTGTTGTTCCGACGCCTGTATTTCTTATCTACAAAGTTATTTTTAGTCGAAATACACAAATTTCAATTGTTTATTTCTTGAACAAACCCATGAAATTGTTTTTCGGTATTTTGCTATGTTCATTTCATTCTGAACAGGCCTATAGTGATTGTCAATATTCCGCGAACAAAAATTATGGATATACCATTAGCGTAAGTAGAATATTTATAGGAATTTATTATTTTTTCGTAGTATTTTTATACAGCCGTGTTCAATACTAGTATTATAAGACGTTGAATATATTATTTGAACATAAGCAATTATTTTCTTTAATAAAATCGTGTACAAACCTTAGTGTAACTATATGGTTACACTAGGCGTTTATAGTACGTTCAAATGTTCAATGTGATACACGCTGTTAGGCGTAGGAATTCTGTTCATGTGTATATGTTAAATAAAATTTATATTGATTAGACTCATTGATAATTTAATTGCACATTATATTGTTTTACAAAATATTATTTATAATTGATTTAGTATATTTTCGTATTTTATTTTATTATTATACCATAACATAGAAAAATGTTTGTTAATTATTTTGAATAATAAAAAAAAATACGTGTAGTATTGAAGACAAATATATATATTTCAAAATAAATAACTATAAGTACTTTTTATCAACATTTTTAGGAATGATTTCACTTTAGAAGAGCTTTTTACAACTGTAAATCACATGTTCGAACTATGTGTGTGAAATGTGATTTAGGACTTTGTATTCCATGTTTCCGAGTTTTTCATGAAAAATAACAACTTACACATTTACTTTTTATTATATTTATAATTTTTAATACAAAAATAATAATAAATAAACATTTTTACTTTATTTTATTCTTATACTTGTATTCATAGTACCGTATAATACTAATAATATTTTTATGCAATGTCAGCGCCTAGCGTAACCAAATGGTAACGCATTGTTTTAAAAAAAGTTTAATTGATTTTAATAAAAACTTATTTTTTTTGGTAATACTATTGTGTAATAAGACTAATTAAGGCCCAAAAACAATAATTAAAAAAAAAAAATTAACTCCGGCGCTGAAGGGTTAAAAGATAAACAATTTTCATATCTTAAATAATATATTATGACTTGCCTGTTTCCTATAGCCCTATTGACCATAATAAACTATGCCATGACCTATGGTTAAAATTATCACCAATAACATCTAATCTAATCTGGGAAATTATTTTAAATATAAGTACATTAATAAACTTGAAAACTTAAGAATTTAAGATGGTTATAGGTAGGTAGGCAAAGTTTGTACATAATATTATAGTTTTAATGGCACAATGTCTATTACCTATCTACAAACCTTGGGTACCTTATAGTTCTATTTTTTTTTATATTAATAATTTAATTTAATTTAATTCTTAGCAATTGGCATCAATATTGATGACTGATTTGGTGAACATTTTTAATGTACCTATTATTTTTTATTTTGCTTATAATACTTCATGCATATTGTATAACTGCATTGTTATAGCACAAATTAATAAAGTTGAGAGCTAAATAAAATAATGTAAGACAAATTATTGGAAAGTATAGATAGTGAGTTAAAAGTATGTACTAATTAATAGTATAATTTTCTTTATCTCATCATAATCACTTAATAAACAATAAATTAAAATAAATGATTCATTGATGAAAACTTTTTACCTTTACTAAATAATTTGCTTTTTTATAAAAAGATTTTCTTGCAGTAGATACATATTTAGTATTTATTTAAAAATATACACACTTTTATACACACATACCTACATAAAATGTTACTTACCAAGTTACTACGTAATATTAATTTTATGATATGATTTCTGGCAACTTTTAGCCTGGCCATAATTAATTAATCATTTTTTTTGGGGGCCTTGGTGTCAACGGTTTGGTTCAATTATTTAGTAACATACAAACCTTGTTTTTATTAATTTTTTTTAGACTTTAATCTTATACCTATGGTTTACTAATATTTGTGAACATAAATTGTGTTATATAATGGTGTACCTGCCAAACATTGTTACTTGCATAATTGTTGCATTTTAAATTTTCCTAAGGATAAAAAGTATAAGAGGATTCTTAATAATAAACTTTTAAATTTTTACTTTTGTTTTTACATCATTATTCATTATAATTAATTTCATTTTAATTCTTTGTTCTGGCGTCTGGAGTAAGAATGAATCAAAACTCTTATTCCTACAATCATGCTATGACGTGTTAATAACAATGTCAATTATTATTGTATAATAGTTTTGTTTTAATTAAAAACAAAATTTTTAGTTTAGTTTAGTAAATAATAAAATAAAAGATTACCTTATTTTATTTTTAGTTTTTATTGCAATCAATACTGTGTATAATTTCTACGGTGTAATTTATAACCAATTGTTGAAAAAACTAGGTTAGGTATAATAAGAATGATTTTTTGTACCTGTATTGTAAAAATCATTATTTATAAATAGGTACCTACAACACAACATTTTAATAATAATTTAGTATTATAATATATATACTATATAATATTATAGTAAAGTAATCTTGATGCTAAATCCTTAAGGCTAAAAATTTTTGTTTTAAAAACTTTTAAGTTTAAAATATTAAACTCAATTAAAAACATGTACAACAAATAGGTACCTATACTAAAGAGCCTTACTTGGGCCGGGTTGGCCCTACCCGATGCCGGAATGACTAGGCCCCAAGCTTAAAAATTTAGTTTTAAATAGCCAGGCCAGATTGGACTAAATTAAGAACTTAGTTTTAGTAATCCGGATCTTACCCTCATAATTAATTAGTACAAGCTGAATCTTGCACTCATAATTAGTTAATATGGGTTGCGCTCGTACTAAACCTTTTTGTGTTCATTGGTCTCAAATGTATCCCATCTTCCCCTAGTTCCTACATACTTCACCGAGTTGAACAATGTAATTTTATATCAATTAAATGAGCTGGATCAGATATATCCATATAAACTTGTATGAATTGGTCTGGGCTTCAAAAGTTAAGTATTTTACATCAAGGCGGACTGGGTCATATACTTTGAATAGTTGTGACGACATTGCCTCTTTCGTTTAATTTTATGTAACAAACTACATTGGGTCATATTCTTAAGGCAATTGTGCTAGACCAGGCTGTGTCATATAGTTCAGGCACATTTATGGGCCAGGTTAGATTGAACATTTAAATATTATTAATCGGGTTTGGTTGAGCTTAATGTATACATTTTTCTTTTTTGGGTGGACTTGGACATTAAAAATTAGGCTCAGTTCTACACGAAACCTTGCTTAGAACATTATTTTTAATTTAGATGTTTTAATGGTTTAAATACATATCTTATTTATTTTTATGAAATCACCCTTGATTCATATGATATTAAATTAATTGATTTAATAGGGATGTACATTTTTCTCTTCTTTATATTTTCAGTTATCAATTATGATTTGTATTAAAAATCATAATCAATGTTTAGTTTTGTTTTAATCATAGAGTACTCTATGATTTTAATTTAATTTTGCTTCTGATAACAGCAAATTGCCATAATTACCTATGATTAGGTATTAGTTGTTATTATATCTCTTGAACTAAATTTGTGTACTACTAATTAATATTGCATTTAATTTTTTTACTATGGCACGGTCAAGCAGAAAATATTTCAATTTTAGTTTTTGCATTTTAGACAAAAACTAACTTCTCCTAAATGGAATCGTTTCAAAGGAGTTCGTCTAAGGTGGAAAGACAAAATTCGTCTGAACAATTTAATTTGGAGATGTTGGCATATGCAGTGTGAGTTAAATTTTAGATTATATGTTTACATAGACTTATCACAATTTTTACTTTTTAAATGACAGTTAAGTGTTCTCTTATCTTACATTAAATGTCTGATTATAAAGGTCTTAACATTTGACATTGTAATCTTAGATATGCTTAAATAATTATACTCTTTATTATGTTGAAACTTGAATCTTTGGTAAGTGTGAAATTGTAGAATTCTTTATGTTGTATAACGTAGAAGAAAAGTTTATTATTTTTTACTGGTAAAATGTAACAATTTTTTTTAAAATAGTATCTATTTAAACTTAAAGTGTATTCAAATGAATATTACCTATTTAATACAAATTTGCTATTCAAAGAAACAAAAAAAAAACGTTTAAATAGTGTTATGTTTAACTTACAAAAAGTTTACTTATTACTATTATGCTTCTGTTACAACTGGTAATATATTGGTGATTATACTAAAATAATTTACAGTGAATATTTTGATTAGTAGCGTTCCCACGTATCAAGTTTTGGATTTTGATGTCATGACCCAAGTTTTTATTTCTATTTATTTTTTTCTCATTGTCACTGTTATTTTCAAATTAATTTATATGTTATTAATATTTTTATCTATTTTTATTAATTAATATAATATTATTTGTTAATCAACATACTGTAAGTATGAATTTAAAAAAAATTGCCATTCACACTTGCTGTATTTTTATTAATATTTTACAAAAGAGTCATACTCGTTTATTATACAAAATAAAATGAAAATTATATTCCTTCATTCTTAAAAACATTTTATATTATACACCATTGATTTTAATATAAATTTTTAATTTCCTCTCATCTTTATTTAATTCAAATATTAATTAGTATGCTAGGTATGTGTATTCTTATTCAAAATATTATTTATTATACCTACTATTATTTGCTATTATTATTTATATTTTGTTTTTACTATTATCTATTATACTAATTTTAATTAAGTTTAAATTATCCATTAACTATTGTTATTATTTTTTTTAAATCTATTTTTAATCCAATATCTAAGTTATATTGATAACATTAAGTTATTTGATGGTATACATTGCTATAGTATATGATGCTATAGGAAAGTTGATTACTTATGCAATCTTCCCTCATTTTATATTATAAGCGTAGCTAAGAATGTATTGTTTTTACAGTTATATAATATATATATATATATATATATTTTACTGTATAAGAAATGCTCTGATTTTTAAAGTCAGTACTTTTATGTTAGTAACTTTTCTGATAGGTCTATAAACTAAGGTGGTACTTTGAGGGATCTCAAATTTGAGAGTTCAAAATTAATAAAAGTTACTATCAAAAAACTAAGCAAAAATTAAAAAAAAGCGTTACAAATTATGGCTGTGTCTTTTGATAATGGATTTAGATTATTAGCCATAGTTTCCAAAATAACGATCAGAACAAGTTGAAACTTTCACACAATACTAATATATGCAAAATATAGGTTTGATAGTACAAGTTTCAAGTGATTTTGATAATTTTTTAGCCAAGTATAAAACTTTTTGAAAATTTCCATTTTATTTTTATTTGATAAAAAATTTAATTTTCTACTACAAGTTTGAAACTTTAATACAAGGTTGGCAGTATGTAAATACATATGCTACTAAAAAATTTCAAAAATCCATAGTCACAATTTTTTTTTTTTGGTTGTTTGATGTTAGATAATTGTTGAAAATTGGTTATACCTTTGACTTACTTTTAGGAAAAAACCAAGTTATAAAATAACTTACTCAAATTTGTTATTTAAGATTTGAAAATTAAATATCTTATGCAAAACAAAATTTGCTATGTAAATAAAAAATTTCAAAAACATCTGCCCAGTAGGTTCTGAAAAATTCTAATTATAACAATGAAAATATGTAATGTTGTGCAATTATACTAAAATCTTAATAACTCCTTAATTAATAATGATCCGAATAGTTTGAAAATACATTTACGTGTTATTTAAATTAATATTTTTTATAGGTACGTATGACGGATATGACTTTTGGAATTTTTGAACGATTTCTAGAAAAGTTGTAATAAAAAAAAAGTATTGATTAAACAGTGTTATTTTGATTTTGTTAAATTTGGTTTTTACCTGGATGTTTACTAGATAACTGAGCTCGCTCAGAATTGTTTTTTTGATTGCAATGATTTATCATTGCTTTCAGATTTTAAATAGTACGTTTGAACCACAACTTCCAAAACCCACTCAAAACGTAGCCGCTACTCCATGAAATTACCCACGCAACCTAGAGTGATTTGTGTTTTTTTTATTTAATTAATTATTAAGTTAAATATAAATTTTTTCTTTTCCATTTTAAAATAAAATTTATTAAATTTTTAAGTTCATAAAAAAAAATTAAAACAACAGGTATTAAGTTTGATTGACTATTCTATTTTTAATTGTTTTATATTTTAATTTGTTTTTAGTTGTTTATATATATATATAAATAATATTCAAATTTAATTTTAAAGTTAATAATCATTAGTTATACCTAATTATTTTTGGTACAGTATTGTTTAAACTTTAACTAATTATGTATACATGTTTAGATACCTAAATATTTAGCAATAGTATGTTTTAAGTTAAATTTTAAACAGTGGTTATCATTTAATAAATTAGAAAACTTTTAAAAATAATTAAAGTGTATGTTAATATTTATAGAATTAATTGTTTCTAACAGCAAAAATTAAAATATTTAAACACAAATTACCAAAAATGATTAATAATACTTAATGAATCACTATAATATAGTTAATATATTATGTTAATATCTTGAAAAAAAAAAAAATTTTTTGTAGCCATATATTATCCTAATCAAAATTTTAATATATGATGCATTATATACTTGTACTAATGCATTATATACTATGTAATAAATAATGCATTATATACATTTGACTTATTTTATACTCATTGAACATAGTTACTAAATATTTACCCAGTTAAAAGTTAAATAGATATTGTATGTATTATAAAATGTTTGATTTCTTTATAGTTCAAACAGCTTGAACAAAAAATTAAGATTTTTAGAACATAGGTACATAAATAGCAAATATATGTATAAGGTTTTAATGTAATGTAAATTTTTTTTAAACATAACTTAAGTCATTTATAAATAAACCAGTTAAATAAGCTAACTTCAATAATGGGCACCCATGGAATATTTTTATTTACATAGTCTGTGGTTGTTCGTCCTTTGTTTTGTGTAGTTGAATATTATTTTATTTGATAACAATTTTTTATACTTAAGATTACACTTAAGGCCAAACCATGTAATTTAATAGTCATAAATATATCTTTGTAAAATTGTTAAAAACATTTATTTATAAATAATTATTTTTAGATAAATATTTATTAACTATATTATATTGCATTTATTAACAGTTATAAAGAAATTTAATTACATGATCTGTCAATTTGCATCACCTGTAGAAATTGTTGATATTCACAAACAACCAGAGGTATAATTTTTATTTATCAGTTTTTTGTTTTAGTAAGTATTAAATTAATTATTTTTCAGGCAGTTGTGTTGGAAGGAAAATACTGGAAAAGAAAATTTAATGCCGTTACTGCAGAATACAAAAAATGGAGGCTATTTTATCGGAGTTTATTACAAAATGGCTTCAAGGAAAGACAGAAATTAGTAATTATTAAAAATATTAAATCATTAATACAAAACATTAAGTACATACTATAAATATTTTCAAAACTATACTTGTCAACATTTTAAGCTTAAAATCCCCAATATAATATGACCATAGTAGTTTTGATAGTGATTGTGGTTATTGCTTGTTATTAAACAACATATTATATCATTTGTTCAATTTATCTCAAAAGCCTTTATAAGTTATGATACACTAAAAAAAAATATTATGAGAGTTATAAGTTTATTACTTAAGAGTTTAAGACTATATTATTTGTACTTTATATTTTAATTTTAAAATATAATATTATCTTAAATATGTTTTACCTACATATTGTATACAATTTTTTCTTAAAAGTATAAATCAACATTAACAAATATAATTTCTGGTATTGTGTACAAGTAGATATTATACCTATTATTAAAATTCATTAAAAAAATTATTACTAAGTTTTAAAGTTTGTTGTATCTAACTATATTAATCTGAATTTTTTGTTTGTATAGAAATAATTGCACTCATTCTTGATTATTCATTATTATTCTACTTCTTCTTACAAATAACAATATTAATAGTATGATAATACAATGATAAAATTAGTATTCACGCATTTATCAAGCTACTACAATAATTTGCTGAATTAAAAACATTGATGTAATTTAAGCAAAATATATTTTTCTTTAATTAACAAGTACGTTAATAAAAAAATTGATTATGTTTATCATTTTTAGTGATTTTTTGTTTAGTTTTTATCAAACCACAATAACTATAAGTATCATAATAATAAGTTATAAAAACTTTACCAGTACAAACATTAATTTAGTAGAATTAGATAAGATAAAGGTTGTAAATTAGTTATTTTATATATTATATGATTTAAAGTAGAACAATTAAGTTATATTTTAGATTCTGTGCGTACTGAGGAATTATTTATTTTACAATGATGTTTTGTTGGTTTACGATTTTTATTTTGTTGTTTAATCATTTCAATTTTTATGTACTCGTAATATACCCTAAAAGATAGGTAATTGTCTGAAATGGTACCTCATTGGAAGTATTTTTTAGTTCAAAAAATGAAAGTCAACATTTTTAAAAATTTTATAAACAACTTGTAATTTTCACACATTAAGAAAAGTTAAATATACTTGTATGTGAAATTAGAATTTGAAATTTTAGTATTTGTCAATTTTTGCAGTTTGTATTTTCATAAATATTTGAATTTTCTCTTGAATATTAATTTATAGTATTAAAACGACAATCTAAATTACATATTTTCTTATATGTCGATGTAATTTTTTAAAATTTGGTTTACCAAATGTTTTATAGATGTTTTTACATAATATTTTTTTTAAATTTTAATCATTATGTGTTTTTGGACATAACTCTTCCAAACATTATTCAAACTTCTTAAAATTTTCTCACATCAATAAAATGAATAAAGTTAAAATATTATTAAAAGGTATGACCATTTTTTTTTTTTCAAAAATATTTGACTGAGTCATACATAAAATATTTAAGTTTAAAACCTGTCGATTATTTATTAAGATTGCTCAGAATCATAATTTTTAAGAGAAATCTAATGCTTACAAATTGAATTTTTATTATGTACATAACCTTTCAAACCAGTCATTCAAGGCTTTGGCTCCAAATCATAGTCTCTGTCATTTTTAATTATTGCTTATGAATATAGTAAAATAATATAACTTGTGATGTACTTAATGCCTTTTTTATTTATTCTGATTTTAGTTGAATGAATTTATAGAATGGCAGCAAAAAAATTATAGTGATATACGAATTGATGATGATTATATGAATTTTATTAGTGATACACTTTTTTCTACAGTTACATCAAATCATCGACTTTTTGAGTTTCCAAACACTAGAGAAGGTTAGTGACAACATTTTAATTTTAATTGACAATGATTCTAATTTTAACTCTTTACAATTTATGCTTGGTAAAAAGTTTTTTTACTATAAGGACATAATTACACTGTACAAGAAGTAAACCATAATATGTACAATAAGAAATTTTTACTATAAATGTTTAATGATGAGAATTATTGTTTGGCTGGTCAGTCAGTAGTGTTACTTGCCTGGTTAAACTACCTGTATAAGTTAGGAGGTCTCTCGGTAAAATTTGGTTTATCTTCTGTGCAGGGCTATCATGAGTTGTGTGGAAGGAAAGTTAAATAATAAGCAGGTTTGTTTGGTAAATTAGCTTTGAATGGAATGAGTGAAAATAGAATTTGGTTAGTTGAGATTATGTTTGTATTTTTTAGTTATTGTGGGGTTTTTGATGAACTAAAGAGCAGAGACAATTTAATAACTTGTAACTTATGAAGTAGGGTTGTCACAGGGTCAAATATAGAAGTCAACCAATGGGGTACATTTTTAAACAACTAACCTTTTTTATACATCTAAGATTAAAAACTTAAATACTTAAATGTAAGTATGTATGCAAAAAACAGCTATTGGAGTTTTAATAGTCTGCATGGCTGGAGAAGAAGATAAAGATATATCTAAGTACACAAATATGTAAATAAATAAATATATATATAAAAAAATGAGTAGTGTTGTAAAATAAGTTACTGCTATAGATGAATACATACATCTGTTAAGCCACATCCATAGTTATTTGCCAACAAGTATAATATGAACCATGATTTGTGTGTTGTAACTACACAAATAAGCCCCGGTAAAGACGTGGGCGTACATTACATTTCAAAATAATGACACAGCAAAACTTTCTATGTTTTAAATTTAGTTGAAATTGGTCAAAATATTTTGAAATTTGTGAAAACAAAAGATCTGTTATTTTATTTATTTAGAAAAGCTATGAAATTCGTTTTAATAATTTATATTCAAAATAATTGTTAAAAATTGAAAATGTTGTCAGCCAAACCAGATCTTAAAAATTTTGTGAATTGATATTTTTTCAAGTTGAGGCACAACATTTTGCTTGTATCATAATATGATATAACGTTTCGTAAATCTTTGAAAAACAACTGACACCGACTTCACTTTTAACCTCCTAGCGGTCGCGCTGGCGGTGTTTACACCGCACCATTGGGAAAAACCGTTTTATTTAATTATAATTATCGATAAGATTAGTATGACCCCCTGCTATTCCTACACCTTGTATTTATAAACATAATGCAATAGTCATGCATTTTGTCTTTACTCGCAAAGTCACCAGTACGTAGTCACAAAGTGTTAGTGAACGTTATTGTATGTCAATGCGGCGTAAACACCGCGGTGCGACTAAAATTGTTTCTCATCGATAAAGTGGAGACGCTATAATGTAATTTATAAGGGATAAATTCCTTAAAAATTTTTCTTGCAAATAATCCAGAAAAAATTTACTCCAGAAGACAATATCTTTTTGAATTATCAATGCAATTGATGGAGGAAAACTTGAAAAAAAGATCCGAATTAAGAAGTTTACCAAAAGACGTGGATATTTTTCTCTCTAAGTATAGAGATAGTTCAGTTTCTGAAGCTGCTCCGTCAAAAGTTCGGCCGATTTGCTATATTTGTGGGCCACATAAAAATAATAAAACTGGTGTAGTATGTAATAATTGCAAAAAACATGTCTGCAAGCACCACAGTGTACGGCAAGTAAAATGCAATGCGTGTGATAAAGACTACAATGAAATCGAAGAAGATGAAGAAGTATAGTTACTTAATTTAAAAACAAATTTTATTTAAGTTTTTATTGAAAAAAAAAAAATGTTTAAATAAATGAATTTATTTTAGTTAATAATACATTGTAATAACGTTAAAAATACATTTTTTAAGTAGAATTAAAAATTTTTGATATAAACAATATTATGTAAAAATAAAGTTATTTGATAAATTGAATTGTTTGTAAATTTCATTGTAAATTATTCCTTACGTGTAATATGCAAAATATAAGATAACAGTTCTAAAAATCTACACTAAAAATAATGAAATAAAATAGCGGTGTTAATTCCGCGGCGCGACTGCCAACGAGATTCTCATAGGCGCGACCGCTAGGAGGTTAATTTGCATTTTGCAAGATGTACACGAAAATTCCCCGGTAACGTGGAACGGAGAAAACGGT
>CM029360.1:28783391-28957113 GCA_017140985.1 Hormaphis cornu
CGTTGAACTTTGAACTGAGACGGATCGTTCCGATTGGCCGGGAGTGATGTTGTTGATAGTTATTTTTTATTTATTAATAACGACGTGCTGGGTTTTCCGGCTCGACTTTCCTCGGTAACTAACGTGCAAGCCGCAAACGGAGAAAACGGGCGTTGAACTTTGAACTGAGACGGATCGTTCCGATTGGCCGGGAGTGATGTTGTTGACAGTTATTTTTTATTTATTAATAACGACGTGCTGGGTTTTCCGGCTCGACTTTCTCCGGTAACGTGCAAGCCGCAAACGGAGAAAACGGGCGTTGAACTTTGAACTGAGACGGATCGTTCTGATTGGCCGGCCGTTCGTTACATAATTAATCTGTCTGGTACCGCGTATACCACGTATACAATTACGCGCATTACGACGGAGCGATCCACGGAAAAAAATAAAACAGTTTTTAGCTCTGTCTCTCTAGCATTCCGTATACAACCAACGCGTGCGAGTGAGAGGTCCGAGCGTTGAGACGAAACTTAATGTAATTTAATGTACTTAATGTACTTAATGTATACTAAACTTAATTGTCTCGCTATCGGGTCAAGTTGTTGGGAGCGGTGTTTTTTCCTTATTTATTTGTGTTTCTTCTCGGTGTTTCTTACGTGCAGAAAGGAGTCTTTTCAGAAAGCAAGACTTTTCGATATTATGTACACAATATTCCATATTATTTGTTCATAAATATTTTTTTTCACATTATAACCAATGCTGTGTGTACTTATTTATACTGTTCTCATTGCAACGTTGGTTTTTAGAAAATAAATAAATCACTAAAAAGTATAGTAACGTTTTGTCATGTCATTTTATAAAATATCAAATTTATTAATCGTTATGTAGTTTAAAACATGTAATATGAGATATTATGTTTATAAATATAAGAGGTATTTGAATAAGCCATAGTCGTAGATAAGAGTTGTAGAATTGGGGATTTGTCATTTATATGTCATATTATTTAAGTGTTGATCAATTATTGATCTAGCTAGTAGCTATACATACTAGCAAGTGTAAAACATCCTTATTTACAGTATACATTTTAAACGGCTCACTACATCTCATTTGGCATTTAAGTATTTAAAAACTTAACGTTTATTTCATTATCTTAATTATTTTTACATTTCGTATAAAGTAATATTTCATATAAGTTTAGTTACTGCATTGCAAACAAAACAAATCATTATAAATTGGTTTAATGTATGAAGTTCTAGTTAATATACAACGAGTATTTTAATATTTTGACCTTTTTAATATTAAAATTTTTTTTTTAAATATGTTTATAATTAAGTCTAATGTAATCAGTTACCGGACACATCAGTGTAATAATTAATTGACCTTAACTTTGTACCCATCTCCAAAATTTGTTTAAATTTGTGTTTTTAGTAAAAAAAATACTGCATAGAAAAACTTGTAAATTTTAATTGTAAATTAAAATTTAATCTTTAACATTGATGATATGTTTGTTTTTTTATTCTATTCCTTGACTTAAGTGCTTTATAAAAGGGCAGAGATGATGTTTCTTGTTATTAATCAACTGTGCTTAATTATTGTACTTTACAATTTCTTCTAGGTTCTAGTCTTAAATTTTAACCTTTGATCTACCATTAAAAGTACAAGTAGCATCAAAATTGTTTTGATTAAGATATGAGTACCTAATTACTACAGTATACCAATATGTATAGAGACCAGACATAATTATTTTTTAAAAACAGTACTGGTCAGTACTTGTTTTTGGAAACGTGTCTTACTGTCCTAAATAAAAAGGTTGAAATACACCAAAATTGACTTATTTTTAACGGTATATCTAATTAAAATGGAAAATATTTTTAAATAACTTACTTGTGAAATAGTTGTGTGTTAAGTTTTGTTAAAAAAAATTATAAGAAAATTAAAATTATCCTTTTCAAATAATTTTTTTTTTTTTTGACTGGGCTTACAGATCAATTTTTGATAAATAATAAGACTTTAAATAAATAAAATATAAAAACAGTTTAAATAATAATAGTATGATATAAGTAATAATAAAACAAAATTAATTAACAAAGTTTAAATTATTATCTTAAAAGTCACATGGTTTGAGCAGGTATAGTAAATTGAAAATCTATAAAATGTCAACATGTTATGTTTCTAAATAAATAACTGTTTTTTTTTATTGTTATTGTATTATTTACTTATTAGTTATAATCTTTGATCGTTTGGTGGAAGCTAGAGATTAAATTATTGTACATATATTTGTATTATTTTGACATAAATAATACTGAAATAATAACAAAATAAGTCTTGCATCAAATAATTTTAACATTACCTATGGGCGTTATGTCTGGTATTTTTATTCAAGCAAGCAAATTTTTGCCCAGAAAAAATGCCTTTATACCATTATTTTAATATAATATAACTAATAAGGATGTATGCACTGTATGGGTATCTTTATATATCTGTGGATGCAATAATCTTGTATAATGTATGCTTTTAATTTTGCACCTAAAAGTCTGTTGTAGGTATTTATCAATAATTTATACATTATATCTTACTACAATAATTTGTAAGTAATCTATTGAATTCTCTGGCTATAATGAATCTCTGTCTAAATTATTGTAGTAATGATTTATAATTAGATATTATTTACTTATTTAATTGTTCTTATCGGCTTATACTTACTAGTGTGCATCCCAAATACTACTTGAAAAACCAATTAAAGTGTTTATCATTTGAAAAACATAATTTCATTGATTAGATTATAAGAAACCCATATACACCACCTATATAGTCCGCCCACCGTCATTGCCATACGCAATACTAAACTAAATAAATTATATTGTTTTGTAACACTTGTGAATAGCATAATTATTTTTGTATGTTTGAGATTTCCTGTAATCAGCTCGTACAGGTTAAAGTCTACATGAAGTCGATATGCTCAATTTGATGAAGGTATTCAAAAACGCAAATTATACAAAATTATTCTGGTTCTATTTGCATCAAAGTCGTATCAACTACAGTCCACAGCAGCTGATACTGCAAACGTCTCCCTATGCCTGTTAACTTATTGCATTGTTCCTATTTAAAAATTCCTTTACTCTTGAACAAAAAATGATTTTAGATTTTGAATGTAGCTAAGAACATAGTATTAATTTCACAACGTCTTTTTTTTCTGTAAACACTTTTGAGTAATAGAAATACGCCGATCGTTACATATAGTACCTCAAATAAAAGGTAATCAACCTGATTTGACTATATTTTTTACCTAAAATTGGTTCTTTAGCAGAAGCTTCTTTTGAAATTTTCAATAGTTTTGAGTTATCAAGCAAAAATAAAAAAGTCAAAATTCCAAAAGTACTCCAAATTATTTCAAAATGTTCATGCAACATTAAAAATAGTTCTTGTGTGAAATCAGAACCAATTTTTGAAAGAGAGTTTTGTAATCTTAGAATTTGTAGATTTTCAAATTATTATTTTGTAAAACTTCATTTCTTATTTATTCTTAATTTTATCAACAACAAAAAAACATTAACTTCTGTTAAATTAAAAAAATTGGTTTATGATGTGTTGGTTTGTAGAAGTTTTTAAATTGTTAATATAATATGTGTTTTTGGCTATAACTCTTCCAAAACTTGTTTACGTTCATTGAAATGTTCTCACATTATTGGCACAGATAAAGTTTAAATAAGTAATAACTAATAAACATTTTTAAACAATTTGATTAAAATTTTTACACAAGTTTTAAAACAATTTTTCTATAGTATGCTTTTAAACAATTTTAATAATCATTTGATATTTTTACTTTTATCCTTATGGCTTTATTCATTACGTTGTTATTTTTGTTCACAATAACTTTTCCAAAAATTATTTAAACTAATTAAAATATTTGCTCAATATTAGAAAGGATAGATTTAAAACTTCATAAAAGTTTCAAAACAATTTGAACCAAATATCAAACTTTAAAATTAAAAACTTTTTGAGTTTTTGACTGAGCAGTGAGCTTAAACCATATTTTTGTAAGTGGATTATATTTAATAGGCATAAATATCAAACTAAATTTCATACCACCCAAACAGTCACCCACCCAAAGCTGTAACCTACTCTCTAAACATTTCTGTATTTTATTCTTTAAATGTTTTTATTTATAGATGTTAACTATCTGTTATATTAATGAAAACTGAATATTGAAGTATATTAAAATGGCGAATCTTAATAAAAATAAAAAAACACTTGGTTTGAAGATTTGTCTCCATGCTATAGCATGAACACCTGGTATAATATTATATGTTTGAGCAATTTGTGGAATTTGCCATGCCTTCCACCCCCACTATTTTAATTTATATAATTAATAGAGAATTTAGGGATGGACCAAATATTTATAATCGGCTATTTGATGTGACTTATATTATTTCAATCAAGTATAAAATAGTAGTATTTGCTATTTGGCATATAGGCCAAATTTTAAATAAATTATTTAATCAATTATTTAATCAGTGTTACTAAAATAGTATAACAATGTATAAAGAATCAACTGTTTATACTTTTTTATTTGTGTAAAAATTTAAATATTTAATTTTTAACTTTTTAATATTTTTGATTAGGTAACTTTGGTAAAAATTTCTACCAATTATTATTGTTAAATATACTGCACCAAATAATACCAGTTATTCTGCACCTAACTATACCAAATAATATTGACTTATATAATACTTGGTATGCTTAAGGGAAAAATTTTCTTTGATTTTTCCTAAAATACTAAGTGCTATTTACAGATAGATAATTTCATTCTTAACAACATACAAAATTTCAAAATCTTAAAAATTTAATAATGCCTACTTGATATACATTATTTTCATTAAAAAAAAATTATTTTCTTAAAATTTTGCCAATCTTTATTTATAATTTCTGAATACAAAAATTTTAAGATCAGTTTTCCCAAGTTTTCAATTCCTTTTTATAAAAATACTGAGTCAAGCTTGTATTAAAGTTAACTCTAAATCAAAATGTTTATAAAAAGAGCGATTAAAAGACTTCAAATACTTAATATTAAAAGAGTTCTATGTTTAGACCAATAATGATCAAACTACGATTGCATCATAATATATCATTTATTGAAAACTTGTGCTCATTTTGTGACAATGTTAAATATTTTAGACAGCTATTTAATGAGTTGTTACATTGGTGTATGGTTATAACTTATATTCAATTGTGGTTATAAAATGTCCTTACAATTAATATATTACGTGTTGTACCGAAATAGCACCGTTTTATAAATATTTTTTAATGTGCATTTGGGAACTCCTGCGTGGATTTTTTCGAAATTTTTGGATACTGATAAGTATTCAAAATTTGTTTGACCTATGATACTAAATTTCAAATCTTAAATAACAGATTACAAATATAACAAATTTTCCAACTTTAAACAACCGAAAAAACATTGTGATTATTCGTTTTTGAAGTGTGTTAGTCACTAATAGAACTATATTATGTTTCAAAATTCGTATTATACTTTCTAAACTTTTCCTGGGAAACAAAGAATCTAGTTAAAGAATATTGGAAATTTTTTAAAGTACCTATCAAAGTTCTATATTTAACTAAAAATGTGAAATAAAATAAAATAAAATATGCGAATAACAAAAGCTAGCAGAAAGTGGGTTTATGCGCAAATGTAAAGATCGGAATATAATATTAAAGAATTGATTGTTGTTTGGTTTGGGGGGGAGGGAAACATGTTAAAATAAATAAATCTAAAACGCGGCTTACACGTAAAAATTAATATAAATGATTTATTTTATTTATTTAATTATTTTTCTAATAAGAATAATGGGCCTCACTGAGTATAGAAGCTCAGGGTCATCATATGATGTGGATACAATTTCCTTTTTTACATAATATGATGCACATAAATATTCCAGTAAAGCACTAATTATGTAATTATTATACCTAGGTACTTCAAAACCCCAAAGTTTTAGCAACCTAACTTTTTTAATAGTACAAAAAATGTTTGAATTTTCATATGTACCTATCATAATAAAAGTTGTTTTTGTTTTTTGTATTTTAACAATTCGCAAAAATCATGTTGAAAAAATATGGAAGCAATAGGTTGCATGGGTAGTTTGATGTTGTGGGTCACTTTTTTGAAAGTTTTAGACATTGTATAATATAATAATATAGTAAAAAATAACGATTTTGAGTGAGCTCAGATTAACTATACAATTGTGCTGTAACACTAAATATATTATTCTAGTCTTTTATATATGTAGAATTAAAAAGAGTGATATCAGTTTGAAACTGTCATAATTGTTCAAAACCAAAATTGTATTATCATGAGAAAATTATTTTAAAACTAATACCAAAAAACCCATCCAAAAATATTAAATATCACAGATATGAAATTTATTTAATTTATTTTTTTGTAATTGAATGTTATATTTTTAGAATTTTCTTTAAAATTGTTCAAAAATTTAGAAAGTTATGCCCACATGTAAAGAAAATCTATTTAAATAACGTGTGAAAATTTGAATCCATTTAGACCATTATTTGCGGAATTATAATTAATTATAAATAAATTTAATTATATATTAATATAATTTAATTATAAATTTACAATTTAAGTATCAATTGCACAACAGTGCGTAATAATTTCATTGTTATCGTCAATAATTTTTTTTTACGTTTTCAGAATCTACTGTGTAGATTTTTTAAAATTGTTTGATGTAGATAGCAAATTTTGTTTTACAAAGTATGTTTAGTTTTCAAATATTAAATAACAAATTTGTGTGAGTTATGAATGTTTTTTGAAAGTAAGTTACAAGTATAACCAATTTTCCAATTTAAAACAACTAAAAATAAAAATTGTGGCTATGGATTTTTGAAATTTTTTAGTAGCGTATAGATTTATATAAAATTTTCAAAACTTTTTGTGGAAAATTAAATTTTTATCAAACAGAGATTACAAAATAAATAGAATTCTTAACTTCTTCTTCCTGGCAATCTTCTGCTATCTATTTTTCCTTGTAGAATACGTTGGAGAATGTCATGCCTACACTTGTTTCGCATAATATGTCCTAAGTACTGGAGTTTCCTGCATTTAACTGTTATAACTAATTCTTGTTCCTTTCCCATTCTACGCAATATCTCAGTATTGGTAATTTTCTCAGTCTATGATATTCTCAAAATTCTTCTGTTTAACCATAGTACAAATGCATCTATAAAGTTCTATACTTAGCTCAACAATTTTCGAAATCTCTTGAAACTTGTGTCAGACCTGTATCTTACTTAATGTTATGTAAAAATATCAGCTCATTTCGACAATTATTATGGAAATTGTGGCTAAAAAACAAAATATACTTTAACGTTATTTTTTTAATTTTTGCTTATTGGTTTTTTACTATTTATTTTTTTAACGTTTAAATATATGACCTCTCAAAGTACCACGCGACAAAGTAGAGCTACCACAATCCGGTACTGAGTGTAAATATGGGGCCATTATTTTATTTATTTATGCATATGACATTTTTCGGCTTATCAATTGGGCCATTATTGAAGAAGTTATTGTCATTTCATAGTAGTAAAAAAAAAATACACACACACACACACACACACACACACACATGTTAAAACCATTACTTTCTTCGTTACACTCAGAATCTAAAATATTTTGTAAAATTATCGTTTTGTACATTGGTCATAACTTATAACCTAACACCGTGGTTATAACAGTATAGAATGCTCTTTATGGCCGTACAGACATCGACAAATCAAATCACATATTTACACAAAAAACAATTATTGTAACCTATCGTTTTTTAATTTGCAATTGATCAAGCAGTGGCCACAAAATACACCCATTAAATTGTAGATTGTTGTAGAAAACACCATATTATAGAAGTATATTAAAAGCCATTGTAACTACTTATTGGCCGCAGCAAGTAATTAGTCGACACGAACGTTTGTGTGAAGACGTGGTGTGTAATGTGTATTAATAATGTATTATTGTATGTATGTGTACGTAGTGTGTGTGTATATATTTATAATACGTATGTGTATAAAAATATTTACACACTAATAAATCCAATTTTTATACTTTATACTTTTTTTAGTACCTACATTATTAAAACATATTTTTGTGTTTTATACATTTAAACAACGCCCGTTTTAGTATAAGCGTTTCAAGGAAGAAAAAAAAATAGCAAAACACTATATTTTATCGAAATTAATACGTTCTTTTTTGATAAGATTAGTTTTCGAACATGGCTTTTTTTAAAGAGGTCTAACGCGGTAGTAAATCCATATCAGCAAACTAGTATTGAAATCGTGTATTGAACGTAATTTACACGCCCAGAGGCCAGAACGCCGAGCTCCGATATTCTAATATGTTATTTCATAGCCGCTTACAAGTTACAACATATCCAATAAACATCAAACGTGCTCGTATTATACGACAGTAAATTAGTGATGCATTATATATTTTTAACTGAATAAAAGTAATTCCTAAATTTTAATATTAGTCATACATTTGTAAGGTGAGCAAAGTGGAAATAATTTTAGTACCATATTTATATTTATAAATTTTAGTTCAATAGTTTTTTTTTTTTTTTTTTTTTTTTTAAGATCAATCAATAAACATAGCCGATTTAATACAACCAAGCTTAGGACAACTGCAGCCAAATTTAGATGAATTCATGGATACCATAGAACCATTACAAGGTATGATATTATTTTATGTTTATACTATTATCTATGTCTAAAATGAATGTATTTATTGTACACAAATACAATTCTATTGTATTGATTCAACTTGGGTAACTCAAACATTTTTATATTTTACTTAGCACTACATTTCTAGTACAAATTAGTATTATAAACCAAAACATTTTAACTTAAAACTAAATTGCTAGTTTGACTACACATTTATTTCTGACTCTTATAATAGTTTAATTCACAGTTGAAAAATAGGTATTATCTATAGTTTTACACCAATTATTTTTAATAAGTGTTAGCAGCACTGCTATAATTATTTACCATAATCTATCTAGTACAGTTGATACATTTTGTTAGAACTAAGAATTGAAAAAAAAATGAATCATAATAATAATAATAATTATTATTATTATTATTATTAGTTATTAATTTATGTTGTACAATAATATACTATTGTGTTCTTTAATTCCTACTCAATAGTTTTGAGTTATTTCATCATTTTAACCTCAAAGTTTTTCTTTGATTGATTATCAAAATATTATATATTAATAAATTACATTACATAATTTCAATTTTAGATTATATTTATAGCAAAGGATGTATTGATTTTACAATGATGTTTTTTTTTTTCTAGAAACACTTTTTCAGGTACCTGAATCTCTCTGATATGTTCATGTATTTCTTCTCAAGATAATTATATTGATATGGGTACCTTATTTGAAGAATTTTTAGAACTTTTTAAATTATGATCTAATAAACAAAAAAGTCAAAACTTTTAAAAGCGCCTCAATTACTTAAAATTTTCCTACATCATTAAAATGGGTAAACTCAAGTTACCAAAAAAAAAAAAAAAATTGTATTTGATTTCACGCAAAGTACCTATTAAACATTTAAAATTTTTTAATTTGTCAATTTTCCATGTAGTTTGTGCACTTTTAGTAAAATTAACTACAGATACTATTGGCTAAGCTATTCTTTTGATCACTTGACTGACAATAAATACATTTTACAATGAATTAATGTTTTTATTATACTCAAATATTTATATTTAACAAAAAGATCTGAAATTCAAATTTAAATTTTCTTTACCTAACATTTAAAATCTGAAACAAATAAATGAGTACCTTCTAAACTTAATAATTTATTTTATTACTTACAAACTTTCTTCAAACATGTATAAAAGAATAATCAGTAATTAATAGTCAAATTTAAAAAAAAAACATTGCATTATTAGTGTTTATCATTTAATACTACTTTCTCTTAATTTTTACAGTTTGTATTAATTTTAAATTGATGAATTGTTTAATATTTATTTTCAGATCTTTTTAGTCCTCCTCCTAAGCTTCCACCTGTATTAGAAGAATGTCATTTGCCGTCAGATTCTTCTACCAATCTATACAACAGTCAGTCTTATGGAAATGTAAATCAGACATGTTATCAGACAAACCAGCATCCAATGTCTTTACATTCAGAACTAAACCAACTTAAAATGACAAATATGCGACAAGAAACTGCTGATTCTTCATGTCCATTACACACTGGTAATTATTCAACAGAAGAAAACTACCAATCAAATTTTCCAACAATGTTTCATCAACATTCAAATGGAAATTATCAATCAAACAATCATTCATACAACAGTATTTCTTCGGGAGGTACAACACAAACTCACCAAAATGGAATGCAATTACCACCACCACCACCTGCTTATCCATTTGAATTCAATACATCTAACATTGGTCATGAGTCGGTTGTAAATTCTAATAGTTACAGTCAACATCAAGATATGACTGATAATTCTGTGATGACTTATGGAGATGGATCATCATCATCCAACAATTTTAAAAATAGAACTCAACAAGTACAAACATATAGCAAGTTCCCTCCAACTATAAGAAATGCACAAGAACACTTTGCAACACCAAAAGTAATTTGTTATTTTACTTTTACTACAAATATATTTTAAAAACATATTTTTACTATACATTTCAGATTAGACAAACTCAAAGATCACGAGGTAGACAAGCACTTCCAAAACAAAAAATTATGCCATCAAGTATAAATTCTCCAAACGATAATAACCAAAGTGTTTTACTTGCTCAACTTCTCTCTTCAAGTAAATTTTATTTACATTACATTTTTTATATAAAACAAAATTTAGCAAATACATTTTCCATAGATAATATTTTTTCAACACAAAATTCGTCTGGAGTTCCTCACAATATGACTAAATTTCGAAATACAAATGGATCTTATCAATCATACCAGCAAGTACCTCAAGTTCCTCAGATACAACAAATACCATATCAACTAATTGAGAGAAGAGCAAGAACGCCTGATCATGTTTTAACTTCTTACACTGATCACCTTGTTTATCGAAAACCGAGTCCGGTTTTTATGAACCAAAGGTAATAAAATATTAACTACGTTTATGAATAATAATAATTTTTTATTTATTACTTAAACACATAATTTATTTTCCTTAGTGACTGTAATCGTAATGTGTATAATTTATTAACTCCTAATACTCGTGGACTTCTCGATGCAGTTGGAACACCTGGCGGTATTCATCAGCTACCTCAAATTCAACCTCGATTTGATATACCACATTCAAATTCCCAAAGTTATTCTACCTATAGACCCCCTCCAAGTCATGAATATGTCAGTCACTCTGTTATAGACAAGCAGTCACCTCCAAGTAATCTAACTTCACCTACAAATAATTACAGCCAACCTTTAATTACTCCAATTCCTCAATCTCTAAATATATCAACATCTCCCATGGCATGTAGTACGGATATTTGTCAGAAGACTCACTCTCCAAATGTATCTAATGAGTCTGGAAATTTATCACAAAGGAATGATGGCTCAATGTTGATACCAACAAATGCAATGATTCCTGGTTCTTCACGTACTCCATATAAGGTAATATAACATACTGATATGATTAACAGTTATATTTTTTATCATGTAAGCAAATATTTGTGTGAACTGCTCATGAGCTTAAGGCTTAGGTTGAAATATGTGCAGGAACATAGGAGAGTATGTCATATAAATGCAGAACAAAAACGAAGGTGCAACATTAAAAATGGATTTGATACGTTAAATATGTTAATACCACAAATAAATCAAAATCCAAATGCAAAAATGAGTAAAGCTGCTATGTTACAAAAAGGAGGTGATTATATTGTACAATTGAAAGCAGAACGGTCACGGCTGTTTGATGAGAGACAAAATTTGCAACAACAGGTTGAAGCGCTTAATTCATCTATTGGGTAAAAGTTGCTTGTTTTTTTTAGTGT
Source organism: Hormaphis cornu (assembly GCA_017140985.1). NCBI lineage: Eukaryota > Metazoa > Arthropoda > Insecta > Hemiptera > Hormaphididae > Hormaphis > Hormaphis cornu. The sequence continues at coordinate 28,795,397 of CM029360.1, forward strand.
TTTTTATATTGTATTTAATAATTTATTTTGATTTAATTTTATAGTAATTGTCAAGCAATGTTACCTGCTACAGGGGCTCCTTTTTCTAAACAACGAACTACAAAAATGAAAGAAATGTTTGATGAATATGTCAAAAAAAAAACTCAAGAAAACTGGAAGTTTTATATTGTATCCTTGAATTTATTTATAGTTAGTAAATATTTCTTGTTTTTGGTGTTATTATTATTAATTTTTACTTTTTACTTTGGCTTTTGTGTGAGCAATATTTACTCGACAGTCTGATAAGCATGATCAATGCATGCGTGTAATAAATTGTAATCATGATTCATGGCCCTATACTAAAACTGTTGTAATGTAGGTAATATAAAGAAAATACACTCAGCGTTTAACTATTTTATACTTCTATACATAATATTTTTATTTGTTAATAATTAATCTTTATTTTTATGCTGTTTTTATGATTTAGATTGTATAGTTATTACTTATTTGTTTATAATTCCATACAATAAGTATTTGAATTTCCTTAACACATATTATTTAGCTGGGTTTAATTGCCGAGCCATTATTACATTCTTTTAGTTCTAGCGTGTCTAACTCAAGTTATGATGAAATGCATCGTACTACTCAACAGTGGGTAGAACAACATTGCACACTGAGTGATCTCAGGCCATGTAGGTGTTGCATTTCAAGTTAAATAATATTATTAATGCAAATAATTCTTTGATTTATTTAAGATCTTGCACAATTCATACCTATTTTTTATGCTTATTTACCTATAGTCAATTATATATAATTAATTATATAAATACTTGCACATATTTTTGTTTATTTATTATTTTTTATTTTTTAATCGAACCAATTTAAATAATAATTAAAATTCTTAGTATTTTTTAAATAGTACTAAAGAACCAAACATAATTTTGTATAATATAATTCATAATATTATTCAAATAGGTTCTTGAGTGCTAATTATAATTTAACATGGCACAATTCATTTCAGTTGCGTCAAATGCATTACGAAATCTATGTACGTCTACAGAAATTCTATCAGATCCTAATAATTTGCCCGAAGAAATAAAAAACATCATTCAAAGAAGTCATTCTACAAACCAACAAACAGGAAATCACAACTAAAAAATACATATAATTAATAATTGTATATGCTATTTGTTTTTAATATTATTTTATGAATTGTTTATGTTGTTGTTTTACATCTTAAATTGTTAATTTTTCAATATATTATACTCTAAAATTATGTGAGTTAAATTATTGGATTTTTTTTTTATCAATCTTACACGTTACACATTTGTAAGTAGGTCCACCTATATTATACTTACATTATTTGTTATTTATTTTTTGTGTGATAATATCTGATTAGTTTGTAAAATATATTTTTATCATCTATAAAAGTATACTTATTATATTTTATAGTAGGTATATCATTATTACCATGCATGCAATTTTTAGAAGACATCATGATGGATTGTGAGGGAGGTGAAATTAAGTGAAAGTTACTAAAGACTTGTAAAACAAAATAAATAAATACATGAAATTATGTAATTATTTGTTTTAAATTCATCAAAGGTTATGAAATCAAATATCTATGCTAGGTTACTAGAATAGTTATTGACTTGATTTTGGGGTAAACATAATCCATGAAGCTCCTCTGATTCCTTGTTACCCTTCTATAGGTAAATACAATATAGCAAATAACAATCGGTGCTCAAATATGGGGTATGCTCAAGGTGGCACAGAGCTCCCCATCTTTTTCAAAATATTTTAGCAAGAGGGTATGTAGTAGAAGCAACTTGCTTGCTCCGAGCAAGAAATGCTTAGTTGAGCAAGTACTTACAGATTTTCGGGGGGTAATACCCCCTCGGTCGCCCCCCTGAAATAAACACTGTACCTGGCCCTGTATATCTTTTGTAACTTCATCCATTACCACAGAAAACAAGTAAGGGCCCAAAGCCGACCCCTGATGCACACAACAGTTTTCATTATTATTAATTACGTTATTGTTGTCAAAATTGTTTATTATTTTACTAACTTTAGGTACTAAAAATAATGACTATAAGTTGGCCGAGTTGGCTTTTTTTTTTAGCTAAAATTCAAGTAAGTATAAATATATACATATTCTGTCCGGCGAGAGCAAGAGCGAATTTAAATTTCAAACGCGGGCCATATTGCATAGAGGCAACAGATTTTGCAACTCTGCGCGCAAGATAGGGGCGGTTCACCGCGTGTTATTGATTTTTTACTCGGCAAATAGAATAATGTAACCGTCAAGACAGTTTCGTATTATGCAAAGTCTCGTATCACTAAAATATTAAATAACAATGTGAGTAACAAAAACCCAATGAACAGAAATAATAAATCGGTGAGCAACTCTTTTTTGTGACTCGTAAGTCGTAATAGATGAGAAATGTACTACAATGGACGCACAGTGTCTGTTGGCCGTCAATAATAAGGGGAAGATTTTCACCTTGTCTGCGTCTGACGATCAATGGCAACCGTTTCCATACGTCGGCGTAGACTTGAAACACGTGTCTGCCGTCGAAAACTACATATGGTCCATTGGGGGAGACAATCAAACATATCTTTTAGCGTACAATTTAAGCGAAACAATAAGAATTAAAGAAGAAGTCTACGAAAACGAGGTAAGTATATTTGACCACGAAAATAAAATTGTCTGCAACCATAGTCCATAATTATAAAACATCACAGAATATAGAAACTATAGTATACCCATTACCCACCTACATTGTGTAGGTATTTACTAGTTTAGTTTTTTTTTTATAAAAACAATCAATAGACTATTCATGTATGTAATTGTTTTAAGGGTAAGTTTGTAGTTGTGTCTTAAACAGCAATCATAACATCATTGATTATAAATACTGGTATTTAGTTAGTTAATCATTTTCATCTACCAAAAAAGCAAAATTCACACTTCAACTTATTTCTTGGACCAAACAACAAAATAAAAATCATCAGGACTTAATTTAAAAGCATTGTTTCTGATCAAAATCTCTTTTTCGTCCCCTGTTGTTTCCGCATAAAAAATCTAGATGACCACTAAATTTTTTGCTTAGTTACAAAATTAAATCATGCAATTGCCTTCATAGAGATGGATACCTGGTGGAAGTTTTTGTAAAAGACTTTTACCTACGGACCGGTATTGTTGGTCATCGGAAAATGGTAAAGAAGAAAAATTAAAAGATAACATTAAGTTACCATCGTTTTTATGGCAATGGGAACACGAATGGAAACTAGAGACCACATTAGAAGAAGCTCCATTGAATGATGATGTAAGTCTTATAAATATGGGAAATAATATAATAATTTCCAATGTACACCATGATTATCATTTGTAAACCTATTTACATTGATTAAATATACATAATGTGTATTTAATCAACTCTATTTATTTTAATTATACCTATATTATATAAATTCTTATATTCTTTTACATTAATTTAGGGCTGGACATATGCTGTCGATTTTTTTGCAACATTTCATTCTACTAAACGCTGGAATTCCTGTGTAAGAAGGAGAAAATGGTACAGAACTAGAATATATTCCGGCACAAATTCCTGGTGCATAATTTCTCCTCTTCATAAAGATTTCACCCAGGTTTAAAAATAAACAACTTTCTGAAGTTTGCTGTACTTGGTAAATGTATGTTTTATTAATTTAGGAACCATTTATTTGTGTAAGTATTGGAGGGAACAGAATTCCTGGAGCAAACTTTGGTCTTATGATGGTTTGGGCTGTCACAGCTCAAGGAAGGGTAATTATTTGCATATTTTCATCAAACACTAAATTGTTTGAAAAAAAAGTATATAAATTTATATTGTTTATTTTACAAGATTTTGATTTATAGATTTTTTACCGTAAAAATGTTAACAAAATTTGGCCCGAAGGCAGTTTATGGATCTGTGTTCCAACTAAAGAAGGCAGTGAATCCAGGTATATTGACTGTGGTCCTTCGGGTTCAGTTTGGGTAGTTTTATGGAATGGCATGATTTTAGTCAGAAAAAGTGTCAGCGCTGGAGTACCACAAGGTTGTTATAAAATTTTTCAAGACAAAAAAATAACTAATTATTACTTTTTTACCCTCCTTTTTATTTATTATTTTTGTACAATAAGTAATTAGTTTATTTATTATATTTATTCAATAGTTATAGTACTGTGGTTATATGATTTTAAAGGTATAGAGTGGATTAGTGTAGAGACTCCAGAAAAAGATTATAAAATAACTCAATTATCAGTTGGATTTCATTCAGTATGGGCAGTAACTAATGATTCAAGAGTTTGGTATAGAAAAGGAATTGATCACAATCTTAGTGAAGGAACTAGTTGGGTGAAATTAAATACTTTTATGTTTTCTGTGTCCATAACTCCAAATGATCAAGTAAACTCAACTACTGATTTTTGTTTTATTTTTTTTAAATATTGAACTAACTATAAACATTCATTAATTTTCTACATTAATCTAGGTGTTTTCTGTGGGACTGGATAGACATTTGTACATCAGGAGTGAAGTTTCTAAAAATAACCCTACCGGAAAGAAATGGATTCGTATTCAAGCTACTATTGAAGTCAAAAAGGCCAAACAATCTGAGGTAATATTCAATACTTTTTACCTGAATATGTTTACTATAACTAATGAATTAAATCGCAAATATTATCCAAAACCTTTGACTTGCTTATAAATCTAAAATTGTAATATATTAATGTAAATTTTGCTATACCTATACATATTAAATTTTCCCTTTACTTCTATAAAAAAAAAAAATCCTTACCTATTTATAAACCTATTATCTATAATATGTACTGTTTTTAAGATTATTAAAGAAAATCAAGGAATGGAAACATGGGTAACATCACCGTTATCATACACTGAGTCTTCACATTCTGCTCCTACACATCTCTCAGGAAACATTTCAAAAAATCCTTTAAATCTAGAGTATTATATGATAGTTAACATAGTTTTTGATTTGAAAATATTGTTTATTCCATTAATTAATTTTCAGTGCCAAAGAAATCAACCCATCACAACGCAGAGTATCTGCTTGGAGTCCTAAACACAGCATTGGATCTTTAATTGGTATGGAGGCTAAACCAGAATTGTTTGTTAAAACAACTAGTAATGACACCACTCAAAAATCGACAAATACATTTTGGAGTTCTGTGGTTACAGGTTCCATTGAACCTGATTTACATTTTCTAACACAATGGTAACAAATGTTTTATCAAAATTTTAATGTAAATTCATTTTCTCAGTTATGTAAAAATTAAAAATTTTATAGGTCAATAAGGTCAAAAGATAGAAAACATTATTTTAAAAGCAAATGGAGGCAAGAAATATTAGGTAAACTCATCAAATTAAGATTACATGAACAAGAGTCTCAACACATTACCACTTTTAGTACCATATAGTTTATAGTAAAAACAAAAATTGTTTGTACCTAACCTAACTCAATTATTGTAAAGACAAATACAATTATTGTCCACTATCTTTATATATATGTAATTTATAAATCCCATGTTTTTGTAATAAATTGTTTAAATATAAAAATTCAAAATAGGTTTTTATTGTTGATGTATATGAAATTTTAAAATCAAACTTCAGAAAAAAATTAGTAATTGGTATTTAAAATAATTATTTTTATTACTAAGTGTCATTTGCTTATCTTGTTCAACATTTTATAATCTTGTATCATACACTACGTGGTGTACGACTTGAATGGAATGATGAAAATCATACTTGGTATTTAATCTTTAGAACTATTATGTGCAATATTTTATATTGTTTGAATTTATATTTGAAATATTTATTTATTTGCTTTTGGTAGCAAGAGAACGCTTATTGGCAGCGCCTCCAAATGACAATTCTCCAATGCTTCAAGATTTAATTTTTGCCAAAAAGCAGAAAAATTTTGGACATAGCAGTGCTCGAATTGGAAAAATAAATAAAAGGGGACTCCAAGACTTTAAAAATATTAGCGTCCTTTACAACGATTAAACTCAACCTAACCCAATAATTTGAAGGGGAAGTATTAAAATATAAAAAATTAAAGAAGAGCCCCCCCCCAATTCGAGCACTGGGACACACGCTACGGGAAGCACTGTTTCGGTGTCATTGGTCAAACATTTGTAGTAGGAGCGCATTGTGAGGATGCATGGTTTCAAACGCTATATTATGATTACTGATAAATGATATGATTTTGATTTGTAAAGACAAATTAGTATTTAATCGTGAAACATAGTTTATTATCAAGCAGGGTTGACTTGAAAATGCCCAACTTTTTCAATAAAACTGTAAACGTGGGTTTACACAAGATGTGAGCCACGATCTTGTGAGTTGTGACTCACAAGCGTGGTTTTATAAAGCATCACATGAATCGTGAAGGTGTTTACACGTGAACACAATTTTCATTTAGTAAGATGGAATTGTTAGTGGCAGAAGCTTGTGCTGTATTTTCTGGTGTATTGCCTTCTTGACAACTAAGACAACAATTAGAAATCGACAAATTGAAGTAAAAAGAAAATGGTGTGTATGGCAGTGGATTCAAAGACGGAACAATAATGGTTCTACATTCATTTCCCGTGAATTACAAAATGAAAATTTGGAAGATTTCAAAAATACTTTAAGAATGTTAGATACACACATACTTTTTATTAAATAAAATTCAATTTAAGATACAAAAATTAAATACAACAAAGAGAGAAGCTATACCAGCAGATACTTAACTCAAATTAAAACCATGCTACTTAGCTACAGTTGATTGTTTAAGAGCTTGGAATATTTTTTTAGAGTTTTTAAAAGTACCATTAGTTTATTTCTATGAAAAGTTTGTACTGAAATATAATAATAATAATAATTAATATTAAATTAATAATAAATATACACAGCTCTCGCAAAAGTTAAAAAAATATTTAAATATACACCTGTTTTAATTTAAGATTTTTAAATGCTTTATTTTAAACTTTATGCATAAATACTTTAATTTCAATACAACCAAATTTTAACTCTTATAAAAACTAAAAGAAATAATAACTCCTTTCTTTTACATCCTTATTATTAAATATAGGTACCTACACTTGTTTTTTAAATTTAAGATTTTTAAATGCTTTATTTTAAACTTTATGCACAAATACTTTAATTGCAATACAAACAAATTTTAACTTTCATAAAAACTAAAAAAATAACTACTTTCTTTTACATCCTTATTAACATAAACAAGAATTATATATAAAAAATTCACATATCTGAATTTGATAAGTCTAATTTAAAACATAACAAAACTGCTATCATTGGCCTCAGTGAATGGACTTTCTGATAACATTTCTTCAAACATGACAGGAGATCCAAAATCACTTGTACACGTATTTGTACTAGGAGATCTTTGTTGTTCATGCACTGCATTAGCATTATTATTTTCTATTATTTCATTCATAATCATATTGGTCATACTTTTTTGTAATACGCATGCTTTTTTAAGTGGTATGTCTCTTAATACAGATGCTATGTATTTACCAAACTGATCAAAACTGTCTTCTTTTTTATTTAATTGTTGAGTTCTTTCAGCAATACTATTCAATTGTTCTACAGCAGCTAACACAGTGTCAGTCTCACTAGAGCTTGATCTTAAAGTTTCTCTTTTTTGCGGACTTTTAAACACTTTTTTTTTAATAACTGTACTGTTAGTATTAATATTAGCAGGAGTACTTGGGACGGGTTTTGTTAAATTTAATTCTACTTCATTATTACCGAATTGTTCTTGAAAACTTTCATTTAATACATTCATAATTTGATTTTTACAATCAGTTCTTTCAACATCACTTCTATTATTTTCATTTGGTGTTACCTGAAAAATATTTTTTACCTTAAGTACCAAGTACAAAAAAATTGTGGGATGAAATTGAACAAGGCTTTTAAAATAGATGGAATTTTCCTAGATGTATAGGAGCAATGGATGGGAAACACATACTCATTAAAGCACCACCTAAAAGCGGATCAGAGTTTTACAACTAACATAATAAATAACATAAATAAACATCAGTATAGTATTATATTATTAGTATTATTTGACCAAAAATATTGTTTTACATACATTGATGTTGGTGCAAATGGTAAGGCATCAGATGGTGGTGTATTTTGAGAAAGCTCTTTTTATGAAGCGTTGGAAAACAATAAACTTAATACCCCTAAAAATGCTGTTATTGTAGCCAATGATGCTTTCCTGCTCAAGACATATCTAATGAAACCATAAAACAGAAGAAACTTAACAAAAGAACAGGCAATTTTCAATTATAGATTGTCCAGAGCTAGGCAAATATTAGAAAATGCTTTTGGAATACTTGTGAGTAAATTCAGAATTTTTGAAAAACCAATCCCTTTGATAGCTGATAAAGTAAATAAAATTGTTCTCGCATGTTGTGCAATACATAACTGGTTTCGAAAAACAAGTCAAGTCTACCGGGTCTTATTGATCATTATAAGATTATAACTATGAAATCACAAATGGAACATGGAGACAAAACCAAAGTTGCTTGACGAATCTTGAGCCAACAAATAACAGAAATGCATATACGCTAAGAAAATTAGAGATGACTACTGTGCATATTTCAACGGAGAAGAAGCTGTTTCATGGCAGTGGAAATTAATTGAATAAATTTATAACATGTTTATATTTGTAATTAATTATTTAAATATAAATTTTAACATACTTACATAATTTGAGCAAGTATCTTTCATAGTCACATATGGTTTTAAAAATGAATCCATTCTACTAAACCAAATTACATGTGGTGCGTAAATATGTTTTACAGATGTTCCTGAATTTTCACTAGTTTCAATTTTTTTCAGTTCTTGGCAGAATGAACTCCATAAATTTTTATACTTACTTATCACATGATCAGGTCTGAAACCTTAAAAAATAAAATAGTTGTTTTCATTAGTTGAAATAGATATATGAAATAAATATATACATTAATAGTTATTATAGTACTGGTAGTTAAAATGAATAATAACAGGTTCTTTGTGCATAGTATTTGAAAATAACAAACTTTCAATATTCATGGCTGATACTATTCTTTTCACTGCTTTCGCCCTCTAGCATCTCTATTTCTATATGCTTGTAATTTTGTTTCCATAAAACTTCTTCCTTTTCATAATAATCTATGAAACTCATTGTTTGTACATCATTCATTTTCATATCATTCCTTACATTATTTTCACTCATATTGTATGTAACTTTTTGTACTTTTACTATTTAAAATGAATTATAGTAATTTAATTTGAAAATGTATAATTATTAATGTGAAACTAATACTTTACAAATATACGTTCTATTGTACACTACGACTGAACTTTCACAACTGAAATATCCAACATGGTTTGATATTGTACAAACTAGTCATTACAGGTTAGTGAATGATAATTCCACTATTGTCAAATACAAATTGATTGTTTTTACAAACCGTAAGCCACGGTTTTTTGAAATACGATTGTGGCTCACGTCTTGTGTAAACCCACCCTAAAAAGCTGATAAATTACTAACAAACAATAGTTACTCTAAAACACAAACTGTTTTAAATCATCCATCCACATGAATAAAAATTAATTTTTTAAGTTAGAAGCAATACATGTATTTAACTGACTAAGTTCTAATCTGAGAAAAATGTATTGTTTTGTGTTTGTGTTATGCTTACCAACAATTCTATTGTTATTTACTATTATTTTGTTCAATATCAGTTTTTGACAAATCAAAATATGTTGATGGAATAAAAACAGTTTAAAAAAAGTAAGCGCCGAGATCAGTCTAGTTCGCATGGGTAGTTAGACGGGGTAGCGACTACCCTTTGGGTAGGCCACTAGTTTAGAGATTGTGGTTTAAACGCATTATTAAATTTCTGAAAGCAATGATAAATCATTGCCTTCAAAAATACGATTCTGAGCAAGCTCAGTTGTCTGGTATATGTCATGGTAAAAACATTACTTTAACAATAAAAATTTTATCAAGTCTGTATCTTTCCTATTTTGGTATTGTATAAAAGTTTCAGGTTGGTCCAATCTTTATTTAGGACGTTAAGACCAAAAAATTTTATTTAAATCGATGTGGAAAAAACACGCTTCCCGTAATTATTGGTTCCCCCCATAAGAAATACACAGCCGTCTGGAATGACGAGTTTTATGACAAAATAACAACTTATAATCGGCTATAAACCAAAATTGTGTTAACCAATTTTCTAAATTTTTCAACTACATATGTTAAACTATCTTGTTTAGATTGTACTAAAATTTCGAGACTTTAACGTAAAAACTAGAAGTTTTATGGAACAATAACTGCGTAAAATTCAATAATTTAAAATTTTCAAAATTCCATAACTCCCTTAGAAATGATCAAAATTGTTTGAAAACTAAGCAGTAAACTCGTTAAACCCTTTTTAATGACGCATATAAATTTTATGTCGAACGGAGCACTTTTGGGAATTCGACCGTTTTCGTTTTTTCCTCAGAACTTAAAAAATAATCAAAAATTTTAAAACGCTTCAAATAAAGTACCATCTCGGATCAATTTTATATCTTCTAAGGTATTGTAGGTTAAAATTGGAGTATTTTTTCTACATGAAAAAGTGATCACAAAAATCGAAAAAAAAAATTCTAAATTGACGCGTAAAAAAAAGTTTCCCATAATTATTTGGGCCTCCCATGAGGAATACACGGCTGCTGAAAAAAACGACAATTTCAATATTCTATAACTTCCTCAAAAATGATCGAAATTGACTGAAATTTCAGCGGAACATAAGACCCTCCTAGATGACATATATTTCAAGTCGATCGGAGCAACTCAAAAAATTGGGCCGTTTTTTGTTTTCCTAAGAACTTCGGAAATAATCAAAATTTCAAAAAACGCTTCAAATAATGTACTATCTCAGATCCATTATCTTTCTTTTAAGGTATCATGCGTTAAAATTGGTGCAGGTTTACTATAAGAACTTTTGATCATAGAAAAAAAAAAAAAAAACATCATTGTAAAACCAATATATTCTTCGCTGACGCTCAGAATCTAATATATTATTTTATTCCATAAGTAGAGATCATTACCACAAAATTTACAATATAAATTAAGATAAACAGTCACTAGTCAGGTTTAACCAAAATATGTGTTTGTTGTGTTAACAGTTAAAAATAATTTGAATTAGAACATTGTATTATCCAAAGAAATAAAAATGTACAAATTTCAAGAAATTATAACATTGTTTATCATTATAACTATATCTAAAAAAAATTTGAAATAAATATACAATTGATTAAATTTTTTTTGGTTGGATATCCAATTAAATTAAAATAACTTTTACAAATTGTATCTAACAACAACAAAATTAAAATGTTTCTTTTACATGTTTTACTTTTACTCGTCTTCAAACCCTTTTTGGTTTCCTTCAAGTGTTAATCTCCACTCATCCAGCCTACTACGGAGAACAAGTAAAGATTTAATGCCGAATCCTAATTACCACCTACTTCTATATTAAAGTTTCTGTCAACACTTACTCTTTACACTAGTACTAGAATCTTCATACATATTCTGTGTCAAGTTAATACAAACTTAATCCTAACATTATTTTTAATATTAACAGAGTAATTTATTATGTATTGATTTTGAATATTTTTGATTGAGCACACTTAACTGTTTCACACACTAATTGACTATAGGCGATTTTAAAGCTTTATTATTTAACACACATTTGAAAAATACTATTGCTCTATAAGCAGCTTCCTGTTGAGCTTCTTCATAACTAATACTAGATTCACCATGAAAAGCAACAGTAATAGGAGTTGATACTTGAAGCGACGTTTGGAATTTTCCACTGTATGAGAGTTCCTCAAAGTCAATATATGATGCTACAAGTACTTGTTCGGCAGTAAAACTGTTCAAAACTTGCTTACTATCACAAGAATATAATTCTTCATCAGTCATATTCTTTAAATTGTTACAACAGGGTCCTTCGGTTAATGGTAAATGTCGGTGGATTTCAGGTAATCTGTGAAATTGAGAACTAGACTTGGAATTTTTCAAACCACTTAGATTGCAAGACTCTTGACGAACAAAGTCTTCTACGTTTTCAGCTGGCTGACAATTAAGGCTGAGATCTGCCTGTATGCTAAAATAATAAGCAAAGTTATTGAAATCAAAAACACATTTGTTACAACTTAAAACTCAAATGTGCAAATATTGTACCTTTTTAACAACAAATACAGGTTGTTAGCAGCGAGCCGTTTGGCAATTTTTTTAGACTTTCCTGTTCCAGTCTGTTTGTATTCAGACACATTACACGAAACTGTAAATAGCCGCTTATGTGGAAGGCCATCTTCACATTCAGTTATGTAAACTGGTGGAGGAAGATGGAGAGAGGTACAAAGTTCTTGAAGCATGCCAATTGGATTACGTTCATCATTGTCTCCAAAGTTTATTGACTCCAACTTTTCATTAATGTCCAAACTTGAGTGAATTTGCGATTCTAACAAAGGGCCGGAACATAAATCAGGGAACTCTTTGTGAATGATCCGCAGCAAAGCCTTAGCCGCATTTTGCTTAGCTTCTTTTTTTGATTTGCCTAATCATAAATAATATTTAAAAATAAATAACTAACTGCTTGTTCGTATCACTATGTGATACGTACAAGCAGTAGACATAGAATATGTCATAATATATAGATATGTATCAATTATACTAACCTTGTCCATAAGCGACAAATCGACCATCTGTAACACGATACTGGAATGACGGAGCACTAATTGCTCCTTCAATTTGAAGTAATTCATACTGAACAGTACGCAATCCTTGTTTATTTAGTACATCTTGTAATAAAGTAACCGATGTTTTATCGGCATCAAAATTGACAATATTTGAAGGACAATCCATATCAATAGAAATCAGATAATGTAAATATAAAGGCTATAAAGTGTGAGTATAAACAATAGTTAAAATACTATTTATTAGACACAGCTTACAGTAAAAAATAATAGCAGTTTATCAAATCAACAATAAAAGAGTGTATATTCTCTATAGTACTCAAAAACCCCAAAATGTTTAATACGAATAATTGGTAGCTACTTTTTTAGAATAATTAGCTTTATCAACTCATTTGCATACAAGTAAGAACAAAACAGCGACAATACAGTTGGTAATTTAATATTTAAACTATTATATTATATTTATTTATACATTTTAACTTCTTCTTCTTAATGTGCCAATCTGTTTTGGATGTTGGCGATCATCATTGACGTACGAGTTTTATTAGTTGCACTCCGGAATAGTTCTACTTTTGTCGAACCATGTTCTGAGGTTGACTAGCCACACAATGTTCTTCTTTTTCCAGGCAATCTCTTGCTATCTATTTCCCCTTATACATTGGAGAAGATCATATCTACGCTTGTTCAGCATAATATGTCTTAAGTACTGGAGTTTTCTGCATTTAACCATTAATTACTTTTCCTTTCCTATTCTGCGCAAAACCTCAATATTGGTAATTTTATCAGTCCACGATACTCTCAAAATTCTTCTGTACAACCATAAGTTTAAATGCGTCTAACTTATTCAAAGTGGTTTTGGTTAGAGTCCATATTCACTACTTTGTGCTTTATGCTCACCCATTATTGTTAAGCAAATGTACTTACATAATTAATCTTTATTGAGCATTTACTGAATTCGAACCGTACTCCGTAAATACGCTGTAGTCTATTATGTAAAAAAATATGTATTATAATACAATATACGGCTTAGAGTTAGAACTTTGGTGTTTTAATATGATACTCTTGAATTTTTTAATGGTGTAATTTAATTTACACGGGCAGCAAAGGACGGCGTGAAAATCAGTCGCCATGTTTTCGGGAGCGATTTTATCATTATTATTTATACGGTGTTTATACCGTAATATCAGGTGAGCGGCTATCAACGATAAGTTGCCCGTTGCTGTGGCACGGTAACAACGATAACATTGCACCCGAGAACACGGCGACCGATTTATGGATTTCGGCTTAGTGAGTCTGTATTCTATGGTGTCCACCCTCTGATTTAACGTACAGCCAGCAAGTGTCGCGAAGACTTTGTTTTCCCGTGCACTTCCCACCTAAGCCAAGCATTGTCAATAATGAAAAAAATTAATAAATTTTTTTACATATCTTCTTTGTATTTCCATAGAAAAATTAAAATATTTAGATGAATTAATTGATACAAAAATCTAATCACAGTGATTAAAAACTAAAAACTTTTTTTTTTAATAGTACATTGGCGCATAATCTTTCCACTATGTGAGCATCTGAAGAATATATCAATAGTCTATCGTATTTATTATTTTGCTTGTTTACGTGATAATTAACGTATATGTGCATCTTGACGTGCCGGGAGACAATTGCGTAATTTATTTTTCAAAATAAACTGAATTTACTTTCGACGCGTTTTCTGAGTAACCAAAGTTTTTCGTGTATCACTTGAGTGTTGAGAGTATACGCAGTATATCTATAATTTTATAAAATTTTCTGGAGAGTATACTGCGTATATGTAGTATACCCTATGGGAACATCCCTGCTTCTATATCTACAACCGTGGTTTTAACCCAAGCATGGAGTCTATAAACTCCAGTTTATAGACTCCATGAACCCAAGGTATAAAGATAGTATACTATCTATATACCTTGCACTACGTCTGAAGTTGTCAACGGCAGGATCGATTACGGAAAGGGTTGTTGATAACGATAACGCGACAGGCTGAATTGATTACGCTGAATTTGGCAATAGGCGAATTTGCGACTCGGCTTTCGGGCGGCGTACTTATACAGATATCTCGGTCAACGAGAACGATTAGGTAATTTATGCACGGGCAGACCCTTCGTAATCCACACGTTAAATGGGTGCGATTTTACAGGTACCGTCATTTTGTGTATAAAATTTTTCGTTTTTTTTGATGTTCGTTTCGTTTAACGATTTATTTGAACGGATCCGCGCAACAAAACAGCGCAGCACCTGTGGAGGTCACATTCACAATATCATATTTTGTTTTGCAGGCGCATTGAACGAAAATGATTGACTTCTGTAGTCCGTCCACCCCTTTGCATCATGAATCACCTGCTGTTGACCGTTCGGCGCGATGGGTTGCACTTCAAGAAAACCTACACGTGTTTAAGTTGCTCGTTCGTCCGACAGGTAACGTTAGAATTTACTTAGAATGGCGTGCAAAAATGTCCGTCCGTCTAATTTATAACGTATATCGTTCAATAGATCACGCGGTCGGCGCTGAAACCAAAGCCGATCGTGGCTACTGCCGCTGTAACCGTTGAAAAACCCCTGCCCGCATTGCCAATTGTCAACCCGTCACTGGCGGTAGATTCCGTGAGCAGTGAAAAAATTTGCAGCGAACCAGAATGGACCGAATCAAGAATACATTTCAAAGACTTACACAAACATTATTTAAAACTTTCCAAAAGTCGACTCACCAGTAATCAAAATCTACCAATACCAATCTAATAACAATGAATTCCACACTGGTTAACCTTTTTGATGTTTCATTAGCTTTAGTGGTTGTGACAACAATGGCCGGTTATGCAATGGCACCTGCTCCATTTGACTTATCAACTTTTGTATTATGCAGTGTTGGTACGGGTCTGGTATCCGGAGCTGCTAACTCTATTAACCAGTATCATGAAGTTCCTTTTGACGCCCAGATGTCTAGAACTAAAAACCGAGTGCTTGTACGAGGTACATTAACGTAAGTGTCTGGTTATAAATGTAATTAAATTTTTTAATTTAAAACATGTTTATGTCTTTCATAATCAGGTTTTTATTCATTTAGCTCTCTAATAACATTATAAGATGTTTGTAATTATTATCAATATAGATTTAAAGTGATTGAAATTATTATACTATACTTATAACCTTTATTACTATCCAATATCTATAAATATTAAGAAAGGAAAATTGAACAACACATTTATATACGATATTTTTGGAGTTTCATTAGAAAAAACCGTTCTACTCATATACCTTTAAGTGTTACATTTGTTGGTGTACAGAGTACAAATCCTATAGATACAGCTAACTTAATAATAAATTCCATCTCAAACTGTCTTCAAGATGACCTTCAGCGATTTGTGATATGGGGTGAATCTTTGGGACTGGCTCTTAATCTCCTCAAATGCTTGGTAATGACTTTTAGTTGTAATAGTGTTTTAATCAATTATTTTTTTAGTATTTTTAATAATTCAGCAGTAAAGGGTTTAGGATTTATACTTACTCGTAACATATGCCCAAATATGAATACACAGACAATCTGTTGTAAGACTCTTAAGCTTTTGTAATCTGCTAGGTTTTATAAATTGTGTCTCTCCAGATTTTCATTTGCTTACTCTATTAAAAATCCTCTTCTGTTCCTTAGTTTGTCCTATCCTTGAGTATGGCACCAATACAATGTGCTCTTTCCTTAGAAAGTCTTGTTGACTGTCATCATTCAGCTAATTCAAAAATCACTATCTGGTAACAACAGTCAGATTATGTCAACTGATTTTCCGACCAAGTCTGCGTGCAAAACTCGTAATGTAAAACAAAGTCATGCCCTCCCCTGCACACAAGTTGACCACTGGGTACTGATATTGTCATGAATAGAGTATAGAATTAATACGACTACAATCTATTTAAATAAATATTGTTAAAAGAGAATTTGTTTATTTATCTATCATTCAACTTATCTGTATACATTTACATAATATATTTTATTTTAACTGTGTAGACCATTGCACGCACTTACGTTTGCAGCAGTCAGCGGATCTTTGGGATTGGCAACCTTATATTATGGAGTAAATCCTGTAACAGCTGCTTTGGGTGCCACTAATCTAATTTTATACACATGTATTTATACACCCATGAAACGTATAAGTATTTTAAATACATGGGTTGGTTCAGTAGGTAAATAACTAAATCTCATCATCTGTCTTCTATTATTGCTCTGTAATAAATTGTAACTACAATAAATTGATATACAATAATAATAATGTTAGTTGGTGCAATTCCTCCATTAATGGGATGGGCTGGCTGCACTGGTGGACTTATAGATTCTGGTGGTTTGCTGCTAGCTGGTCTACTTTATGCATGGCAATTTCCACATTTTAATGCACTTTCATGGAATCTTAGACCAGATTACTCTAGAGCCGGCTACAGAATGATGTCTGTTACTAATCCAGGTTTGTGCAATAAATTATGTATACTAGTATATATATATTTATATGCTTTTTTGTTGTAGATATTATTAATAAATAATTTTTTTCTTTCAAAAATTTTTCAATTATGTAGTAAAATTTGTCGTATAGTACCTCAAAATGTAAGTAATGTAAAATGTATGTAAGGTCATCATGGTACTTGAAGATTTTTTTTTTAATTTATAAATAATTTTTGAGTTAGGTATGATCCAAAAAAAAAAAAATTAAAAAAATAAGAACATTTTCCAAAATTGCTTTGAATAACTTGAAATTTTTACAACATTGTTCAGAGAGTTAAACGCAATTGGATGTGAAATTGGAACACATTTAGAAAATTATTGACCAAATTACAGATTACAGAGTTTTCATATCTTAAAATGTGTCTATTACCATTTGTATTGTTTTTAACAAATTCGTGTGGTGGCTTAACAACACAATAAACAATTTAAAAATATAAATTTACTATAAAGTATAAACATTAAACTTCACCTTCCACTTGCTTAAACTTGCAACTTACTCTATTCTGCGTTTTGTTAGACTTTTTTTTTTACTTATAATATGTGAAATATGTTTATTTTAAATTTGTTATTTTAATTCAGGTTTATGCAGAAGAACAGCATTACGATACACTGTTGGGATATTTGGTTTATGTTGTGCAGCACCATTATGTGATTTAACTAACATTTACTTTGCAATTGCTGTTTCACCTTTAAATGCCTATTTTGTTTACTTAGGTATGTATTGTATATGTAAATAATTTTGTTCTAAGTATAGAGGAGTATCATGAAAAAAAAAAAATCACTATAACGCAGTATGTAGTACATAATACATATTTTTAATTTTGACTCAGAAAGCGTACTTTACTTATTTATGTTATACTTGATAGTTCAAACAATTGTTTTACTTAAAACTCTTAACTCCAGTGACATGTTAACGCATCACCAAAATTGTTCTCATGATAAGAATTGCAAAAATATATTGCTTAAGTTTATAGTTTAAACTGAGAACAACTACACCGCCTGTTAAATTTTGTGTTTTGACTTTTGATACCACGTGCGTCACTTAAGTTTATTTAAAAATATGTTTTTAGGTTTTGAGTTATAATGTTAAATGTTTATTATTTTGGCAATACCTTAAATTCCTACATATAATTCCAGTCAAATTTTTTTTTTT
This sequence comes from Hormaphis cornu, assembly GCA_017140985.1. Classification (NCBI taxonomy): domain Eukaryota; kingdom Metazoa; phylum Arthropoda; class Insecta; order Hemiptera; family Hormaphididae; genus Hormaphis; species Hormaphis cornu. The sequence continues at coordinate 28,813,826 of CM029360.1, forward strand.
ATAGCTTGGAAGTTTCATCAAGAGTCTGACAGTAAGACTTCACGAAATCTTTTTAGGTTTTCTCTAATACATTTACCAGCTTTAATGTTACTATTACTTGTCAATAAACATGGTTTGTGGTCTGGAAATTGGTATGTTATCATGATAATGAAGAAATGGTACATCAATATTAAATTAATCATCAAAATTAATTCTGTTTTTCAGCAAACCAAAAGACAACAATGAAGTCATTGCAGTTAACAAGGATGATAAGATTATTAGTTCAATTTTTAAAACGTCTGAACCGTTATGATTTGTATGGTATTAAAAGATTCAGTAGTTTTTTAATTTGTTGATTCTAATACATTTATGTTTTGATGAGAAATATTATAGAACAAAACGTCCTTGTTGAATTATCTGTTATTTTAAATAGTAAAAGTGTTTACCATGTACCAATTAATGTTTTTCATTTTACACAGCAACACCAAATACTAAATTTTCAGAATAAAAGTTTTTGTTTTTAAATATTATTTTTTGGAAAAGTTGTTTATACAGTGTTTGGTTGTCAACTTGATAGAATGTTTCAAATTTCACTACTAAGTCAACATAACAAAAAAATACATTTATAGAACTTAATATAAGAAATCTTTATTGGTCTTTAATATCAGAAGTTTTTACAATTGCTACTCTAAACTGTAGCTTGTGTTTTGATCTCGCATCACTCTGGATAATTTTAAAATCGATTAACAATTTGTTTAAAGAACATCATTAATAGTAGATTTTTATCATAGATAGTATATGAAGCACAACATTTAACAGTACAAAGTAAACAATACTATTATAATAATCATATTTAATTGTGTAGGAATTAGTGTTTAAAGTATAGGCAAGAGTATGTGATGTGTCACAGGGCCCATATTATTATATAATTGTACATTATTTGTATCATACATTACTAATAATTATATGGCTAAATTTTACTGATATTAATTTATATTAAGCATTGTGGAATATAATACCCAGAGATCAATAATACGTCCTATAAGTATACGTATTGTCTCCTTAAAACTATACCTTTAATCTTTGATGGATAATTTTCAATTACTTCTAATAATATTACGTTTTAATTACAATAAAACTGTATCGACTTTTTAACATTTAAACTAACGAGTTAGGTAAATATTGCTGTAGGTGAATGATTTGTTCTATTGTAAGACACTCATTTACGTTAGACATATGCTTGAATCTTTTTCAATGTGATTAATTAAAATATGGGTATGTATAATATTAATATTGGTACTTTCCTACTAAGGTACCTCTGAGTAGGTTACATACCTATCTATATTTTTCTGTAAAAAAAAATCAAATTTTTTTTTATGATTTCAATCAAAATAATATTTTTGTCGATCTTAGTTTATAAACATTGGACCAATATAAACTTATAAGCCACTTGAATTTACAAAGAATGGAACTAACGTAAGTATGGAATATAATAATTTCACTGCATGGTTTTTTGTTTCTGGGACTTTAAGTTGTTGGTCTGTCTTAGGAAATTACTAATTTAAATTTTCAAAGAAAATATCGGTGTGGGAGCAAAAATTTGAAAATTGTGATTTCCACTAACACAGAAATATTTAAGTAGATACTAAAATGAAACTTTTCAATCAAATCAAAAGAAATGAATATAGATTGTAATTCTGTACTTGTATCATTGCCGTTGAGAAGATGAGTGTCTTAAAAAAAAAAAATTCACTCTGTTTTTAATTTTGATGCTTGTTGTTGTTTTGAGTTATTTGAAGTTTGTCAACTGTTTCACCCAGTAAAAATAATTATTATAATAATATACAAATAACAATACATTTTATAATCTGTTAGTTTATAATCTAAAGGTAATAACAATAAAAATTATATAATAATATTACATTAACATATTATAATACCGTACATAATATATATTTTTAAATAATTATAATAATTAAGTTTGAGGATAGAAATGTCAGTTTTGGTCGTATATAGGTAACAATATGACGTCATTGTTGAGGCGTACAATGAAAATTTTGGTTGATAATTCTGGTCTGAAATAATATAAAATGAATTAAAAAATTATCTATGAGTACTCTTCTTAGTGTTTAATATATTTGATTAGGTATTAGCTTATATATCTTTTCTATGAAAGCAAGTTTAACACGTTTCTTAGTAATGACCTTATAGTATAAGGCTTATACCTTATACCTTATAGTATAAGGCTTATACAAATATGTATCTAGGAAATCATGTTTTATGTTTAAAAATCAAATAGTTTTTTTGATAATATTCTAAACTGCCTAAATATAAAATAAAAACTTTATAGGGCCACATTTAGTTCTTGTACTAGAAGAGTGCTGTAAAACCAACCTTAGGGTTGATTATTAAAAAAGAAGAAGTTCTTGTACTAACAGAATAACAAAATAGATCTACAATATTTTGAATAGGTAGGTACTTGGAAAATATTTAGGTTCAGAGCTTTGAACATTTTAAAAATGTTTTTCATCTTTTCTATCTGAGGTTTTTTTTTATACTATTTTAGATTTTTCCCTTTTGAGGTTTGTAGTAAAAGATTATGTATGTACATATATATGAATAAACGGGTTAGCAAAATAGTAAATATGTTATTTGTAGTACCTACTGTACATATATATGACTAAGTTTTAATATAATATCAAAAATTTTTTTTATAGTTATGTTTTTATTTTCTGAGAACACTTTGACAGCCAGAGGTCACATTTCAAAAGCAAAATGTCATAGCGTTAAAAAGTTGGGAAAGTGGGTTTAGATGGCAACTTACAGAAAACTTTTTTTAAAATTTTGTTTTGTTTTTGACCCAAAAATAAAATATGTTTTCACCATTTTTGGAACTTAACGGTTTGAAATTTCAACATTTGTATTTATTATATTTTACAGGTAACACGTGGATCTTTAAGTTATTTTGGTTAATTTGAAAAAAATTATTTTTGTTATGCCCTCTCCCTATCTTTCGATATAGGCTATGCCTGTACGCTGCTATGGCAGTGGCGCTCATAAATGGGTTCTAGGGTAGCAACTCACAAGTGCTAACCCAAAATACAATAAATAAATAACATATTTAGTTAGTAATATTATTAAGAAGGGAGTAGTTTTATGTGTCATCATTTACATCCTGCTACCCCTGTTAAAATTTGGGTGTCCGCTACTGCTTTGCCGGATGTTATACCTCAGGGGATGCTGTGTATCGGCGTGGTGTCCTCCAAGCTGGTGGGCGAGTCCTTTTCGTTGGTGTACTTAGTTCGGTTCGTTCCGGGCTCTTGCAAGTGCATCTTTTCCGGGTCGATTGATCGGGTCTCGTTGTTCTCCAACATGAACAGCACGCCAAAGTTCAGCTGCCTGATGTCGTAGTAAATGGACAGAGTCAACATCACGCACACGAGGCCCACGATCAGGTAACCTGATTGGGAACACGGTATATGTAAATATAGCTAGATATATGTCTATTAAATTCAAGGGAATCGCCTAAAAATCCAGAAAATAATATTGTGGGATTTGAAATGCATTGAAAATAAAATACTGCAGTGCTAATTATATGGAAAATAATACTTTATTGAAAATACATTTAAAGAAAATAATTTATACGAAAATAATAATTAATTGAATAGGTACATATAAACTTATGGTAATAGTAATGATCACCCAAAACGATATTTATATCTGAAAAATAAGATTACAGAACGAGAGTAAAGTGGAAAATAATATGTTAATATTAGTAATTTTTTCATTATATAGGTAGTTATTATGTATTTCCTTGGACAAATTCGGTCACGTCTACACTATGGAGTGCCTAAAAATTCAGAAAATAATAAGTATTGTGGAACTTAAAATGCATTATGATAGTGCCGTAGAACCTGAGTATTGTTTACCCCGCATATAAATAGAGAAAGACCAGAGAGGAACAATTAGGATGTTAAGTTTTTTCCTCTAAAAAACTTAGGATGACGCGACTACAAATGCATATAATATAAAAGCATAATGATTTTTCATAATATGAATCTTTTTTTTGTTGAAATTTTGATTATTTTTTGAGTGTCAAAAACGACGAAAATCGCACCGAACTTTGTCAGAATGCGTAAACTATCATATAGGTGTAAAATGTTATTCGAATTAATTCCTCGACATTATCTGTAGTATCAGACTATGCAGATGCGATTCTGTTTACACCGTCAACTTAATCCGGATCAAACGCCATTGATGAGCCCACGCATATTAATTAACTTAAGTTGATGTAAACTAAACTATTACCCAACGATACGACTGAGAATCGTGCTAATTTGGAACCCCAAGTGTATATAGTATCTATAAGGATTAGAAAATGAGCGCCAGTCAAAAAAGTATTGGTAGGTATTATAGCTGGTAGGTAGGTACCGGGGAAAAAAAGTAGGTACCAAATTCAAAAAATAAACGTTCAAGATAAAAATTGTGGACATTTATCTAAACAATTAATTTTGTTTCTTTATTATAAGCCTAAGTCTTATATTATTCCGGTATTAACTAAAGTACCTACCTATATTTGGTAACCAAAGGTTTTGTTTTTCATATGAAAACAAAAATTGTTTGATTTAATACAAAAAGAAAGCCATCCACTGCACTTTTGTAGTATTTTGTCTATCTATAGTAACTCGATTATTCGGCAAAATGATGTTTGTTGCAATAAACTGCCGTAGGTAAGTAGTGGTTGTATTTTTATAAATGTTAAAACGGAAATGTGTAAGCCAGTAGGAATTTTAAAAGTACAATATAAACTAGATAAAACTAGTTAATTAGGTATAGTGTGTGTGTGACAATAGGCATACTGAATTAAATTAACATTGTATGTCATGGATTTTAGATTCTGAGCGCAGCAAAGAATGTATTGTTTTAACAATGATGGGGTGTTTTTTTTGTGAACAACTTTAAGTGTATAAGGAATGCTCCGATTTTTACAGGTAGTACCTCTAATGAAAGGTCTCTGAACTCCGACTGTACTTTGATCGGTTCGAAGTTGAAAGTTCAAAATAGAGAATGTTACAGCCTTAAAACTTCGGAGAAACATTACGGCAAACGTGTTTTTTACACATGTATTTAGTCTTTTTTGGCCATAACATCCAAAATAATGATCGAAACAAGCTGAAACTTTAACGTAATATTAAAATTTACTAGATACGTCGATAGTTTGATAAAAGTTTCAAGCGATTTTGAAAATTTTTGAGCTCAGTATGAAACTTTAAAATTTGGGGGGGAGTGCGTATTTATATTAAGCCCCCCTGAGATAGGCTATATACTTGGTGTACTCGTATTTTGCAAAAAGTTGAACTTAAGATACTATAACCGGGGCTAAACCCCCCCCCAGCCCGCGACATTTTACCGGTTATCATCAGCTTGTAGAGCGGCCTGTACTTCTGGTCGGGCGCGTCGCCCGGTATGTAGTCGCCCAGGCCGATGGTGGTGAGCGATATGAAACAGTAGTACAGCGAGTCCATGTAGTTCCACTCGGGTTCCATGTACGTGAACATGGCGGCGGGCAGCAGCAGGAACAGGAAGATCAGCGTGCCGAGTATGGTGCCAAAGTGCAGTAGCCGTATGGTGAACGGCGGGTACAGGTGGCCGAGCCGGCTGTTCAGAAAGTGCAGGTACTTGGTGGTGGGTATCATCAGCCGGTCGACCAGAGCGGTGAGCAGCACCAGCGTAAGCGGTATGCCGAACAGCGCGTACAGCATGCAGAACAGCTTACCCTCTTGCGACAGCGGGGTCACGTGACCGTAACCTGAAACGAAGTAGTCGAGCAATGACTGTCAGTCCTCGGGCCGAGATATATTACATTATTATAACGTGGTCGAGACGATTTTTTCCCAAGACATTTATACCTAAGTCGGTTTTTGTGTTTTTCCTTATCGTTTTCTCTTACAATCAACATAATTAGTATTATTTTTGTAAAAAAAAAAAAAAATCGCTATACGGGTTTTATTTTTGTATCAAAGTGCAGAGATCCAAAGCTGGCCAAGTTAAAATTTTTTTTTAACTCGTTAAAACAAAAAGTTAAATTAAGTTAAAAGTCAATTTTTAAAATGTTTTCAATTCATTTAATATTTTAATTAAAAGAAATCTAAAAAAAAAAAAAAAAATAACTTTTTTGTGGAGTTTCAAATTTTTTTTTAATTATTGTAGATTATAACTTATAATTTACACATGAAATTAGAAAAAAATTGACTTAACAATGAAGATAAATGATAACACGCAAATACCAATTCAATATTTTTAATTCGCGTGGTTTTGTAACATTTCCTTCGTTTCAAAAATCTTTTGAAATTTTTTTTTTAGTATAATATATTATTTTAAAGAAAAGTTTTGAAAATGTTTTATTATTATTACAGATTAACTTGAAACCAACACGTTCAGTTAAAAAAAGTTAACCAATCAAGTCAAAAGTTTACGAGTTAATTAACTTAACTTATTAAGTTAATAGGGTATACATAATATTATGTTAACTAATGTATGTCCATAAAAAAAAAAGACCAATAGAAAACAATTGAGATAAAAGTTATAAAATATTTGGAATTTAAAGTAATAGGTACCTAGTTTGATATTGTTTTATTCATTGTTAAAAAAATAAAAAATTAATAATAAATTGAAGAAAATAGAGCGTCTTAAGTAGTAAAAGCCACAAAAGTATTCGAATTCTGATCAAAATAAATGAGGAACCTATAAATAAAAATGAAATACATTTTGATCAAAATTTAATTGCATTTGACGTGTGTCTGTGTGTGTGTTTTTTTTTGTTTTGTATTTTTTTCACACAATACAGTGTTTAAAAGACAAAGTACTTATAATGTAGTAGTATAAAACACACAAATAATTTATACTATTTCATTTTTTGTAATGCAACATCGTTACCTAATTACGCTTTTTTTTAGAGAATTTGTAATTTAGACTGCCTTTTGCTCAATATAGCGTATATGTTAAAACTTATGTTGTTCATTTTGGCATACATTGTTGAAAACAAAGTAATAATTTCTTCCCAATCGTAATTAAAACCTTGTGTAACTATATATTATTTCTGATCGTTTGAATTAGGATCTTGGAATAGGCGTAAAAGGTATTTCTGTCTTCTTTAATAAGAATATTATATAAAGGTATAGTATTCCTTGCGGTAAAGTTTATCTAAGAAAACGTTAGGCGGCGGGAAACTTTACAGTTTTCCAGAAAATGTCCCTGTGAATCGTAACTATTCAAGTATCGTCTTTTTTTCTTGGCTAATAATATATATATATATATATATGAGTATACATGCAATTTAATGTATTTTACTTTTGCTAACGATAAAAGTTAGCGAGATATTTCTTCCGCTTTATACCTAGTAATCTAGTATTATTTCATTTTTCATAAACATGACGTGTCTTATATACTGCGGTGCAAATCGACAAAATGTAGGTATCTCGATGAAACAGATAGGATTCTCTAAAAAAAAAAAACTCGTTTTTCTAACATTATATTATAAATATTTCAACGGACTTACCGATAGTTGTTATTACGGTACACGCGAAGAATAGCGACTGTCCAAAACTCCAATTGGGTTCGCCGGAAACGTTTTTGGCCGCTGAAACGCCTCTGTTGCTGGCGGCCAAGACTTCTTTGATAAAATTCTCCATTGAATCGTCTGAAAAGAAATATATGAGGCGAATGTATAAACGTAATCGAGTTAGTAGGTATACCTCCTAATTTGAAGAATCTTGATTTTACTATAAGTAGGTGTATCGGGTAATTAGTTTTGTTTTTTACTGAGAGACAATATTATAGGTAATAACATTCTGTACATTTTCTCCGTTGTAATAATTGATTAAAATATTAAATTACTGCAGAAAAAAATAATTAAATGTATTTTATTACAAATAGTTTGACAGACTTAAAATATAATATATAATTTATATATATATATATATTTTTTTTTTGCCACACGTGTTTGGAAAGTTTTTAACTTTTTAAATACGCGTGTAAAACGGCATGACATAAGTAATGTTGACAAGAAAATCGTAACGGGCCGTTTTATTCGATTATACTGGCTTATATTTCTAACTTTGAGTTTGGTCATAGTAAATTAATACACACTAATTGGTCGATAGTATAGATTTTATTGTAAAATATTTTTTGTCACGTGTAATTTGGCCGCTTGATAATTTTATTTTATAGATTTTATACGTAGAGAATAGAGTGAAATTATTACTGCATTCGCAAAGACTTTTTTCTCCTCTTAAAGTGGTTTGAATTACTTAAAATATTTTGCTCAACATTGTAAACAAGTATGTTTATTTAAAAATTGCAGTCAATTTTGATCGTTTTTGGTCAAGACGTAGAACTTTGAACGTTTTCAGTTAGTTAGTTTTTGAAGTTTTCGTTACGCACAACCTTTAATATTTTTAGTTTCAATACTATAAGTTGTAATACAAGAAAACTTTATTTCTCCATGTAGGTATATTGAAAAATTTTGAAAATAGATTTTCACAATTTTTTAGGTACATTGAAAAATTTTGGAAATAGATTTTCACAATTTTTGGTTGATAAGCGTTTATATTTATGTTTTGTGGTTTTCTATTTTTATTTTTGGCGATTTGCTACTATTAAAAATGCTATTTAAATAAACTGTAATTTGAACACATTTTCTTGAATTTTCTTTACGCGTGTGGTCAAAATAAAGTCAAAAACTAAAGGTGTGGACAAATATTGCGGAGGTATACATTTATGAATCATAATAACATGATAAGAGTTATATTTTAAAACATTGTAAGAATTGATGATTTTTGGGAAATTAATTAATATTCACGTAAAAAGAAAACAACAAAATCTCATATTTTATCATGATTATAACGTTATTCGACATTTTACAGTATAAATTTTTTTTAATTTATTAATTCTAGTAATGAAAAAAAAATGTAAAGTTACGATTAAGTCCTAAAACATTTTTATTACGGAATTACCTAAATGGAACGTTATTTTTTTTTTAATTGATACTATTTGTTTCTATACACATATATATATATATATATATATATATAACAGAATTTCATAAACATTTATTGAATGCATCTGGTTTTACTCGACAATTATTTCCGAAAATTGGTTTTCAAAAACGTATCAAGTGGACAGAGTGCTAGACACTAGACAGCTAAACGTGATTATTTTTCAATAAATTCGGAACAGTCAAAAACGTACTACCTAGGGCAGGTAGATATTTTTCAATTATTTATATAATAATCGTGTTATAAAAACGGATGCCTACACGTACTATAATAACTGCACTGACCATTTTCGCAGAGTTGCTATACTATATACACCTTCCGATTCGTGTTGACGACCGAACACGCAAGCAAATTGGTTTCACAAGTTTCCCTTCTGCAGTTTGTCGCCTCATAAATGAAAATATGAGAACAACGAAATAATTATGTATAGGTACAATCCCGGTGAAACAATATGGACATACTTCATCCAAAATATTCAAACACCAAAAACAAGGACTTGCTTATTACTTTTTTAGAATTTTTATGTTATAATAACACAAAAAGTGTTTTGATTAAAATTATATTTTAATAACATATCATTCTTCTTCTTCTCAAGTGGTCGACAAAACATAATATTTCGGTAAGATTCAATAACATAATAACATAAAACATAAGGTATATTATTGTTTCATTATCCATGTCGCACGCTAAAAAACATATTTCTTTTTTCCACTAAACAAGCATGGTCTAAAATGTCTTAAAAATAAATCCCTGATATCAGTTTGGAAGATCGGCTATATTTATACTTCCATCTTATAAAATAAACATTAAATTATTAGAAGTGTAGAGTTGAAAAGCTTGGAAAAACTAATTTACAGATTCTCCTAAACTTACGCTTTTATAGCTATTGTAAGTAATAAACCATTGGTTCAACATTAGGTATTGATTGTTAACAGTTCTCAAAAAAAAAAAAATTTTCTGAAACTTAGTAGTACCAATATTATATTAATACATATTTGTTCCATGAATATCAATTGTCGCACTAAAACAAAAAATTAAGTTCGGAAAAATATGAAGTTGTCTGTTCTGTTGTTCTTCGTGAAATCTCTTAAAGTTAATTTTAAACTTAATAATTTTTTTTTATAATCTTTCCACTATCTTTGAATTTCGTACAGCCTACACAAAACTTTAAACTAAATTACATATAATTTTTAGACTCAACCGTGTACAGGTTGCTAGGTAAAACATGACATTTAATATTTCACTCTGACTATTTACTAATATTACCTATACGATTTAAACATTGAAAGAAAACTTTCAAATTTATTCTACGGTATATTTATACTATTTTGATGTAAAGTTTTTTATAAATAATCTGTAACAATTATCATGACTTCGTTTATTCGTAAATTTTGGTAAGTAATGTACACATTTCTATAAACTAATGCAATATGACAGAATTTCTTTAATATAAAAAAAAATTCTACTTCTTATACATGAACTATTGAATTATTTTTACGGGTTTTCAAAAATTCTACTGGTAAGCATGTGAGTTTCTACGTAAATTTTGATTAAAATAGCTAGGTACTTGGTACTTCTTAAAATCAACAAAATCTCGCAATGAAAGCAATCAGTTTTTCTTCCCAATTGTCGTTCAGAATCTAAAACGATTTTTCGATTAAAATAGGGTCATACCTTCAAGATCAGCGATCACAGAGGTCTTAAAAAAGTTCAAGAGTGATGGACATGGTGGCACCATCAGACAATCTGGCGGAAAAATTGGAGAAAGAGGAGCAACTTTAGAGGAAAGTTATTTTCGCAAAGAAGTAAACTTAAAATACCTTTCATAACAATGACATGAAACGCAACGGTCGATTACTAACAATTTACCGTAAAAACGTTTTACATTTTAGAATCAGATTCAGTTAGAAAAACTAAAAGAAAAATGCAATTCCAGAACAGAGAAACAACAAAATATTATAACCGATACGTCGCGTAAAGATTCTAAAAATGAATAAAAAAAAATGTTTGTATTTATGTTAATTAATTAAAATCTTCACATACGAATTACAATGACGTGTATTTTATTTTATTAGAATATTTAGAATAGACAAAATAATCGTTATTCAGAATTTTTTTTTTCTTGTTTAATATATAGACTGAATATTAAAATATTAAAAGTTGATAAAAAAAGAAACATATAAGTACCACCTATTAACAACAATAATGATATATATATATATATATTAATACAATTACAGTGAACATTATTTGTTTCAATATATTCAAAATTAAAATTAGTTGTTGTCACTATGGTTAAAACGCGATGCAAGTATAATTATTAATAACAAAATTTTTACTAATTAAACATTTTTTTTTATTAAATTTTGTGAATGTGATTTATAAAACAAAATTTATCCTCAGAACAATGTTTATACGTTCGGCAAGCTGTCCGTACAAATTTTTGTTAAAACAAACGTTTTCGAGGAATAAAAATGACGAAATAGTTTTGTGTCTGCTCGCGATATTTTACATTCAATATTATTTTTTTGTTGATAAGTATTATCTTCATTCAAACGTGTTATTTGAACAAACGATAGTTCCGATGGTTATTGACAGACCATTTATTAGATGGAAACGTAGTGTGATTAGTTAAAAGCTTTGCGTTTGATTCCTAAGTACGAGCTGACCCAGTTTTCGTTACCTACGTGGATCATTTTTAAATTCACGTCCGATTCAATAGTATAATAATATGCATATCATAAATACATGGTATATACAATAAAATATCTATCTATCTATCTATATAAATAAATATCTATGACATATTCATAAATTTTAATTCCACATAGCTGACTAAATGTGACATTTAAAATGCTTGTAAAAATTATGTTTTTTTGTACGACGTAGAATATTGCAAAAATTATTTTATAAAATTATATTGAATATTATAATTTTGATCGTACAAAATTAAAATTTAAACTTTGCGTCCATTTAAATAATATTTTTTGATAATTATATGTTTTTAAGTTATCAAAATAGTAAAAGATCACTCGAAGGTATGTTTTCTTACGTTTTCTAACAAGATTGACAGGAATATTTTTAATTATATAGGTACCTATACTCTCATAGAGGTCTCCAAAAATTATTGTTGATTCCCATGGCAAAAATCGAATACATCCCAGGTAGATATTTCTAAACTGTAGAATTTATTTTAATAGTTTCACTGGCGACGTTTTTCTATAGGACTTCTATTCGCAAATTGACATAGAGAAAGCTTAAGGAATTTTCATATAGCTCCTGTGCAAGGTCTTTGGGACCTTGAAAGTTTTTTCTTCTATAACGCATGTTAACTTAGCGTGTAGAAAAAAAATTTCAAATAATTGATGATGAACACAAACTTTAAAACGACTGCAAACAGATGAACTTCAGATAATAAGTGAGTACCAATACGCAATTGAAATATGTACGTAAATTTAAAAATAATATTATGTTGTACACTGATGGTTTTATATTTTTGGTAGATTTATGGTAAAAAAAAAAAAACTATCACGTATATCGAAATGGACGATTTTTAAATAAGCTACGTCCGCGCACAAATGTTTTATCGAAAATCTGCATATACCCTACTTTAAATTTATTTAAATGCGCTCGTTTAAATACGCATATCCGCGGATCCCTTATACACGATTCCAGAATAAATTATTTACAGAACCATAGTATATTGTTTTCTTATATTCACCAATCAGAACTTAGCATAAACTTTATATAAAGGATAATAATTTTAACGGTTCGAATACAGGTCACAGCGTGCAGTCGATATTTTCAATTTGTTTTGCATAGATACCCGTAAAACGTAGATATATTGAACTGAACCGTTTTAGTGTTTAACTTTTTAAAAAAAAAGAAAAAAATCGTATAGTAAACAATTATATTTTCATATACAAACATGTCGCCGGAACTTTGGCGCAGTAAAATGTCGGAAGCAGGTATTGTAGTTATATTATATAATATTCCTTTTTTTTAGCGAATTTTTTTTTCAATAACATTTTGATGTCTGCTAAACTTTAATGAACATGTAGATACATTTTATACATACGTAGGTATTCTACTATTATTTTTTTATTTGACACTAAAATCAGTTCCATATCGTTTATAATATACTAATTACTTATAGATAAAAATATTAAAAGCAGATACATGCGCTTTGTAAGAAACCTAAACATGAAATTATACGAGAATTATACGAAATTATACATCGTATGATAAAACACTTGAAACTGATTTTCTATTAATTATTTAATTTTAACTTTGTTAAATTTTATTGAAAATTGTAATTTTATAAATAATAAATAATAATACTTATATAAATATTTATTAATCAATACTAGATTCCGAGTGCAGCAATCCGCTACAAATAGCAATAAATAATATAATGGTTTTAACTGCACAATGTGTTTTTTTTTCTTTCTGTAACCACGACAATTTCTTCTGGAACGCACCAATGTTAAACATCTTATACTCTATCTTGTACTTTTATTTCTAATTTTTTGAAACTGTTAAAATTTTTAAAGTTGCAAAAACAGAAAAATTAAACAAATATCACTTTATTTTTTATTTTTTGGTATCATTTCTCTCACCAAAATTAACCTAAAGACTAGAAAATTATGAACTCTCTCAAGTGATGCGTAAATTTTTTTGGAATTTTTCGACCGATTTCCGGTTAAATGAGAAAGTGTTGAAAATTTAACGATTTGTCGTGGTTTTATGTAGCATATTATATTAATTAATATATTAAAAAAATTTCACGAGGAAGAGGTGCCACAATATATTTTATCGAACAGAAGAAAAACATTTTGATTATTACAAAAATAATAATTAATTACCACGTAAGGCACCGATAATTTTATGAAACACGATAGTACTACTTATTTCTGTGTTTCATTCATCGTTGATATTATGAATGTTTACAAATATTGAAAATAAATATACAGTTATTACAATGATGAAAGTTAGTCTCGGTTTAATTAACGCTATATCATAGGTATTATTATCGAATTGACACATTGTTTATGATAAATGCGTGCGCGTTGATGATATTGAGTGGCAATATTCAAAGTATATTAATATAATATACTGTATACAATGCACATTTAACGGTTTGAGGACATCAACAAACAGAATTGATGAGTCTTTTGTGTATCGAGTTTTGATTTATGATAAACCGACCCCTCCTCCAGCTGCAGTCCAAGAGACTCGATAATATGCACAACTGGTCCGTGGCACAAAATAATAATATTGTTATTTACGCATACACAATCGACCGGTATTCTCTCGGAATTCCAAACGTTATAAAGCGAACACACATTTCAATTGAATTACAACGTGGCCGTTCTCAATTACCGTGGGCAACATACACATACTCTGTCTAAAAATTTCTAACTACTCATAAAAAGGTTGATTTTAAATACTGAGCGTGATGAAGGTTTTATTTTGATTTTTTTCTTCCTTACCGGAAATGTATCGCAATCGTGTTTTTATATAATATCTCCATAAACGGGGGAAAAGAATGGTACCTACATTACGAGAATGATTTTTTGAAATTTTGCTTTACTCCCGAGTGATGACAATTGAAAAAATTGTTCCAAAAATTCCAAGAATACTTTAAATTATACTTGTGATTTGCTCGCATCATGCTGCAGATGAATAATGAAACTTTAAAAAATTATAAAACCCATTTATCGTTAAAACAGTAATAATAATTGTTTTTTGAAAAGTTCCGAGCAAAATGTGAAACTATATTGAAACTTCCGAATCAGTTAATTTGTGCGGTTTTTGTTTATAAAACCTTTTATTTTTGGTTTAACGGCTCAACATTACTTTAATAAAAGCTTAACAATAGATATTTTCCTGTGTGTGCCGACGAGTGGTAAAAAAAATGTTGAAAATCGGTTTACATCTTTCTATTTTGTGGGACGAGAATTCCCTGAACATTATTCAAACTAATTAAAATTTTAACACACAATTAAAATACATAAGCAGTACAAAGTTACAAATGTTTTGAAAATTTTTACGATTGTCGATTCAAATAAAGAAATTTTAAATTTTAAATTTTTCAAGTTTTTGACACACTGAGCTCGTCCATAATCATAATATTCCTATGTATTCAATTTATCATTGCATTCAAACTGAAAATAAAACATCAAACCTTCTGAAACAGCAAACTACTCCATCAAAGTCTATTTTTTTCCATTGATTAATTATAGTAGTTAGTTGGGTACAAGAATCAACGCAATAAAAGCTAAATAAGTGTTAATAAAAAGTTCAATTGGATTACGTTTCCTTCCAAGTGAATTCTTTAGAATAAAAACTCACGGAATCTAATAATATTAAATCTTCGGTTCATTATACCGTTATTTCAGTAAACTGACTCGGTATAATCGAATGGAATTTGATAGCGAATTTGAGTGGATTTGTCGGTACATTCGACACGTCACCAATAATAAAAATATTGAGTCCTAAAGGTCCATGTATAAAAAAAAGCAAAATTTTAAGTTCATTTTTAAAAAGGTAAATAACGCTTCTCTTTGATGTCAAATAAAAAAATTATAGGTATTGTTTTTACAATGATGTTTTTCTTATTTTAAACAAAATACTTGATAAATACTTTGCATAAAAACATGTTAGGTACCTAAATATATTAATTTTTCAAGTGACTATAATTTTTGTGTTAATAAACTACACTAATTTCAGAAAATATTTTGACAGAATTGTATATCAATTCTACCTAAGTAATGGTATTTGGTAATAATTTCAAATACATCTTTCATCGGTATATATGAGTATAACTCTGGTATTGACATAAAAAATATAAATTGGCAACTTATAGCAGTAAAAATTGAAGTAAAGATTTAGTTTATTGAGAATAATTTTAATAATAATGAACAAAAATAATTTGCTTTGAAATAATAATAGTTTACATTGTAAAATAATTTTAAAAAATAGACGCGTTTATAATATTATTTTAAATAGTTCCATAAAATATATAACTTATGTCGAATAAAGTAATCAAATTCTTTAACTCGAATTGTTTTACTCAAATACTTTACAACGTAAAATTATATAGCTAAACCAAACTAAATGGTTTGTGATTTATTGACCAATTTGAATTTTAGAAATAAAAATAATATTTTGTTTATTCTTGAATGGAACTTACAGTAGTACCGATTCTAACGCTGTTGAAGAAAAAATAATTTATCAAAAATTGAAACTTTGTCCATAATCCTACATCGTAAAAGAAATGTTAACGTAA
Organism: Hormaphis cornu; assembly: GCA_017140985.1. Taxonomy (NCBI): domain Eukaryota; kingdom Metazoa; phylum Arthropoda; class Insecta; order Hemiptera; family Hormaphididae; genus Hormaphis; species Hormaphis cornu. The sequence goes on from CM029360.1 coordinate 28,830,152, forward strand.
CTATTATTTTGACGTAATTTTTAACGTAAGTGTACATATAATTTTAATTGCCATTTTTGTCATGAGGTATACGAAATACGAGGTACCTACCTAATTTGTGGTTTGTGTAAAATTATGTCTTATGAGCTTTTATTTATCGTTCTAATATATTTGAATAATTATATTTTTACTAGATTAGTTTTCCAACTCATTTGTGTACTCAGGTTGTCGGTTGATTTGTCATGCATTTTCGCAGATAATATATTAATTATTGTTTACTAATTTCTATGTGCAGGACCACACCAAGAAAGATTCGGCGTTTCGTGAAATGTTTGTTTAAATTGAACTTTTTAAAATTATTCAACTCATTTGTACTAGAGTCTATTTTGTCTGAAATTTACATTCTAATATCACATTCTTAATAACAAAAAAAGTTCCCAAGGAGACCCAAAAGAGCTCAAACTAGGATTAACGAGAGTCTCAAATGCATTTTTCCTTTGTTTCCTCTATGGAAAATCTTTTTCGTTCTAAAGTTTTAAAAACTCTTGGTAGGTACTAAAAGCCGTTTTTTTCCAAACAAAAACTCAATTTGTTCTCGAAAATAATTTTTCCGGCATTTTCACCGATCCAAATCAACATTCAAATTGATTATAGTATCACAAATTATTATGACTATAGATAACCTTTATGATACATTTTGGCGATCATTTCTGAAACCAAAATTATTATAGTGTACCATACGTATCTTGAATTCATGACTGTAAAGGTACTAGACTAGTGATAGGAATTTGATTATTATCTAAATGTAAAACTTACGCTCTCGAATCAGGATAAGAGACAACTCAATATTAAATGAGAAACAGCTAAACTCGAAAAGGGTAACTCAATCGGTCGTCTTTGTGGTACCTACGCGATATAGCTGACGTCTACAACATTATCGTGTACGGACCTGTAGGCTGTAACTATTCTAAATACTATTATGAACTACAAACTTGACAATATATTGTTATTACCGTAATATGAAGTAAATTTATGTAGATCGTAAATTATTAATGTTTCGTTAGTAATTGCAAGTACATCTATATTATATATTCTTGGTCAAAGTTTGAATTTCGAGTAAACTTTCGACGCGATCGTCGTGCTAAACAGATCAAACCAAAACGATAACCGGTCATCAAAATGAAAATGATGTTCTTAAATTAATGTTTTTAAAAAATGTGAAACTAACCGTATAAAAATTATTTTTGTTATCAGTTTTATAATATAATCAATGATATTACGCATACTAATCTTAAGTATAGGTATAAAGTCTCAAGGTTCAATATGTTCTGGGACTATATTTTTTTAAACATAAGTTACGTGATGCAATCGGAAGTCATGCTATTCATAATGCTTTCCTGCCGACAATATTATCCCCACAAGTCTTTCGTTTCCTTATGTATTTTGATAAAAAAAAAAAGAAAATGTTTTTGATGAAAAATGGTAGGTAACAGGATACTGCAATTTCGTTGGTTGAGATTTTTTTTGTACATGTTTGTGTGTAACTGTGATGCCTGCTTACTGTTTTTAAAGCATTATGGCTCTTATATAGTATTATTTATGTTTTATTCTCCAAAAGATTACTAAATAAAGTTTAGTGCCCATAGTTTATAAAATTGAGTACTATTTCTTTGGATATTTTATCTGAATAACGTTCATAAAAACTTTCTGTTTATGCATTAGGTTAGATTTAATAGGTTAATCACATAAAAATTTAAGCTGCAATTAAAATCAAACTTTAAATTGGTAAATGAAACTTCCAAAAGATTTACAATATTGACTGTAAGAAAAAAGAATTATTTTTAAAAACATAATTGAATAAATATTTTTTTATGCAGCCTTAACAAGCATACCTAATAACTATTAAGTAACTAACTTATCATACGTACCCGAGTTGCTAAAATATTTGCACGTGAAAAAGTTCAATTTATGTCACTTTACGATGTATATAAAAAAAAAAATGGAACAAACATTTTAAAATTTATAACTCAATATAAGTGATATTAAAAACCAAATATTATGCGAGGTAAATATAAAACTAACAACTATGTATGTGAAGTTATATTCATTCCATTAAATATTCAGAATAAAGATGAAAAAAAAAACTGAAATTAAACCTTATTGTTTTTTTTTGTGCGAGAAGGAAGAGTATTGAGTATTGAAACCATTCAAATTTATAAAAAGTAACTTGTTTTTACCAAAACTGGCTTATTCGGCCAATATTTTTGAAAACAGTGCGCATGGTTATAAAAAAGGCTCAGCTGAGTGAAAATAAACTTCTACATATACATATTTGTGTATGTTTAACCAGTGCTCGGAAAATTGCTTATAAAATGGAAATATTTTATTTTCACTTCACAAGAAAACATCTTATAAATGTCTTAGTCCTAGACATAAAGAAAACATAAACTTGTTCCATTTTTCGTATCTCAACGCAAAATTTACAGGTAATACTAAGTTGAATGGTTAAAAATAGGCGTCAAAAAAAACTATTATGCAAAACGAATTCTAGATAATTTACGATAAACTGAATATTACTCTTTGCCTAGAGCAGACCAAATTTTATTTTCAAATACGCCAAACATATTATACCAAATACTTATTGTTTATGATGAGTTTTGTTTTGTATTATTATATTATTAAGCATGTAATGAAAATTATTTACTTAAATAATAATTTACGTCTAAAAAGTTTATAAATACAAAATCATTTATTTTCTTCCTACAAATAAAGTAGTCTTTCAGTGAACTCTTAACAGAGTATATAGGTACATTTTGTGATCGGATTCCGTGAAAAATACATTTCTCAACGCCCGTATGAGTATTCAAGTAGGTTGGAAGATATTCGATTTGAAAAAGGTGACAAACATAAAACGATTTTATTGATATCGAATTTAATACAATTTACGAATCTATAAATGTTTTCAAAAACAATTTATTAATCCGGATGAGATTGTCACTACGCCCTTGGCTGTTTGAGAAGATAAATGTGGTACTTTTACGATTACACATGAAACCAATCGAAAAAATATCGTAAGACAAAATCCTGTATCGTAGGTACAAGTGGGTTCAGTGAAAATTCTCTGTGAAGAAAATTCGTTATAGTAACGAAATATCTTCGGGATAAAAACAGGAAACCAACTCAGCTCAGTAAATTTAAATTCAAGGTCGGTTAAGATACTAATATTATATAGGTACTGCGTAGGGATGATTTATATTATTCCACACTGCGACTATCTTTTGTATGGTTTTTTGTTCTAAAGTTTACATAATCAAATTGCTATATTTTTATGAACAAATTGAATGAATCTCAGTTATTTGTTTTGATAGTATTTTGTTCAAATAACGACTATTATTTTCAGTTTTGTATTTTGATGAACGACAGTTTATTAAAATTGTTAATTAAAATTATTAATGAATCATTATCCACAATATCTATATTTTATCATGGTTATAAGATTATTCTGAAATACACCCATTATAATAATAGTCGTCTCACGAGTAATTGCTATTACTGATAACACCGGTGCATTGAAATTTAAAAAAGTTGATGAATTTATGAAACATTTAAACATAACTAGTTATATTAAGTAAGTCAAAGCGTATTTTCTATAGATAACTTTATCAAGATCATTGAAATATATGTATAAAATATTATATTACCTATATTGAAATGTTTTTGACGGAGAACTGTACAGATAATTTAGAAATCCAAACATTTGGAATAATAAACTTTATAATACACGCAATTAGTGTCTTTTGATACAAAATTGAAAACATGTCTTCATTTATCATTATGATAATAAATTAAACGAAGGCCAAATACTATTTTTATAAACATCACGCTGTATTATTTGCTAGTTATAAAATCATTTGAGTTCAAAAAAGAAGAATAGTGTGAGAAAAATGAGTATATTTTTTTGCTCAAATTTTTTTTAATAGAATTTAGTATGAAATTAAAAGTCTACTACTAATAAACTATTGAATATTAGTTCAATAATAAATAAAAAGATCGTGAATCACGTACTTAAACATATTTAATATCTTAAAAAAAAAAATTTTAAATATACTTTGAAAAAAAAATTTAATTTTTACATTTCTTATGAATCTGTATATTTGTATAGTAAAAAGCACCCTATATAATGTGGCAGATAGACTCCGAAGCCGTGGTTTAAACGCTCGAATACATGAATACCTAATGTGACGCACCGAAACGTATTAAAACCCTGAACACAAATTTGAATAAGAAGGTTTTGTTTTAAGTAACCAGGCATTAAACATGTAATTGAATAATTTTAACTGAAGAACATCTGCCTTTCTAAAATGTTCAAACAAAAACCATAACACTGCAGAATATTCACACATCTTTATTTATTATTGATTTCATATTTATACTTACTATCTTACAACTACTTTTTGTCAATTATTCTGAAAAGTTATGTATACAATTTGAGTTAAAAAGTTCTCAATGACGCGCGTATTTCATTTGAAATACAGATTTTATTATATTTTTACGTATTTGTTAGAATAATCCAAAACGAAGTATTTATGCTTAGTCGAGTAACTAACTAACGTACCTATTACGATATAAATTCATGAAAAGGAATTGTGACAAGGATAGTGGATGTACTGATATCTGACTGCTGTACTTGACAAATGAAAAAAATTCAATTGATGGTCTGAAAAAAAGAAAAAATGAGGTAGTAGGTCACTATTTCGGGCGGGTCTCTGTATTAAAAGATATTTTAGCAACGTTTTAAAATTAATTTGATAATTACGATTTTGCTGGGCAAGATCAGTGAATCAAATCCTCAAAAAACTAAAATGTCAACGTTATAAGCGTAGCTCAAATATGGTCAAAATTTTATCACATTTATACTGTTATTTTATTTTTCTAATAATGTATACAAATTTACATTTACTTGGAAACAAAAGAATGAAAAAATGAAAATAATGGGAATAGTAAATGCTCATGATGTCTAAAAATAAAAATTACAAGAACAGACATTTATATTTCAAACTTTGAAAACCTGTTGTTAAACTTATATTAAAAATTAATTGAAAATAAATGTTGCAAAAATGAAAAAAATTACAAATTCAAACATTTCGAATTTCTCTAATTAAAAATGTTATAATTTGGTTTTTTATAAGTCAATTAAAATGTTTTTTTGCATTTTAATTACACTTTTTCTAGTGATGTAATTTATAATGACATTAATTAATTTGATTGAGAAAATAACTGGTTGGTGAAAATGAACATACCAAGAGTATTTAGTTTGTAACACAATTTAGTTATTTCCACTATTATTGATACTCATAATATACAATTCAAAATTATTTTATATTGAGTTTGCCATCATCGTGATAATTGATATTATAACGTAGGAACTTAATATTTTATAGGGATTGATAAAAACATTAACATTTTTCATAATACTTCACTGCACGTTATAATTTACATTTACTTAAATGTATTGGTTTTAAGTTATTAGGAAAATACTAATGTTTTTTAAAGACAATTGGAAACACTTTTCTACACATAATAATATATTTCCTAGACAAAATGTTAAAAATGTGAACATGTTAAAAACAAACTGTTTTTATAATTATTTACGTACGCACCTTCGGTATTAAGTGGACCAAGGTTTTGGTGTATTCTTTTTTAATGCGAGTTTGTTTTTAGAAATTTCTACTTAGTTGTCTGAGAAATATTTGTTTAGAAATAATTATCGTCGTAAAAACTGTCATACAACCACTGAATTATTATAGTTTTGTTTGTTCTCTAACCCCTACAGCTCTCTTTAATCCTTGACACGAGTGACGCATTGTTTACAAAACGAACTACAAATTCGATTTACCCTTTCTTAGCCCACAGCCGTCCGTGCTGTATAGCTACGGGTTGTTACGGTGAATTTTAAACGCTCTAGTCCCTCCGAAATTCCGCGTAATATCCAAGTGCGGTACGTGGAAAGTCTGAAAAATACCGAGTGACTTTTTGTGTGGGATTTCAGCAAAATTGTATCATCTAGAAAGACGGTAGACGGATAAAAATATGTGAACCGAAAAGGTGTGTGGCGGCTACGTGTGATCCGAAATTTGGGAATATATCTGATAAAAGCATAAAAATCGTTGAAAATAGTAGAAAAATCGAAAATAAACTGTAACGTATGCCATTTTCCATTCTGGTTTAAAGGAATCCAATTGTTCACTGGACACAGCTGTTATATTCCGCAAATCTTATCTTGAATTTTAACCATGAGTTCATCCAAAGTTGTGTATCTCTTATTTCTATTCAAAAACATTAATTTTAAATTTTATTTGCTTTTATTTTTGTTTGATTATTCAAAAAGATCGTTTTTTCTGGATCACAAAAAGATTATAAAAAAAAAAAATGTAATTATTATTAGGTATAGGAAATATGAGTACAAAAAGACCATACAAATGATTTGATGACAATTATGAAAGTTACGTACTATTATTTTTAGTACTTTGGTAAATTCAATTAAAAACTGAAAAAATTTATTGTTTAGGAAGTACCTATCTATGTTGTTTGTTCAAACTCAATAGATAAAATTGCATTTGAATTGATCAATCGTCTTGTTAAGTATGAGGTAAACCGATTTTTCAAGTTTAACATACCATATTGCTACTATCAATAAACTCCTTGACAGCAGTTATAGTAACAATTTATAACACGTATCTATGTATTAAATCAATATAATATTTACATAAAGTGTCAAAGATTGGACTAAAATTAAACATGTTTAATAATTTAAAATTATTCATTTGATTAAAACTTAAAAATAATTGAAAAGTCTATCATAATTTTTTATTTATAAAACAAGATTCAGGATAATTTTTATAAATGATTTTTGTTGGAAAATCTGATCGGATCCGAGAAGAACAGTTGCAAATAAAAAATAAAGGTGACTTAAAAAGTTTGAATCTACACACCCAGCGTATGAAAATGGTCGAAGTAACGGATAAGAAAAGATTTTACAACCAAGTTAAAAGTATGGTTGAACGTGAAATGAAAGCAAATGAGCATTTGTTTGTAGAAAAGTGTCCTCAGTATGGAGTTTTAATTTAGTTAGTCTTAGTTTAAGTAGACTTTATAAATGTTAAATAGCGAAATTATTTAAATTAAATATATGTAAATTTGCATAATCTTTCCCACAAAGAATGTGTATTACACCAATGTACACCAATACTAGTTATTGTGATCATAATTCTATGATAAGTTTAACATTTGAAATTAACAATGACTAATTACTTATGTCTTGAAAAAACAATTTCGAACAAAGTTTTTCAAAGAAGAAGTTTTCAATACTCGTTTGATTTTTACCATTTCGTAAAGTTTTTTGTTGTGAAAAACTTATAATTATTTTCTAAAACGTGTAGGTAGTTTATGCTCACAAGATGAAATTGGTCAATGTATGAGTTTTCCGGAGATTTGCGGTAAATCTGATAATTCCCCGATTTTTCTGTTCTTTATCGGAAAATAGGTACACTGTACCTTTTTGCTGTCCACATCCATTTTTGACTTAATGTCTTAATGTATTATACTTGCATGATATTTATTTATTTTTTTAAACCTGTGTGTTTTTTGAATAATTTTTAATTTTAAAAAATTACAAATGTTTTTATGCATGAATTGTTTTTTATTATCTATTAGAAACTATAAACAAAAATGCAGCAATAAACACAATAATAAAGGACTGAAATAGTAAATGTTGACTACTATTATCATTAAAATATAAATGTGAATACTATTTATAGGCCTATATTAAAACTTAAAGATGAATTCTCAGAATCAAAAAACTCAATTTATAATTTAGAAGAAAAAGTGAACGAGTTGAAAAAGAAAAGGAAAAATGAAGAACGTAAATTTGTGGAAGAAAAACTCTTACAATTATCAGTGTAAGTACTAAAGAAAACCAATTTTAAAAATTGTTAAGCGTCATTTTAACAATAGAGAAAATTCAGAAGAAATGAGACTTGCTGCTGTGGCTCGACGAAAAAAAGAAATGAGTGAAACAAACTACAATAGAATTTTAACTAATGACAGGATGAACAAGGAGGAAAAAATCGAGAAAAGAAAACGGGTTAATGTTGATATTCGAAAAGAAATTAAAATACAAGTAAGTTTAATTGTATCTAAAATTTTATTTTTGTTTAGATCTTTATAAGTAAAAGAAAAAATAGTAATAATATGTAGCTATAGCTGGAAATCGATTAACCTGTAACGCACATTCATTTACGTGACCTGTTTTTCCTTCAAAAACATGCCTTACTGGAAAAACTCTCACGCCTCGTAAAATGGTTTTTTAAAAGTGGATTTTTTATTGAAAATATAAAGGCCTTCTTACAGAGTGCATAGGACTTTGTTTTTTTTTCAAATTAGATTCTTTTAAATTTTATAATAATAGTTTCAATTAGACCCGTTTTTATAAATTTGTATCTCAATTTTTGGGGGATCTTTGCAATGAATTCAAAAATTGATATACAAGGTGCTCTGTAAGAAGTTTTCAATTCAGTGAAAAAAAAATTATTCAATTACGTTGATTACACAACACTAGGACAATTTTGCCCACAAAGTCAGTTGTATTCATTTAAATTCATTAAAAATGGTAGAAATTGCCCTATTAAATGATCAAATTCTAATTGCCCCTTGAAAAATAGGCACAAGCAGGCCCCTTCAGCTGGGTACTTTTTTCAGTCTTGCAGCACACATATCTAAAAAAGTATAATATTTTATTTAACTTTCTAAGTAATGCCTACATTGAATACGATATAAATTTAAGGATTTAACTATTAGTAATTTATTATTCTTGTTACCTTAAAACAAATAATTTATTAATATAATATACAAAATGTATAACAATATAATATTGTTATTTAAACTTATAACAATATGAGTGAGCATTTTTTAATTTCATAAAATGTTAAGTATTTATATTTTTTTTGTGCCAAAACAATGCTGTTACCAATTTTTATTTAAAATTTTATTATTTACCGTCCGAGTATTTTAATTCTACGCATAATATAACACAATACGCAAAAAACGATGAAGATATGTCATTACTTAGGTCGTCGAGAAAGAAGAATTGAAACGAAAAGTTACGGAAAAAAAAGAGAGGTATCGAAAGGAGTTGGACGACCAAGTGCGTCAGAAAGAATTGATTAAAAATAACGAAAAAACAAGAAAACACATAGAATGTAAAAATCTTATAAAAATGTGGAATGAAGAAAAAGACTTAGGTGAGTAAAAACGCTATACTCATAAATATATAAAATACTTTTTTAAAAATATTCAATTTATACAGGTTATTTATTTGGCACTTGGTTTAAAAAAAGAGTAAGTATTAATACAATAATAATGATATAAGGTATACTAAAATATTACTCAAAGTAGTCTCTAATAGCAGCTAGTAAGCCTTCTCATATTTTATATAATGATTTATGTTCAAAACACAATTAACGGTGAAAATAGTATGTGCTTTGTTTTTAATAAGATTAAAGATGTTTGTGTACAATTAATCATCACGAACGTCTATAATAAATTTGATTATAAACGAAATTATTAATTGGTATAGAAAAAGCAGTACATTCGTCGCCACGTTTAGAACCTAAAAATTAGGAGAAAACACAGAACAATAGGGACACGCATAAATAAAATTTAAAAACAAAGAAGAAAGAAATTAATGATTGACCTGATGTAGAAAAGTCCGGAAGACAACTTACAATGAGAAAATTCTTAAGAACGGAAAACAGTCCAAAAAAGAGATTAAATCAATTTCAATTAACAAGGGTGAACTTGCAGGCGAGTATTGTAGGGAAAATTGCTTAGTAGACACGGAAAAAAAATACGTGTTGGTAGATAACGGTGTATCCAAAAAGAAACGTGAGAAAGGTACAAAAATCAAATTTCAAAATTACAAAAAGGAAACACAATATAATAGACTAGAAATAATTTTAAATGTATAAATGCGACATTGTACTTCAAATTGAAAGTGAACGAATTAATAAATAACTATTTCTTTTGTATAAAACATAGTAAATCTTGAATTATGCAAACGAAATACAATCGAAATGAACATGGACTACGTATAATTAATATAGCTGAAGTTCAACTTTGTTTATATAATTTAGAAAATAATTGTAATTCTACCTGAAACGTAACGTAATTCTGAATCGTACAATATCGAATTTTTATAACATAGTAAATATTGTTTGTAGTAGCGCTAATTTTGTCCTTATATGAACACTCTTTGTTAAAATTGTGATGATTTTATGTCGTAATAATAAAATGATTTACTCCTTTTAAACTATTTTGAAATTATTAATTTTGATTGAAATATATATGGGTAGTCAATTTCCACTCATCAACGACATATCAATCAAATATAATACCTATGTTGTATTTTATGAGCATTCTAATATATAATGCGTTTCGATCAGATATAGTTTTCGTATATTATGTATAAAAAAAAAAAAAAATCTGATTTTGTTATAGAAAGAGCGGAAATTACGCGACGCATAGACAAACGTGAACAAAGGAAAGCTGACATAAAACGGTTCGTTGAGACAAAGGTAAATGCCAAGTCAAACTCAGGAATAGATGAATCGATCGTCGATAAAGCGTTTGTGATCGCTATCCAAAATCATTTGGTCGCCGAAGCGATAAAAAAATAACAAAACAAATGTGAATGGACTTGAATTTTTTTATTGCAAATAAAACGTTTAAAATAATATCGCAGACTTGAAAAAGCACATTATACCAAAGTAGAATAAGAAAAAGTATATTTGATAGAGAAAATCAAATTTAATTCGTTCGCAAATATCTAAATTATAATGCCGGACATTTATTGGGTCAAATTATCATGAAATTACGACTACGACTTTGTATTGGATTTTAAATTTGTAAACAATCATAATAGTTGTTTACAAAAATAATGGTTATGAGTGGAGCACGGTTCATTCTAGAAAAATATTATTTTGCCATTAAAATTTCAAAAGAAATTACAAACTATACAAAAACGATGTGTAATTTAATTCTATTTAATTTTTTTAACAATTTTATATCTGCAAAAAAACGAGCTAAATAGATTTCAGATAAATTAATTTTTAGAGAATAAAAATAATAAGTACTGTCAAAATGTCTTAAAAATTATTATTATTACTTTAAAAGAGTGACTAAAATAACCTAACAAAAAATAACGAATACTAAAGATGTTAAATGTTCTATTTTTAAAACATGACTAAAAATTATAAGATAATTTCAAAATTTTATACACGTTTAAAAAGTACTTATTTAAATTACATTATTTAAATGTATGACAAGATTTGGAATTTTCTGAATGTTGAAGATTTTATGAAACAATAACTGCGAAAATTGACATGTTAAAGCATTTTGAATTTCTGTAAATCACTTTTAAGTCTTCAAATTCGATACCGATTCCGTTTGTGTATTATTTCGCTCGTCATAATTACTTGTAAACATTTAGAGCAATTTGAATCACATTCGTAAATGTGGAAATTTTAGTTTTTGGATCTTGCAAAACGTAAAACAGCTATGAAAAAAAAAAATCTCCAAATATATTTATTTTTAATGCGGTGTATTTTTACATTTTGTATTTGTATTTGTAAAAATCAAATCATTCATAATTTTATTAAAAAAATTGAAGAAAAATAGTATAATGTACGAATTGAAAACGTACAATACAATATAAGAGCATGAACATTTTTTAAAAAGTTAGTAGGTACCTACTTACGAGTACAATTGAATTGATAACAAAACGTTACATGGAATTAGTGTCGTTTGAAGAAATTATATTGTTATAATTGTATTATTTTGGCAGTGAATAAGATACACAAAAAAAAAAATATATATATATATATATATATATACGTTCAACGAAACGGACTTTGAGTCGTAATAATTGATCAAAAGTTTGTCCATTCTTTTGTTTTCTTCTGTGGAATATTTCATCATATTTATTGGGTTTTGGCGATTTATTGTATTGGTTGAATAAAACTTGCTACAAATCTCATGAACCGAAATAAGCAGCATTTCCATTTTATTTAATATTCTGTTGAAATACGAGTGTTCTAAATTGGTTTTTTGTTAACATTTCTAATTCTAACGGAAATATTAAAAATGTCCATGTTTGGTTGATGTAAATTTTGTCATATAAAAATATGTAATAAAAATTTCCATGACATTTCACATCAAATTGCAAACATCACCTAAGTACTAAATTTCATTTAAATTTTCCGAAACTTGGTAGTGCTTGTAATGTAGTGACGTGGTGAAAACAAACTTTACGAGTGTTAAATATATAAAATAAAGTAGTAGTACAATCCAATTCTGATGTCAAAACCATGTTAAAATAACATCAACCATGATGGTTTAAACTATAATAAATAAGACATAACACGAGATGGCAAATAAAATAATTATTTCTGAGGTCCAGTATTGGATCTCATGGTACTTAATCGAAGTAATTGACTGAGATTTAAAATTTGGTTTCATAGCAAGGTTGGTTGGTCGACAAAAACGTGTTTGGCAATCAAATTGTTAAACATTTCAAATATATATATATTTATAAATTAAAACCATAACATAACATATTACTAAAACGAATTTTGAACAGAACATCAAATCCTTGTTATTCATAGAATTTTTTAACTTAATTAAGTATATAAGATAATGTTTGTTGTTATAAAAAAAAAATCTAGATAACATATAAAAAATAGTCACTTTTATCTAGATTAAAAAACAAATAATATTAAAAAAAAAAAAAATCAGTGCTACAAATCTGCAGACTCTATCTTTTTATTTTTTCCATCAACACAAAAGATTTATGTGTTTTGACTGCTTGTATTATAAACATGTATTAACTCGAATTACTAGTAACCTGATTGCAGTGTTGTACAACAATAAATAATAAAATATTATGTTGAAAAAAATTAGTAAAAAAAAATAATAAGATAAAGGTATAATAGTAGCCTAATTATTTATTTATATATTCGTATGAAGTTGATGCCAAGCTAATTTTACCTATTTAAAAATTAATATTTTAAATATGACTATAGTAAAATATAGGACGTATCTGGGTACCAAGTTAGCCTGCAAGTTATAAAAGTAAAAAAAAAAGTTAAAACATTTTGATTTATTGAAACTGTGTTACTAATATGCATCGGTACAATTTCGGGAGCCAAAATTAAAATAATTGACTAATTTAGATTCGTAAATTATAATACACAGCCAGAGATTGAAGACTAATGTATTTTTATAAAGCACGGAAAGGCTTAAAAGTGGCCAGGAAGGCTAAGCACCTAAAACTCCGTTATTTGATCCTATAATATGTTGATGTTTTAGTTCATGCTAAATAATAATTAAGTAAGGTAATATACAATAGATGATTCTGTAGGTGTATACGAGATTTCTAAATATGTACTACAAAAGTGCAATTGCCAATGCTAACAGTAAAAACTAATTTTATTTTCTAAAAGGTACAATAATTTATAACATAGGTATTTACCCAGCTTAATTGAAAACACTGCACAATACTTCATATTTAAAGTACTTTAGTTTATTTAAACCGACTTTTTCTGTTCTAGTGTTATCAAGCAACTCTTGTCTGTTTGCGATTAATATCCCTTGGGTTGTTCAACTTTACTTGCGTATGTCTTTAGTTTTTCACTACTATTGTCACCTCGATTCAGTAAAACCATCAAAAAGTTACATACATTATGAAAGTTCTTATCTCACTGGACGTATACGACGAACTTATTTCATTTGTGTAACTTCTATGTTTTCAAAGTTTTGGTCAAAAGACGACGAACAACATGCAAAAAAACCATTTATTATTATTATTATTTATTTCTTCTTCTTCTTCGGTTTTCTAAAGGCCATTGAGGCCCATTACCGCAACACAAACTTCCTTCCATCTGTCTCTGTCCTGTGCTATTGTTTCTCCATCTCGTATTCCAATTTCTGCTAAATTCTTCTCCACTTTGTCAATCCACCTTTGTTTCGGTCTACCAAGTGGTCTTTTTCCCTGAGGTTTCCATTTTAAAACCTCTTTCATAAGTCCATTCGTCCTCCATACATGACCGGCCCATGCCATTCTCCTATTTTTTAATACTGCTACTATGTCTGGCTCTTTATATAACTGTTGTATTTCTATATTATTTCTTTTCTCATATTGCTGTGTCATGTTATTGATTTTTGGCCCGAATATTCTTCTTAATATTCTTCTTTCGAGTATTACTAATTTTTCTTCGTCTCCTTTAGTCGTTGGCCATGTTTCACACGCGTATAATAGTACTGGTCTGATAATTACCTTGTATATTGTAATTTTTGATTTGAGTGATACCTATTTTGATTTTAGTATACTCGTTACTCCATAATAGCATCTATTTGCTGCAGTTAGTCTTATTTTAATTTCATCGTGATTATTATTTTTGCTATTTATTGTAACACCCAGATATTTAAAATTTTGCACTCTTTCAAATTTATAATTCTCAACTTCTAAATTTTCCTCGTGATTTTCTCGCCTAGATATTACCATATATTTGGTTTTTCCTTCGTTTATTTGTAATCCAATGTCTTTGCTGTTTATTATTAGCTCCTTGGTTCCTGCTTTGACTTCTCGACTGTCTGATCCCAATATGATAATATCATCTGCGTACGCTAGTACTCCGCATTGTCTTCTGTTCTCTCCCAAGTTTACTCCCCCATATTTTTTGTGAGTTTTTCTAACTACCATTTCTAATGCTATATTAAAGAGTATTGGGGATAGGGCATCTCCCTGTCGAAGTCCAGTCTTAACTTCAAATTCATCCGATATATGTTGATTGAATCTGACTTTACATCTAGTATTATTCATACATAATTTTATCATTTTCACTATCTTAGCTGGTATCCCAAAGGTTATAAGTGTGTCCCATAGTACTTCTCTATTAATTGAATCATAAGCCTGTTTATAGTCAATAAATAGTAGATGTAGATCATTGTCGAATTCATAATGTTTCTCAACTAGTTGTTTTAATGTGAAAATGTGATCTATGGTTGATTTACCACTCATAAAACCACATTGGTAGTCACCAATGATATCTTTTATGTAAGGTTTTATTCTGTTTAGTATGAGACCTGACAATACTTTGTATATTGTATTTAGTAACGATATTCCTCGGTAATTTTGATAGCTTGACCGGTCCCCCTTTTTATAAATTGGACAGATTATTGCTAGTTGCCATTCCTTTGGTATTTCTTCTTTATGCCATACATCTCTGATTAATTTCCCTACTTCACTTATTAATTCCTCACCACCATACTTTAAGAGTTCTGCAGCTAAGCCATCTTCACCTGGCGATTTATTGTTTTTAAGTGTGTTTATGGTCATTCTAACTTCGTCGTCCGTTGGCTCTATGTCTTCAGGTTCTGCTGTATAGAACTCAATTTGCGTATGGTTTTGGTGCGTTTGTGGGTTGAGTAGTTCCTTGAACACTTTCCCAAATTGTTTTGCAATTTCTTCTCCTTCTGTTACAAGTTCTCCATTTTTTTCTTTCATTATCTCTGTTCTGGGGTTATATCCCGTTTTCAATTCTTTTGTTTGTTTGTAGAAGAGTTTCGGGTTCGTCCTATTGTCCTCAATCTGTTTTATTCTTTCTTTTTCCCATAATCGTTTTTCCCTTCTTATTATACGTTTAGTTTCTCTAATATTCTGGGCAAAATTTTTATTGTTTTCTGTGTTTGGGTTTGTAAGCATCAGTGATCTCGCTTTATCCCTTTCTTCAATTGCTCTTTGACACTTATCGTTAAACCATTTGTGCTTTTGTACTTTTTTCTTTTTTCCTAGGTGTTCCAAAGCAGTTCTTTTTAATATTCCCTCTAATTTTTTCCAACGGGTTTCAATATTTTCTGCCTCTATTCCACCCTTTAATTTATTTTTTAGTTCATTTTTGTATTCCTTTAGCATTTCAGAGTTTCTTATGTTATCTATATCTATATATTATTATTTATTATTCTGATTATTATATCCAAGAACACAAAAACAATGAAGCTATTGTATAATAAAAGTACTTAATATGCGGAATACTCAATAATCTCAATATTATTCCACTCACAAACGAGTAAGATGTTTTGGTCCAACTGTTAATTATTAATTTAAAAAAAAATTCATAAAAATAGAATTTTGTATAAAGCCTTAATAAGCCATATTAGCCAATGTCTACATCTGGATATCAAAAACTCCGTTCACTGTCATGGAGTAAAATGATAAAGTTAACTTAAATATATCAGTAATTTTAGCTTCTGTTTGTCAGTGTTGCAAAATTATTTTGTTATTGCAAACAAAAATGGCATGTCAAATGTTCATAATATTGTTCATTCTCCTACTTTTTTTTTTTATTGTTTGTGTTTGAATTTTGATTTAAATTTGTATAAAATTTATATAACTATTTTTAACATTAGCAGATGTAGGATTTCCTGTTCAAAAAAAAAAAAAAAAATTGTTTTCCATGTGTCGATCAAGGTGTCCAAAATATAACGTGAAAGTACAACGGTAATAATTTATTCGTGTCTAACATAGAAATTACGATTCAGGTATATTAAGTTCAGTGATATTTAAAATAATAATAGTGAATGTTGTTCTGAGTGTAATTTAATGAGTACGTTTTAATAATGAAGAATGGAGTCTATAAAAACGTGAAACTTGATATTTATAAATAGGTATACCTACAAAGAATTATTGGAAAGCTGTTTTAACTTTTAAAATTATTTACTTCAAATAATCATAGGTAAATTTCGTTTAATCAATAAAGTATGATATCGATAAGATATTACTTGTGTTTGGTTCAATTAATTTTTCGGAAAATTCTTTCAATATATTTTTATAAAATAATAACTATATCGGAGTTTATAGCTTTGGAAATTGAGTTTTTATTTTAATGGTATATAAGAAAGTCACATATTTACTTTAGATATATTAACAACAAAAAACGCTCCTAGCTGGTTCTTTATATTTTATCCGATTTTTGAACAATATTTGTTCTCGCACTACTGTGGGTGTTAGAGAGATATTTAAATGATTTTGAATCCATGAAAAATATTCATCTCACGAATAGAAACATATAACAACGATTTTATAATCGTTGTTCTCGTGCGATATCTTAATAACTGAAAACGCGTATTATGTATACAGTTAATAGTTAATTATAATAAATATGTTTCAACTTAATAAATTCGAAATACGTGTGCATTAATATGCATTCGGTAATTTAAACTCTTCCAAGAGTTAATTAATTTTTGTTTGCTGTAAAGTGTAAGTATAACGAGGCAATTAAATTCACAAAATTGACGGAAGAATACTAAGAGTTATCAAAATTCATCCTTTTTTCTTGTTTTTTTTTTTTTTTTTGATTTTTCGGTTTTTTGTGTTGAATATTTTTTTTACTCTATAAATATTTGTGATGATGTATGATATGTAATACGGTTTTTTTTTCTCTCCTTTAGAAAAAGGTCCCTCTATTATTATTATTTTTCATGTACACATGTCAGTTTGATTAATTGAAAATGAAAATATGTCACATGTTCATGTAATATTACATAAGAGGATAACGTTTTTAATTCATTCTGAAATCCGTGGGCTTAAGAGTATAGGTAACGCACCTACAACGTCATGAATGAATAGCGATTTGCATGTTGAAGCGTTAGTCTTCTTTGTGCTGTTCCATTTAACGGCGAGAAAAATGTTTTTTATGTAACATTTGGTTTACCTTGTGTGTAGCTAAAAAGCACGTTTTAAAAAAAAATATGTTATTTTGAACTCTTAACCTTGTAGTTTTACCGTGTAAATGTTAGCTCGCGAGGGTGTTAACGCCCATTGTTGTACTCAGTAATATTTACTGTAGCTAAAGTAAAGTAAACTGAAACGTTATTTTTAATAAGAACTATTTTTGATACAAAATTGGGTTTTCTTTATACAGACGAATAAAATTATCGCAAAAAACGTTAAATTTCTGAAAGAAAAAAAATTCATATTTATTATTCACCAAAAATAATCAAAATCCCGACGTAAAGAAATAAATACAAACAAAAATCATTGACTTTTTTGAAAACACACTTTGTCAATTTACACGTGTGCACGTACGGCAAAATGACTACATTATTTTATAATCGAATTGTACGTTGTCGGGTTTGTACCAATAACAGAGCCAAAATAATTTAAAAATTTGCAAATATTTACTAACTGTTCAAGAATAAAGTTAAAGCTTTCATTAAGTGTAAAATAAAATTTCGACTAAGGAAACATTTTAGTTAAAATGAACAAGAAATTGTTTGCCAAAAGTTTTTGAAAAAATCGAGTCTACTGCATATTAATCAGTATTGTTGGGTGTAATGACGAAATTTGAGTGATCTAAATGAGACACGAACCAAGCGGCAAAATCTCTCAACAATTTATTTAATTTACAGTTATATTCGTTTCCCTCAAATGTGACCAAAACAAAACACTCTTAAAAATAAAATTTTGTTAAGCTTCATCTCAAGTTATCTGGACCACTATGATTGCTAATAAAAACTAAAAATACTTCATTTTTAAAGAAAATTTTGCTGATATTAGTTATTATAAACTTATAGTCACCGTATTTAACAAACTGACTATCTAATAAAATTTATTTGTAGTATTATTACTACAAAATGAAAGACTATGCACCATTTTGATTTTAATCTATCATAATAATATGATTGGCCTATTATTTAAAGTTAATATTACATTTATGTTTAAACTAAACTGCAAATACCTATACAGAGAAATACAACAAAAACAATTCTTGTTTGATCAAAATTTTTATATGAAAAACTTAGAAGCATTCCATTGTAGTTTTGATGTAGATTAGGTTTGTAAGTCCTATACCTAAGTTATCACCGAACAAGTGCAAATAATTTTAACAAAAATATAAAAACTAATTAAAAAAAAAGTTTTGGATTTCAATTCAAACAAAATAAAAATTCAAATCAGTCACTCATTTGATATCCATCAAAAAAAAAAATAAATAATTTTTGTCCTCGACTCACTAAGACCACTCGCAAATTTCCCGTGTTATAATGATATCATTTTCATGACTCAATACATTGAATAAAAAACGTTATTTTATTTTTAAAAATATCACAAATTATACGAACAGAGATTATAAGGTTTTATTTATAATTTTTTTATTGAAAATGAAAAAACGTAGAAACCGTAGTTTCTCTAATAAAACATAAATTCACAATGGAAATTTTAAGTTTACTTTGAACTTTGCTTTTTAAAAGAATGATTTTTTTTTTAAATGTTAAAATAATAAACACGTTACGTTTATTTCCATTAAGTTAAAAAGTATTTTAAAATCAATTGTTTTTTTTTTCAATAGAAGTATTAAAAGTTTACCAAAGTATACTTTTGTACTCAAAAACGACGATGACGTCACAACACGTTAGCGACTAAAGTTGATGTAAAAAAAGCATTTTTTTTTATTATTTTTCCGTGATGTATGTATTAGATTTTGGGAGAGTACGACATATTTTATAAAATATAATAAATGTTATATTATTTGCTAGCAAACAGTTAATTGTCATTGTATTATATTTTGATAGGTCAGGTTAGGTACATTTTGTTTCAACTTATTCATTATAAGTATAATCGTTGTCACATCTTGATACAAATTGTATAGCCACATCTAAACTTTACTACAAAATGTTTACTTTGGGAATGATTTTATACATCTATATCATACCAATGTTATTTGTGTTCTTAATTTATCAATAGTTTTATAACATTGACAAATCTGTAAGTTTTGATTTTGTTTTAAATATTTGATTTTGTTTTTAACTCATTTACTAATAATGTGTGAAAAACTGTAACAGTTATGTAAATTATATGAAACTAATTTTACCTTCTAAAATATTATAAATTATTTTATATATGTAAATTATAATTTATAATTCACTGTTTTAACCATTTGTTTGTTTTAAATTATTATTGTATAAAGAATTGTAATTATTATTTTTTATGAAGTATAAAGAAAATATTTACTGTATTTGTTAAAGGCCTAATTATTAATTAGTAAATAATAATGTGTGTATACATGTTCTCATTCAAATTATAACATTCGAATTAAATGACTAGATCCGTCAAAAAAATAATTCTTCAAAATTATTTACACATACTATGGGTAGGTATACTACCTTTTTACCTATCACACGATTGATAACATTAACTTTTAAGTACGTCATAATAATATTGGTAGCGTCTTCATGTACACTAAATAAAGCACCTATCTTTATTACACGTTTATTGTGTTGAAATCGAGTTAGCGAACATAATATCGTTACTCTCGACTTGCTCTACGACGGATCGCAGTCTATAAACACGTTTTTGCATAATAATAGCGATAACACGTATACGTTACTTGCCACGCGTCATAATAGTATATACAATGTAAGTACTGAGTACGGGTATGAATCCACGCACTCCTTTCCATCCGTTTTAATCGTAGTAGGAACTGGCTTAGCGTACACGGTTATTTTAAGTTAGGTTAGTAAGCCCCATTATGTTTATTTATTTTTAAATAAGCCCAGAAATATGTATTTATTTGTTTGAAATAAAAATCGGTCTTTGCTGTTTAAGACAAAAATAAAAATTTTTTAAACTTTGTTTGTGTACGGCTTAAGAAATCTGGGACAGTTATAACACTGTAACATTGTTTACTTATTATTATTTTTATTATTGCGTAAATGTTTTGAAACAAACGCGACTTTTAGTTATGATTCATTTCGATTTAGGCTTTAAGCATTTTTTAGGATATGGGAGATGACTGAGACCGGAAATTATTCGTGCCCCTCGCACGTCTATACACACCGAATCTAATTTGAATCTACGTATTAAAACGTATACCACCAGCTAGCACATCGTTGCCTTGGGTTTTCGAGTTACGATATGGGATTTTTAACGTCATGTTTCTTTACGCGAAATCCAATAGTCGAAAATTATTGTTAAAATGATTATTATATACTTACTTATACAAAATAATAATCAGTTGAACGCGTTTCGTGGCGAGAACAACAACACCTGCACCAGTTATGACATTCCGTTGACACCCTGTATCACGTCGATATTGTTTGCGATACGCATTTTTCGCCTCTCTTGAGTTTTCCGCGAATATGTTTTAAAAAACAAAAAAAAAAAAAACGGCAAAAATCGACGGTTTCACGTGCGATGACGAATCGATTTACAATGATTTCCTGGTTAATTTAAATCGTCGTAGCTTTTTTGTGTTTTAATTTCTATTTATATCACCTATATTTGGGACTATTCTCCGGGAAATCGTGGACAAACAGAGGCCGTTTGTAATTTCCCACCGTCCAAGCGGTTTGATGTATTGGCGTGTGCAGCGTCGAATTTGATGTCAAATATAGGTATAACCCCCCGTATGACAACCGGATTCGGCGTGATCAAAAACGGTCTGATATCGTATGCGATGCACATAAATTTGCAAACAAAATGAATATTAGGTTGCGGCGTTATTTTTACAGTATATTGAGTAATATTCACTATCACAAACTGTTTTTTTTTAAATCGAGTGTCGCCAGTGGCGTAGTTATTTACGGGTCGGATGCCCCCTCAAAGCAAAATATTTTCATTTAAATGTATACTATTGTATCTTGGGTAACATTTTGAAAAACCGCTACATTATTTTTAAAAAAAAAAATGTTCATATTCTCAAATACCTAAATATACGTCAAGACGTGGTTTGTTATCTCAACAAAACTGTACAGAATTTTATTACAAAAGTCGATCACGTGAATGCAGTCGACCTAAATGATATTTTCCTAACGATTTAAACGAATTTCGGTTAATTTTTTTTATTTAATACAATTTTGAAAGCCCTATATAAGTTACGAAAAATGGCACAACATTATGGAAGTCGAGTACAAGTTTGATTACGTTCCTTAATAACAACTATATATTCTACTTGAATGAGTAAAATATAACGAATAAGTTACATAAAGCAATCCCGTTAATTTAAAAAATAATAATATTTTTAATATTTGCGTTGCTTTTCTTCAGCAATAATAATATATACAGGTTCAATGTAATAAAATCTAGATTTTTTCAAGTAATTTGAGCTCACTCTGAATAGTTTTTTAGTCGATACATTTTACGTAATAAATCCATACGTTTTGTCTTCTCAAAACTATGACGACCATCAGAAGCCCAGACACAGCTGTGAACAACATTACATCGTTTCTCATAAATAGCTTGTATAATACTGTGTATGTAAATAAATAGAACTACAATAGTTACCAAAAACTTATTTCGAGTCTCCTATACGTTATACCTATACGTAAACAATAACGTATACAAATATGACGATGTATTATTATAATTACAGAATGTACTGTGCATTATATTAAATATAAAAATATTTTGGACGGCATTATGTATAGGCAACTTTAGTACATGGCCGTGTAGGAGCGTAAAATTTTTTACTTCAAATGCCTAAAAATTTGCTCCACAGTTTTGCAAAAAAACTGATAAATTAGTTATCACTATAAAAACAAACAAAATCATCATGGTTATGTTAAACAAGTGAATCATAATAAATTGTTCAGTTTTTATTCGGTTGCATTTAAAATTAATACTAATTATAATTTGTATCCGTGTGGGTGATAATAAATTAATAGCTTAAAAATGGGACCATCTGAATCAAATTCTTTACTAGTTCCAACAGGCTATCTGTACATAAAATTATAGGCCTCTATTGTCGTGAAACGTTTGTTTTCTGTTGATGTATGGCTAAATATGAAATAGCAACTCATGTTTTCCATTTAATGTATTGCCATCACTTTCATAAACATTTTACGTAAAACAAAATTTGTTTTTTATTTGTGTGATGACTATTTTATTGAAAATTATTAGCTCATATAGTAATGAAGAAAAATCATGGGGTTGGTACAGTACATTGACGGATTTGTACCAGTCAAATAGGCAAGGCTGTACCAGTTAACAACTTTTTTTGACTCGTTAAGTTAAGTTAATTGAAAAATGAAAATTAAATTTTTTTGTAGGGAAGTAAATTTACCTTCTAGGTACTAAACCACGGGAATTAAAAATGTAAATTGTTATCTTTATTTTAAGTACAAAGATAACTTCTAAAATTATTTTTATTTATTAAATTGAAAGTTAACTAAAAACAAAAATTAACTTTACTTAAAATAAAGAAAATAGTTTGCATTTTGAATTTACATGGTTTAGTACCTAGTATGACATTTTCTTTGCTTAAAAAACATTTTATTCGTTTTTTTTTTTTTTGAAATTTTCTTCTTACTGAAACGTTTTTTATTGAGAGTTTTAAAAAAGTTTTAAAGTATTACAGAATAACTTAAAATGAACATGTTAAAAAAAAAAAAGTATAAATAAGTTAACGAGTTAGGTAATCAACTTAATCAAACTTAACTGTTTAACTTTTAACAAGCTAATGCACAGCCCTGCAAATTTAGATCCATAGATATTAAACAAAAATATAAACACCAATAACTGAATTTAATAGCTGTTTATTGTCGGTTCATTTGACGTAAATAAAAGGTAAAGAACATTTATTCGAAAATCATTATAAATCAAGCTGGGATATTTTTTTATCCTAAGAAAGTGAAAAGTTTTTTAGACACTGTTTCTTCTAAATAAATAAATGTAGTTTAAGAATACAAAAATTTGTTAATTAGTAATTATAGTGAGGTTATTTTCATCATTTTACCCCACTACCAGTGGAGATCAAATGGTTTCAATTAAAATGATTATATTTGACCAGAATAATTACATTATTATCATTTGTCAAAACGGTTAAGGAGAGTGGAAAAGAATCGATGAATCGCAGAACGTACTCAGGAAAATTAGTACCTAAGTACTTCCAAGTAACGTCAAGATTAAAATAGTAATTAATTAAAATGAATGAACGGTCTTATACACAGTGGTGTTTGAAAAGTGCTTAGCGTGATGAATGAAACGCACATAATAATAATAATTTAATAATGCATAATTTTCGTCAGTGCTAAAAGTGGCAAAACAGCGAATCTTGAGCAAGCAGGTTGTTTAAAAAAAATGTTAATAGAACGTTTAAAATTACAAAGTTTGAGATCAAAATATGGTCTTTTTTACCCGTCCTAATGTCTAAACTAGAATCGTAATGCGAATCGATGTGATAGATGTGTGTGAAAAGAGTTGATTTTTGTTTCGTTAAGATTGGATAAAATAATATAATAAATTATGTTTTTTGCTATTTTGTGAAAGAACGCGACACATTTAATTTAATACAAAGCCGTAAACTAGTGGCATATGCAGGAATTGAATTTTTTTTTTCTTTTAAGAGCTGATGATGAAAAATTCCCTGGTCCACATTTATAGAATGTAGTCGGGAAAAAGAGAATGATCTCTCCTTAAAAAAATAATTGTAAATATATGGTTGGCGACGACAATATTAAAGTCTCGACACCCTTGTCCTACCTATTTTTTATGGTAAAGCAAATAATTCTCGGATACATCTATGTAAAATTCGTGGTTGGTATACTGAAATACTTTTTTTTTTTGCTAATGTGTAAAAATATACTAGAGTTTTTAAATGAAATAATTTAATTCATCTGCAATTTTAGAAGAACCCTCCTGGATACGCCATTGTCGAATATTGTGAATATTAGGCTGCGAGTGACAATCATTGAATTTCAAAGGATATTATACAATTTAGACGTCCATTATTTGAACCTGTTAGCCTTATTTTTTTTCACTTAATATTACTATTGTATCTAATGTGATGGGGTTTGGCCCCGTTTGTTCGTTCCATGGCTTATACGATTGCGATTTTTAATATTTTCATATAACTATCTACATAATATTATATGTGTAGTGTACTATATTATACATAAGTACCTAATTTATCAGCTACGTCTAAAAAATAGTGGTTATGCAAATTTTGCGGTTGGAACGTGGCAATAACGAGACCTAAGTAACCCTGATAATCGTTTCGGGACGAGTGACGCATAACCGCATTTTACCATGTACATTTTAGTGTAAATAAGTTTTGCATACCCGTAAACATAATTTATATAACACGACCATTGGAGCAACGCGAGAGTATTTATCACCAGAAATCGTAAAATAGTGCATTGAAAAACGTCTTAAAACACGTATTTTAGTCACTATAATACATCGTATGAATATCGAAGGCTGCTTAACAACTGTTTTTAGCTCGTTAAGTTGACTGAAAAAATAAAAAGTTAATGTTTTAAATTTATTAAATTAAAAGTTAACTAACAAAAAACAAAAAATTGACTTAACTTAAAGTAAAGATAATATATTTTTATATTTTTAATTCACATGGTTTTGTATACCTAGTGTGAAATTTCCTCCGCTACAATAATTTTTTTTTGTATTTAGTATTCACTTTTGAAATTTCTTCTTTGTAAAAAGTTTTTTTTTTTGTTTTTTAAAGTTTTAAAAAGAAAGTTAGTTATTAAAGATTAACTTAATGTCGGAAAACAATCAAATAATGGCCAAAGTCAAAACTCAATTGGTTCAGAAAAGTAAAATAAATAATCGAGGCAAAACGTGTTTATTGAATCAGCATTATTAATATGAAAAAGTCACAAATAATTTATCAACACATTTTGATGAATTGTAATTGTGTTTTTGTTAAGTATTTTTAAATAGCAGAATAATTGGCTAACATAATTCTCCTAATGCGTATTCATCATAGATTCCTCAGTATAAGTACTAAAGTAGTACTTCAAAGATTATCATTATTCATTAATGTTAGATCGTTGATTAATAATAATGGTTATCATTGTTCTCAAAAAATTCAGTATCGAGGCTATTTATTAAGATAACAATAATGTTAAATCATACTGTAAACGTACCAAACTTTAATTTTGGTGCACACGATATTGAAAATAACATATCTAATTTTATTTCATCTAAAAAATACCGTAAAGATTGAAAATTTCTCCTTGCCTACATACTTTGCACTGCACGTACCTCGCTATTTTTCAGTTTGATATTTTGTTGGTATAATATTACCGTCACTTGGTGTAGTTTACATTACGTCTCATTTATACGAAAAAAAACCTCACAGAGAGTTTTACTTTGAAACATATAACAGTTTGAAAATCTTTGATCTTGACATGTGAAAACATTCCATTTAAACGAGTTGTTTCAGATTTGTGTGCTTTAAAGTTCATTAGCCCGTGTAAACAGTTTAGATTGAAACTTCCAGCAGAAGAGAATTTAATTTTATATGACTGATTGTGTTTGAAAATCTGAACACTGAAATAAAAAATAGATTGTTCCAGTAAATTATGTTAAAATATTCACAATTATTTATTATTACATGCAGACCTAAGTTAAAAAAACACATTTGTTATAGTACCATGTAAAGAATTGAGTCGCGAATAATTAAACTAATACATTTTACCTGTATGAAATTAAAGTGAACAAAACCGATTTTAAATCTAAATATTATGTCAGATATCAAATGTATAATTTACAAAAAAAAAAAAAAAAAAAAATCAATATTATAATTTAGAAAATTGGCAAATAAACTATTTATTTGTATTAAAATATTTTTAAATCAAACTAGTTAAGCCTTATTTGATGATATTTATTGTAATTTGATAATTTTTTGATCTACCTTTTACATGAGTGATTATAAGTCGATAAACAAATTAATTTAACTTTGATCGGTTTAATTTATTTACCGAAACTTATATCGATGTTTTATGTTTGTAATAATTGATGTTAGTGCTTCTTGTCTTGTATCCGCGGACGATGGGAATTAAATCCCAATTAACTTTATTGAAATGTTAGATAAAGTTGATTTAAATATAGAAGTAATCCATTGTGTTGAAAAACTAAAACAATCTATTAACTTAAATGTAAATTTTAACTTTTGAACACGTTAATGCCCAGGCTTAAAAACTGGATTGAAACAAAAATTTACTATGAATTTTGCTTTACACTGACACCAATAAATTATTAAATAAGTATTGAATTTATTATTTTTGTTCGTTTTATTTATATCGTATGTAGTTTGATATGAATAGATTTTTATAATACATAAATTAACTAATTTAATCTAAAAGCTTTTTTCATCGTAAATTTTTTCGACAAGAATACAAAAATATTAATAAAATATAAACTATTAGTATCACAACTAATACAAAATAGATGATAAATCATTAACAGTGTGATAAGACTGGTAAAAGAAACGTTAAAAAGAGATCTTATTTTGAACATTTTATGTTTCAATTTTTTTTGCCCATTCTGAGGAAGCTGGAGAAACATTGAACAAGTTTTCAGGTTTTCCGCCGAATTTCTTCTACAGAAATCGTTCAGTACGCTTTTTTCGTTATGTTTTACTGATCTCAAATCATTTCTATGATTAGCACCTCACTTTTAGATCCATGTATAATGTAATAATACCATACGTTTTATTACTAATAAATGGATAGCGAATTGAACGAATAGAATGACACCTGGTAATTTTTTTCACGTTTTTGGTACATAATTTTTTCCATTATAGAAGCACAGTTTCATTTATTTTCGGTAATAATTAAGTTTGGGGTTATCGAGAACAGTGCGCCAACGCTGTGTTCACTTTTGATTACTTTAACAGACGTGAGAGTAGAATAATAGTAGTAACCCTTGTTACCGGCTAAAACACTGCCCGAGAGAGAACAACGTCGCCGGAACGATGATATTTTGAAGTTCTTTGAATTAGTTTTCCTAGTGGAAAGTCTTTACAAGCAAAAATTCACAAAATATATTTGTCGTAAAAATATATTTCAACTTAGAGAAACTATCATTTGGATTATTATCTTAGGTACAGCAACTAGCTTATTATTTTTGGATATTTTGATACAACTGAATTTTAGTGGGGTTATATGGTGTATTGTGTGTACCTATATAAAGGAGTTAGTACCTGCAATCTCACTCGAATTTACTCGAATCATACGCAATGCGTTTGATTGTCAGTAGCTATTACCTATTTACTCAAAATCAAATTTTGATCGACATATAAAAATCTGTTTCGTCAAACCAACACACAATAGTATACGGATTTTTAAAATTTTTTAATCCTATTGTATTTTATATTCTACATTATGTATAAAGTACAATTTAAAAATTATATTTATTTTTTCAGTATGTATATGTTATCGCAGATATAATTTTGAATTATTTATACTTTTCAATCAAATATCAATCGTTTTGTAAGCATTTTTTATGTGCATACTATGTCATTATTATATACGAACTATGTAAATATGAATGTATAAAATACCTGAACTTGATTTTTACAATTTTTTGTATTCATTGGAATCGCAAAACTATTATTTGTTTTCATGAGTAAATAATAAAATTTTTTAAATAAAAATGTTATAAACAACACCACATCCAGATATCTTACTACAACCATTGGCCACACTGAACAGGAGTGTTTTACTAGTAACAGTTTCAGTTGGTGGTTTTTGAACAAGAAAATTAAAAATTTTTCTTAATTTAATATTTTAAAAGGTCTGTGTACTTTTTAAGTGAATGTTCAAATCAATTCCACCATTTACAATTAGTTTTCTGTAGAATAAAAACACGTTTTTTTTTTTTTAAACTGCAGCTGTTAATCAATAAAGATATAGACATTTATTTTTATTTATTTCATCTATATAGGTATCACAATAATTGGTATAATTATTTAAAAATAGGTTCTTTTTATGATAAATCATTGAGGAATTAACTTGCTTAACTTTCTTCGTTGTATTTGTAGAAGAAAAAAAGAAAGGTAGATCACAATGAAGTATTGATTCTTTTACCATTCATTATACGTACCAAAAGTTTACAATATAAAAATAAAGAATTGAAATCGTTTGACATTTTAATTGATGCAAAAAAGACTAATCCTCGATTAATAAATCACTAAATTAGGGATGATTACAAATAAAAATGAATTTCAAAGTTCTCTTATAAATTGCACAAATAAGTATAATATCATATAATTGGGCCACGATATTAATTTCTTTTAGTATTAGAGAGTTTTTGCAACTTCGATACGCATCGATCATTTTTAACTACGACCATAAAATATATAAACAGATAAAAAATTTACGTATAGCTAAGGTTCTAAAATTTCATGAAATTGTTTTTCATTATTTCCAAAAATATTGGACGAGAGTTTCACGATATATTTCATTTTTATATTTTTATTTTAGAAAATACCAAAGATGGTGACGGGAATATATGTTTCCAACTTTTTACGATGATCTAGACTAGTTTTTTTTTTTCTGGAATTTAAAAAATGTAGCTTTTTTGAAAAACATTTTGTTGGTTATGTTTTTCAACGCAGGACGTGGCTATACCATGACGTCAAAACAAAAACCATTCATTTTTATAGATAAATATATAAAAAAAAAAAGCCCATTTGTAGTTGAGTTTCCATGGGAATTTTTCACAACACAGCAAATAATTTTAAGAAGACAAAACTAGCGTTAACATTTTATGGAATAATTACACCTTTGTGTTTTTAAAAATACGCCTTACGTAAATGTGAAACTATTTTAGGAAATAAATAATTACATAAATGCGATACTAATGACACACTTCATTCGAGAGAAAACCTTGGGCTGAAAAGGTACATACCTCTATTTTAAACGTTTGTTAATAAAACATTTATAGGCATTAATTTTTCACCGTTTTTAAAAACAAATAATTTCCTAGCATAATAAAAACAACCCATGCATGTTTGAAGACTTAACAGTTTGGCCGGGAGTAGAAAAACGATTATCTAATAACATAAAAACTGAAAATTGTTAAAATTTTATGTAATTCAATCACTGATAATTAATGAGCTATTAGTTGTTTCTATGAACAAAAAAGTCACCTAGTTGTCTACCTACATTTTTGGGTGGGTTTTTTTTTTTTTTTTCAAAACAAAAATTTTTTATCGCATTGTAGCTATTTTTTTTTTTTTTTTTTTTTTAGTATTTCAATACACATTCGAACATTGTATTATTATTATGCATACGAAACAGTAATGTGACACATGTATACAGAATAATGCGTAGTTGATACAAGCATTCGTATCAATGTGCAGGTGCACCAGCGTGTGACCATAAATCCAGACTTGGGCTTTATCGAATGGCATGCGTATTATTTGTATCTTTTGTACCTATAAATATGTAATGCGGACGTAACGTACTGACAGCAGAAAAGCATTGGGAAACGCGGATCGATCGACGGCTGTAAAAAATAAAAATTACGAGAAACGTACGTTTCGAGCCGCAACGATGCGACTAATTTTTTTTTTTGATAAGTACTAACTTCACGACTAAGCCAAAAGATTCAATCTCGTCACACTGTTGTTTTAAAATATCTGTTTAAAACTTTATACCACATGTACAAAGCTGAATTGTTCTTCCCAGGGGCAGTTGCCTCTATGCCATTTAGCTATTTATGTTGGTTGGGCTGATGGTTGATTCTTACAGATAATGAAAAAAAGAGGATAATGACAAATAAGTATTCTACTAGGACGTTGAAATTCCTCCATAGTAGCTGGTACCTATTTCAGTTAATACAATTTGTTTTTATAGCCTCTGGACATTTTTGATTTCGCCACGCCACTGGTTTAACTAAAATTTGAAGATAAATGTTTAAAAAAAAATTTTTTTTTGGTTTAAAATACTTTTGAAAACATTAAAATGTTATCACAGCGAAAAATCCGAGTATAGTAATCGTGGACTACGTAAAATAACTTTTTGTCGATTTGTATTGTAAATAAAGTCAGCGTTTTTTAATAAACGAAAAGAAAAATTGACTATAAATATAATTATCAATGCATTAATTAAAAAAATAAGTTAGGTTTAAAAGTAGGCAGCTCGGTTTTTTATACATTATAAACATGTAAGGACCGTTATTTTAACGCATTTTAAATAATTTTCTTTTCTAGCTAATTATTTTTAAACTAATTGTTGTACACGTCTTTCATTTTAACTAAATATACGCTTCTTTTTTAAATCAGGGGAAATGTTTAGTTTAAATAAAATGTTTTCTAGTTATGTTGCGCCATGAGGAATTGAATGCACAGTAAATTAACAATACAGTTTTAAATTGAACACTCCGTCGATTAACATTTTAGAAATTTCATTTGAAACACATTTAATTCATAAAATGTGGTGCTGTCACTAGAACATTTAGTAACAACAAAAGTTTACCTTAACCACATTACTATCAAACTGTACGTTTCAAAATATATAAAAACAAAAAAAAGCTATTACATAACTCTTGTATAAACTGTATAAATATACCATTAGAATATTATTACCTTAGAACAGATGAGTCGCTTAAATTATTACTTCACCTACTTAATCTTCAAATGACCCAATGTTTTTATCGAAACACACTTACCTGTAAACAAAAAAAATACAATTATTGTTAATATATATATATAATAAAGTTTTTTTGTCTAATAACAGTTGTTGTTTCATCTAATTAATTGACTGATATTTAACAAATAGAGGTGATCAATAAAATTATGAACGAGTTTTTTCAAAATTTGGCATACAAATATTATCATGATATTTTTTTTACCGTATTTTTCGAAATGAAACAAAATTAAAGAGGTGAATAAGGGGCTCGGGGGTAAAAATAAAAAACTGTTTTTTTTTTTTTTTTGGTCAGATTTGTTAAATCTTAACATAAATATTCTGTTATACGATTTTATCAAATTTTTTTATAGCGTTCTTCAAAATTAAACCGTAAAAGTGGTAAAAAAAGGACGAAATTGTTGTACAAGTCCAATGAAACGTTTGTATCAAAGGTGTTTTCAATAATTTGAAGTTTACAAATGTGCCCATTTGTAGCAATTGACAATAATATTTTATACTCGAAATTTTGATCACCAAACCTTACCCGCCAACTCGAATGTGTTACGCTTTATTCGCTTCGAGGCATTCTTGTTTGACAAAAATGCTGGACTGTCAACATGACATTTTGCAACGTTTCACGTGGGCGGACGTAAATTGTAGAAATACAAGAAACGACGCGTAACCATAATATCGTAAACGTTTTTGAGTTTATGATTGGTCGGTTTTTTTTTTAAGAGATAAAACTGCGGGAAAATTTATTACACGGTACAAGCTACTGCAGTGTTTGCACGTGAAATGTAATTTGGATGATGCGGATTTTAGGTTCTTAACTTGGATCTACCGATTCATTATGTACCGATTTTTATTACTCGGTATCGGCGAAATACATCTAAAAAAAAGGGTACCCCGTATACGATTCAAAGTAAAACGGATATAAATTCCTAATATTATTACGACAGGCTTAAAATAATATAAATCAGTACTTTTCAAAGTTATATAAGTTTTTTTTAACTAGTTATCCGACTATTGAACTGTGTTTTTATGGTGTTTTTTAATGATTTTATTTAAATTTCTATGCGTCTCAAACCGATTGTATTCCGATTTCAAACAGACGAGTGGGAGTCTTTTAAAAGAAAAATTTAACGTAATTGAAGAATTTTCAACACCTGAGATAAAACTTTAATAGATTCGCGAATAAAGCTGCAGAGTTGTCTTAGATCAAATAAACAGAAGGCACGGGAAGCTCTCAACACTACTTATATCAACCAACTTGGGTTTTATCTTTGATTTGAAAGTACGCAAATGTATACGTCTTTTATAATAGAAGAATTTTAATCGTTTTAATCTTATGTAAACTATGCTTCAGTAAATATTAACAATATGTGTTGACAGAATGGAGAAAAGGACAAAAGAAAAAGAAACGCAACATATATCTAGACAAATAACGCCATACATTTTTGTACATTTTAATGCAATACTCGACTGTGAAAAAAACAATAATATATTGTTGGTAGTATAAAACAAATAATAATCATAATAATAATAATTTAAAAACTATTTTAACCAAAATTATTTTAAACGTTTGAAATTTGTAAACAAAAAAAGTAAAGAGTAAAACTGGAACAATAATTTTCGGTAAAATATTCAGAATATTTCTAATAGTATTCTACGTATATGTTTAATAAAGTCTTTAGGTAGGTGTAAAACATTAATTCCATCCTTAAATTATATAATATACGAACGGTTCTTCCTGAATGAGTATTTAATAACAGTTTAAATTTGAAGCACATTGGCACGCGTATACCAACAGAAAATGCTGGGTTTTTTTTTTTTTTTTTTTCTATCACCCTGTACTGTACAGTACTCATATAATATGAAATGTATGCGTATCTGTATGTTTGCCAAAAACAAAGAAAAAAAAAATAGAAAAAAGAAAAGAATGCTGAGAAGACAGGAAAACCGTACCGTAAAAACAAGTGAGACCAAAGATATTAGTCGAAAAGGTTAACAGCACGTCGGAGTGGTCTGAAAGAGAGTAAGTGTGGAAAGCGGATTTTCTCGTGGGAGTTGGACTTCTATAATGCAAAAAGTAAAATGAAAAAGTAGGAAAAAAAGAGGGAAGGGCAACAGATAAAGGGATAAAAATATTTGAAAAAATCCTCGCTTAAACATTACAAATCGTCGCCTAGACACGCGTTACACTATCTCAAAACCATCGAAAACCTTGAAAAGTCTCGACTCGAGTCTAGACAAGTGTTTCGGAACCTTTATTTTATGACCGTCCAATAAATCTATCTTTTTTCCTGGTGGACCTCCTCCCCCCCAGAAAAAAAATTATTCGTTGTGACTGTCATCAGTTGGGGTACACAGTAACTGCAGCACACACTGTAACACGGCCGAAACATTAAGTTTTTTAAATAGTATAAAGTAAAATTAGTTTAATTACAATGGATAAACTGTACAAACGATTTGCACTGGCAGAAAACTAAAAAAAAAAAATAACTAACTTTGCATGTTGTTGATGTGGAATGTTATATTTTACGAAACTTACTACCGTTTTTTGTAAGGTTCAATTTTAAAGTTATCAAAATATTTTTTCATCCATTATTTGTATTGTTAAAAGCGAATAAATACGAGAACTTTGGAGGGCCTTTTTATTGCTTTTATTATGTTTTAAATACATAAAGTCTTGAATAAATTGTGGTTTTCTGGTTCTTATTTTGCACTACGTTTATACTTTACTCGGTTTTTTTATAGTTTTATCTAGGTTTCGTAGTAGTTTAAGTGTATTGAAGAACAGTAAATTGCGAATCAACGAACGATCATCAATTCATTTCAAAAGTCAATATTACATACAATAATATGTATTTACCGTACGTGATAGCTAAATTTTAAGTTGAAAATAAAAAAAACCCACGGATCAGTTCTAGTTTTCAGACCAATTTTCTAAATATACCATTGAATAGTCCCAGAAAGCACTAAAAAATGCAAATCATACTAAAATGTATGTTTATGACAAATAAAAACCAATGTAGTTGAAAGTAAAAAATGTGTATTGAAACATTAAAAGAAAATTAGAGTTAAATTAATTAAGATAATTTGCACGAAAATTCATAGCTACTACATAAAAATAAATCAAACAAAAATCTTTATGTAAATTCTGAAGTTTAAATTAATTCGTATAACAATAAAAAACTTTTTATTGTTTATAAATGATAAATTAATGAGATAACTATAATATGTAAATTGGGTATAACGTAAACCACACATTCATCAATTTGTTTTGTGCATAACTGCACGATGAAAAATTTCTCATGGAATCAATATTGAAATAAATTACATCTGCAGATAGTTAAAGTAACGTGACGTCTGATAGGAAGTTATTCCATTTTGACTTCTAGGTATGGCAGTCCGGTCGAAGCCGGTGCAAGTTTAAACGGGCTATATTTTTATTAGTTTTAAAAGGATTATCCGTTGGGCGATCTTTTTGCGTAAAATACCGTGCAATGTACCCCATAACATAAAATTGAGTATTCGAACGACGATTACGTTTTGTTTAACGCGTTAGTCGATACGTAACAGACTCGCGGCCAAACAATGCCTTATATTATAAAAAATTGATTAGCTAATGAAAATTGATTAAAAATAATTTTAAATATTGAGTAAAGATTATGCCGCTACATTGTGAACATTATGACCAATCGGTTTCGTTGCAACCCAATGTTTCATCTATCTGGTCTTGATTATGGTGTACATACCTAATATCTGTGGTATAATGGCAGAAGTTGATATGTCATGGACCATTTTCGGATATAACTCAGAAATTGTATGTTTCAAGTGCTGACAAAACATGATAAGTCTCTCGTGTATATAATGCCAAAACCATGTGCAAGGACCGAAACTGATAAGTCAATATTTTATAATATAGGTACGTGATGGAATAAATTGATATGTCTAGGGTAAACTTGATAAGTCATTTTTTCAATAATACTGTTACGTGCTTCAATGCTGGACGTCGTAACGCGGTTATTATAGGAAATAATAACGCCCTGAGAAATACAATAAGTTTATTTGCAAGTAATTTACGTCAAACAGTTTAAATAATAATAATATTGAGGAGCAACTGTGGATCTTCTGGTGTATACTGCTCGCTGGACACGTTTGACTCCCGGTGGTCTGCCCTGTGGATGTGTATATAGGCTTGACTTTTCTTATCTTCACGGGCGTTTGTGGGCGTTTTATACAGTGGTTTGTGTTTTATTAGATTACATAGTTTACACCCTAAATTGTGTCATTCATTTGTACAATCAACAATCCACGCGGTCTTAATTAATACACATAAATATTATCGGTATCTGCCCACCAATATGATATATTCATATCATATTATACTCCTGGATTATATCATTATTATACATTACACATTATATTCATATT
This sequence comes from Hormaphis cornu, assembly GCA_017140985.1. Classification (NCBI taxonomy): domain Eukaryota; kingdom Metazoa; phylum Arthropoda; class Insecta; order Hemiptera; family Hormaphididae; genus Hormaphis; species Hormaphis cornu. The sequence continues at coordinate 28,866,056 of CM029360.1, forward strand.
CATAATTGGTAACGCATGTACATGATGGCGAAACATGATATTTCTTTGTTTGTTACTTAAAAACTTTTTGAAACCCAGTTTATTATTTAAGGTCAAATATTTTAAATCGTATACGAAGTCATCAACTATAATCCTAAGAAAAATAAATGCATTTCTTTGAAAATTTTTTTTTTTTTATTCCATTTTAAACCTTAAAACTTGTTTTTCCGAAAGTTTGAAAAATATACATATCATCACACTTTTGCCATAATTCCACGGATATGTATTATTAAAAGCTAAAATTGAAGTGAAAATATTATAAAATAAATGGATATACATAGAAATAATTACAAATCAATTATTATGCGTAATAAGATACTGTGTTATGATTTCTAAAACATTGATAAACGATTCGTATCAAGACAACGGATGGATTTTAAGTCATTATAATGCGATACTATAGTGAAATTACGTATATTAATTGTTTAAAACATTTGTATCAATATTCACAGTATAATTGTTCAAATTCAAAAAGGTGGTAAACCGTTTGCTTTTTTAGTTGAAGAAACCTTATTTCAAACAAATTATAAACTTACAACAAACGTTTCCAGTGTTGTTCTAGCCATTATCAGGTTAACTATTTTTAGTAAATTACAGTATAATACACTTCAGTGAACAAAATCCGCCCAACAGCTGCCGCACCGTTAGCTGCGGAAAGGTAGAAGAATTCTGTAGAAGCATTTGCATGATAATTGTAAAACGTGAACAACGCTGGGTTATTTTATGGTTGGATTTTTAGAAACTTGAAATTTGGTATGCATAATCTTTAATACGAGAAATGAAATTGATTTCACCGCACTTGCCAAATTAACCTAACCCGTGAAGAAACGGGTAAAAGAAGGGAGGAGGTAAAAACTGAAAACGAAGTTGGTATTGAGTAAAAATGGATAACGATAAGTTTGAACGATCTAAAATGACCAGCATATTAATTGTTATGTAAATCACACAAGGGCGAATTGTGACACACGGGCGACTAACCGGGTAAGGAAAGGTAGTAAAAAAAAAAAAATATCGTATGCAAGTAGTACACATATTTTATGTGTTTTTATTATTATTATTTTTTTTTATGCAGAGACTCCATTTAGTTCCATACAAAATTGGTCTTAAAAGTTGTCCGTATCGCGCGAAAGTATAGGTATACCTTAAAATCCCAGAAGTTGTGAAATATTTTACTGTTGCAAATCAACTTTACTTTAACGCACAGTTTTATTGGTCCGGGTCTTCGTAAGATAATACTATACAGCAGTGGATATTTCTTTTGTTGAAATTTGTTATGAGTAGCCCGTACGTGATATGAATTTCTGTGCGTGTGATAAAACAAGTTGGAATATAAACAGTGTATCTACCTACCGCGAATAGGATACCTACGTAGAATATTGTTTATCCACTTCAGACTCCTTTTTTGAACTCTTACAGTGCAAAATGGGGATTACACCACTTTTACACGGTTGTTTGATTTTCATTTTACACGATGGGTGTAAACATTAACTTTGGTGAATTAAATAAGTATCGAACTAAGCGTAAAATCGTTTTATTTTCTTCCTGTGTTTATTGGCTGCAGTGTTCGTATAGACATCCGATTTTAATATTTTGTAAAACATGAAATAATAACATCGAATATCACAGTTACGTGTTTGTAGAGAACAAAATACTATTTTGATTTATGAAATAAATATTTTCATCCAAATAACATTCATGAGATTGTTGTGACGGTCATTGAAACGTATTCTTCAAAATAAGTTATGTAAGTCATAAATAATCTGTAGTACTCGTAGTTGCAGTGAACTTAATGCTGTATAACACTGTCGTAATAATTACATTGCCGTATCTATTTAATGTTAAAAACGTGTTGAATTTTCCCCCTGAAAATATGAAACGATTAATCAGGGGTGGCATGCTTAGGTGGAAAGAATTATTAAGGGTATATTACGACGATCCGACAAAACGCACGTGGTAATTACCGCCTAGAAATACGAGTATAATAGTATGATATTTGCGTACAATGTTTTTACAAATATCTTCCGCTCTTTTAAACTGAATTATAATAAATACACGCTATACCTCGGAGTTTGATTTTTCACGTGGGTTCTCAAAACGCCACGTAATTTTATTGACACAAAAAATAAATAAATAAAAAAGCGAACAGAGAAAAAAAACACCGAAATAAAACACTTTGAAATTTTACAATGTCGCGCAGTAGTTTATCGGACGGTGAATAACGTTGTTATACACGCGGGTTATTGTGTGTTGGAACCCATCAAAAGCTGTGTTTTTACTCAACTTTCCTCGTAAATATAAATTCGTTGTGGAAAAAAGAGTAAAATATATGATATTATACTGTTTTAATACTTAAGACGGATTTGATCGAGAAACGAATCTTATCACAAAAACTCTTCGCCATCAATTGGTCGAATTTTCTCTTAAAACTTTTAGCGTCTATATAATATTATGTGTGGGACGTTTTTTTAATACTTTTTTTTCATCACGAGACACGCAACTTTTCTGTAAATTTCAAGTTTCACCATAAAAAAAATGAATAATAGGTACTTGAATGTTGAATGCAAAGAACAAAAAAAAAAAAATCTGGTATATTAAACAAGCTTAGGTAATGTATTGGTACATACATTACGTTCGTAATAAGTCTCGAAACGATAAGTTATCTGTATATTTTAAAAATAAATTTTTATCATATCTTTGCAATAATTTTGTAGCTTCTTAATGATGGTTTATTTCTGCAACGTTAGTTCTTAAAAATAAATATTGATACGATTTTAATTAATTACCAAACAAATGGTTTATTTGTTCAACATTAGATTTTTAAGTTCACGGTTACAACTCTGAATATCATAGTGTATTTGTAATTTTAATATGGTTCTACAGTTACAATTATTTCGTAGTGTGCATTTTTCAAAAGCGGTAAAATTTGAAATGGCCTTTTTCATGTAGTTTAATGTGTCAAAATAAAATGGGAACTGATAGCAGTATATAATAACATTTTTTATAATGGTTTTTGTTGAAAATGTTTAATTGATTAAAGAATACCTATATATTTATTTCATCGACAACCGTAAACACGGTAACTTAAAGCAAAAGTGAAAAACATTTGAAAACGTCATGTCTAATAACACAAAACAAATTGAAAAATTTTGATAAAACTATAAACCTTTTGGATTCATGCGATTAGGACTGTTTGTAAGAAAGCCAAGAATATACAAATTAAGAACTTACGCAAACATAATGTATAACGAGTATCCATATAAAAAATACTAAAATATTATTTTGAATCGTACGGTCAACAACCATGGTTTGTATTTTAGGTGCAATGAAAAAAAAAAATTAATAAAAGCGTAAAAGCTAACTACAAATCCAATTTATAAATATGTATAATACCGAAGTCTTAAATATTATAGAAGTAATGTAATACGATTTTTATCGTGAGTAGTTAGGAAAAAATTTAGGTCTATTAAAAGCTAAATTGATTATAATACGCATATTGGAAGTTGCAAACCATTTTTCATAATATTCCTATTATTATAGGTGCCACTTTAAAGGTATAAAAACAAAAAAGCCATCATATTCTAGCTCCTCACAATGTTTATTTTTTTTTTTACATAATATTCATATAATATAACCCAAATAAATGCAAAATAAACCATTTCCGTACCTGTTAAAATCGCACGGTACAGGAAACCTTTTGAAATAAATTCGGCAGTCATGAGACAACTTCTCATAACATAAATCGTGTATGATAATCGCTTCCGATTTCATAACAATAATTTATTGTATAAGAGTTCCATGCTTGCATGACCTAAATTAGAACACCTCTTCTAGGTACTTAATTACTCTCAATAATTACAAAATCTACGCTTTGTTTACGACTATACGCCGTCCATTAATTATCCGGCTATTGCTTGACTTTTATTCTCATGAAAATAACACCATTTTTTTGACAAATGATTCGGTTACATTCAGATACGATTCATTGAAAAGAAAACCTTGTTTATTTTTTTAATCATAATAACAAACAGTCCAATTTACAATCAGCACAAACCATTTTTAATGAACGATGACCGTCAATATTTACGACGGTCACGAAACAAGCGTTGAAGTGCCACTAGTGGCGGTTGAATGCCGATTTCAGTTAATTTTTTAGATTCTGAGCGTTAAGAACGCCAAGAACGTATTGTTTTTACAACGTTGTCTTTTTTTTTTTTTTAGATTCTGAGCGTCAGTAAAAAGTTATAATGAATTTTAATTGTCTATATAATATGTAATGATACTTTAATACAATACATACAGTAAACAAATTACTTAAAATAGGTATTTTAAACATCGCCATTGTTACAAGTTATTTATTTCAACTGCAAATTGAATTGTATATTAATTAATTGTTTGCTTGCAAAAGGTAAAAACAATATCCTTAATATTCCTTAATAATAAACTTGTGACGTGAAAAACATTTTTTCAACCAAACGTTGAGCAAAGTTTAAATTAGTTCTGCTTACTTAATGTTTACCTTTAAAGGCACAAAGACAATATAATAACAATTCATCAGATTGAATGAGTTCTAACCGCAGAAAATTTCCAAAAATAATTGAACGGATTCAGTATTAATTTATGTGGTTGTTACTTGTTTTTAATTGGCCGTTATGATATTATTTCCTCAGCCTAAGTTATATTCCTTGTAAAAAGTGTATACCATTCAAAGGTGTATTTTGTTTAAGAACTTTATTAATAACTAAATTAGTTTACTTTAATTAAAATAAAAAATGGAATATTGTACATAATACAATGATATCGGTAATGTATAGGAAATATTTGGTTATTTTAATATCCGAGTGATGTGAAAAATGTATTTTCTTAGATTCTGAATAAAATGAAGAATTAACTGATTTTATATAAACCATAGTGGGTTTTTTTTCTATGATCGAATACGTCAACAAGTTTTCAACAGTAAAACTTAGTCGAAAACGTTCAATTCGTACATTTCGTTTCATTTATAAGAAACGCGAGAGAATCTAAATAACCTAATCTATAATTAATAATTTCTTTTCCCAGGTTTTTTTTCTGACAACGAGAATTCTAACTATCGACTTTATTAACTTGTTTTTAATAAATTTACGACTTGTTCATTGACATTCTAAACCAATGTTTTTTTTATTCATTTTATTTTTTGGTGATAACCTGCTGATTTGGAACCGCTTTTATACTTTTGATGCAAAACAGTTTATCTTCTAAACGCGTAAATACCAACAACATAATCAAACATCGACTAGACTCTCGTCGTATTTGATCGAGCAAACACGCGAAAAGTTATACATTATGTCGTAATATAAAACTACATCTTTTGTGAACTCTAAATGATAACAACAACGTAGAAACTATTTGGTATTTAAGAAAATCAACATCCGACGTATCAACGTTTCGATCCAAATTGTTTCTTGTCAAAATATTTAAAATAAAAAATATCAACACCATTCTCCAATATGACGGCTAAATACACGATACTGTTGATTTCTAGTACAAAAATCATAACCGTGGTACGCTTAAAAGTAGGTACTTAAGCTAAAATAAATGTTTTAACGCAAAAATACATCAAATTCTTTAACATTGATTAAATAAAAAAGCTATCTACACTTTAGTTTTGACGAAGAATTGTTTTGAGTTGAAAAAAGACGTTGATAAATCAACTCAGACTTACACATTTAATTTATTTAAATTTTAGCTATAAAGATGTATCATATTATGTAATAACAAAAAATATTAAAGACTTAGGTAATGGACATTTTGTTTGTGATGATTGTGAATAAATTAAAGATTATAATTTTTTTACACGAATGTAATATTTTCTAACTTTAAATTAGATTAATTAAACAGATTAGACTTCATTATAATTAAAATAAAATGGTATAAAAATTAACTAAAATAATAATTTCTATATAGTATTTCATACATTAAAATCATGCAGGAAATTTATAATTTCAATTAAATTGACATAAATCATATTGTACAAAATTCTTTTTTTAATAATTTGTAAGCGGCTTTAAGTGAGGTTCTCGAACGACGCTGTTCACATTCCTTAAGGTATTTAGTAAACATTATATTAACGTTGTACCTATATGTACCTACTTGGTTTTTCCTACATCTATTTTCTAAATAACATGCTTGACATTATATTATCACGAGTTTACTTTTACGAAACCAATTTATTAATTTATATAATATAATTTTTATTATTTATATAATAAAGATTTAGATAGTTCTTTAAATACTGTTATCACTCAAATTGTGTTGCTTTTTAAAGCGTTGTAAGAACCATAAAATCTACAAAGTTCCTTAGATTTTAAGAGTACCTTAGAAACCATTGCGATTTGGCGCAAATTTACTTACTTTAAGGTTTGATGAGATATAAAGTTAATACTGACTGCAAACCGAAATGGAGCTATTTTTAAGCACCCCATTTGCTATTTTACGAGTGTGTTAAATATAAAAAAAACATTTTTAGAGAAAATAAATTGAACTTTTTGCGTTCGGAATACTACTACGAGTATAGTAAATAAATATTACGTAAAAGAGCGACTACAAAATAATAATAAGGGCTGTTTCTCAATATTTCTTTTATCTACATCTCTTTTTATTGAAAATGTCAAAACGATTTCTCTGAGTGGGCTGTACGATTAGGTTGAATTCGAATAAATGCAAGTAGGCGTATAACATAATGTTATGAGAAAAAAAAATAACTGCACAAAGTACGGCTTATGGTTTTCTGGTACAATACACAGGTAGACCTAACCCTGCAGTTAAAAAATAAAAAGTGTGTAATTTTGAAAAACGAATTATCATGTTTAATATAATAAACAATAATGAAAGATTTTACTTTTAAAAAATAGATAAAATGTAACTAATTATGTATATGTGTATAGGTGATTACTATAAGATCTATAAAAAAAAAACCTAACCAATTGGCTGATCAGAATTTTGATAACCAACACAATTAAACCAAACATAGTATTTTGTATTTGTCTTGATTGAGATGTAAAAATTGAATAACATCTAAACTTCTGAGCGTAGCGATGAATGTATAGTTTTTACAATGATAATTTTTTTTTTTCTGTCAACTTTTCCTTTATAAAAAATTAATCACTTTGCTTAGAATATAAAATAATGTTATAAACAAATAAAGCCTAATTTATAATATTAAACTCTCGTTAAAACTCTGCACCATCATAAATCAGATAACATTTTGTGAATATAACTCTTATTATAAAAGTCTTTTTATAATGTTTATTAAATCTAGTGAAGTGTATTCTGTATAAATAATGGGTACAATCATTTTAACAAGAAATTTATTTATTTAATTTTTTTTTTTTTTTTTTAACTTTTGTTGGTATTTGTGTACCTTATTTACTTACGGTTTTATTCAAATACAAAAGTTGCTTATCCCTAGTTTTATTTTTTCTGCCGTTTTTCTCAATAAATGTTCATTAATTGAAAAATAATTGATTTAAAATTCGTTAAGGTACAACGTAATTAAAGAAAAATACCACTAGTTATTTTTAAAGAAATATAAAAATAGAAAACTACTTCTTTTATGTTTATTTAACAAATTTAACAACTTCTGTTATGATTTTTTAATTCACTCTTGAATGTTGATCACGGCTAAGAATTTCACGATGTGTATTTTAGGATGTACATTTGTATGTGAAATTAAAACAAAATATTTTTTTGTTTTAAACGATTTACGCTGAGAAATATATGCTTACGAATTAAGATATTTGCAGTAATTGTTTTATAAAACCTTTAATTTATTGTCTAATAGGTCTTAGAACTCCAGTACGATCTTCACAATAATATTATATTTCTTTGTATGAGGTTGAACATTTTTGGAAGCCGTTTTACCCAATATTGATTTTTCGGTATTTTTATATTGTTATTTTTTGTTTTTGTTATGTGTATTTAGCCATAACTCCTCTAAAAGTTGTTTTAACTTATTGAACTTGTCACACATTTAGAAAACTGTTAAATTTTAAACATTAAATAAAAATTTCACACAGTTTCAATTACTATTGAGTTAAATGTAGAACTCTAAAGTTGTCTTAATTATGTAGATTTTGTAGGTAAGTATACAAGTAACATGTTATATATATAGTAATTTTGTATAAGATTCATTTTTAACATAAGCTTAAAAACATATTTTTCTATATGCTGTAAAAAATGTTGGTACCTAACAGTTGACATTGTTTTTTTAGACCCTTATTCATCGCTATTATTTTGTCCTTTTACTTAATTTTTTTTTTTTTTTTTACGGTGATATCTCTTTGAAAGCTTCTCTAAACTAGTTGAAATTTTTACACATTTTGGTAACAAATACGAACGCTAAAAGTTTTAAAAACTTTTGTCCATTTATGAGCTAAAATACAACATAAATAATTATAATTTTTAAAATATTTTATTCTCTGAGTTCGCTTAGAATCGTTGTTTCGGTACGGAATACGTTTCTAACAAATGTAATATATTAAGTCTCATAAGTTGTACCTGCCAAACCAGTCAAGACCTACTCCAAAGCGAAGTCTTACGATATACTTTTTTTTAAACTTTGAGTTATACTTGAAAAACTGCCGTAAACTGTTCTTAAAAATTTACATTTGTAAAAGCTTGATAAAATGTAACGTATAAAAAAAAAAAAAAAAAAAATGGTCGAACCTCAGGTATATCTATATGACATATCGTATATTATAAATGGTTCCACCATGAGTCCTGTCGTTAATCCAATTATTTATAATGCACGTTTGCCTGCATATTTTTTCACTTTAAGAAACGATCTCGCGAAACGAAACAGAATCGCACGTATACATTATAAATTAAATTAATTAATGCTATCCAGAAAAAGAAAATAACGCTGCCAAATTGTTAACGATGAAATACGAGAGGCAAACAGCCTGGGTAATATGAAGTTAAAACTGAGAACCTCGTCCGTCATATATTTATATTTAAGTACCTACTCGTTACTATGATATCTAATACAGTTATTTATTTTATTGTTAATTTATTACGTTAAAGTTTTTGGGTAAATATTTCTTATTGGAGAAAAAAAAATACCTGTCGAAAAAATATGGTTCTTCTTTGAAACCTTAAAAGTATAATCCAATTATATTAGAAATTTACAAGTAATTTTATTTCCACTTGAAATTTGAAGACAATCATTACTATTCGTAGAAATTTTTGATAAAAATGTAAAAAAAATTTACAACTAGTTTATACGTAGTTTCTTAGAAACGATTTTTTAACCTGGATTGCAAATCAGATCAAAATTTAAGGAAAAAAAAAACCAGAATTATAGTGATTGTTTTGTACATTTTAAGGATGAGTTTTGGAGTATATTATGAAAACTAAGTTTTGAAACGATCATATTTAAGCGTTTTGGAGTTTGTAAGCATTTATTTTGTAAGATGTTACAAGGATAGCAATTCATTATGTTTGTACTGAAAATTCATTGAATGTGATTTTCAAACGATCGTTATTTTTATCTATAAAACTAACAGACCTGTAGCATTGTAGTTCTCTGAATAAAAAAACTTGATTCTATTATAATTAACGACAATGCGTGCGATTAAAAATTGCCGATACAATTCAGTTTTAATAATTTCCTTAAAATCTAAGAAAAATATTAAATTTTGATAACTTCGGTGGATACAAGAACTCCATTACTTAGATTTTCTAGAAAAAATCAAATTGACCGAGAATCGCTTTATTAATGGTTTAGTATAACTTAAAATCTTACGTTTTGCGGATGAAATTTCCTATAACAATTATTTAACTAACGGCACGACAATTTGTATTGAGTATATAATAATTTCTCCAATAGAGTACTGATGTTTCAAATTATTGTTTAAGTCTTACATTGTTTTTATCTTACTCACTGAAAATGGAAGCATTGTCATTGTTCCTAAACGTTAATTTTTAACTTCAGACATAATATGGGTAAACGGGAAAATTGGGAAATTAACGTTTAATACTAAAGAGTTATATTCCATTTATCTATTGTTTTTATCATTCAAACCAAAAATCCACAACGTAAGACTTCGATTAAATTATTACCTTTAATATTGATTGTATATAATATTATTTTCATGATCATAATATCATTTTTTTTATAAATCACAATAGTTTTGTTGCATTGACGTTAAAATAACACTAGATACATGCACATAGGAAACAAATTTAACTAACTTTTAAGTACCTATTGGTTGTGTTTCTATAAACATTTTCTTTTGAATTACCATTTTTAAGGAAGTTCCCTGCTAAAATCGTTATGTAAACAATCGATTGAACCGTTAAAAGCGTACCCTACACTTTCTAATCATAACCGAATATTTTTTGTAGTCAATACGTGATTTATATTTGCGTAGGAAAAACAAACATACAACATATATAATATATTTTATGAGTACACAAAATATTCTCAAAGTGTTTGACGTTTTAAAAGTACGTATTTTTGTGAACGGAATGTTTTAAACAAACACATAAACAGCGTTCAAAGACTCGTTTTCGAACACTTTGCGAGTTTTCTTTTTTTTTTTTTTCAAAATTCTAGAACAAGACGAGAAGTTTGAGCGCAAAGTACCTACGGCGATTGACAAGATCACCCCTGATGTGAACCTATTGTAAGCGCTACGAACAGGATCGGCCAAAACGTGCAGCCAACACGACGGAAAAACTTAGGTGAAACATTTGGAATGACTCAGAATAATATGACGATTCTTAATTTTCTAAAACAAATTGAATTATTAAAAAAAAAGTAACTAATAAATCATTAATAATTCTATTATATAACTACCAACATACTGTCCTTGTAATTCAATTCTTGTAACAAAAAATTGTATGTAGTTCAATATTGTTACTGTATGATATTAAGCTCCAACAAGTGATGATAATTTTAACTATGATAAACGATGCTGGGTTGTTTAATGCTGTGGGTCACTATTGTGGAAGATTTAATTAGAAATTGTGTACTATAATTGTAAATTGCCTACAAAAAAATAACGATTCTGAGTGAGTTCAGTTAATCTATAAAAATTGTACCGTAACAATAAAATATATTACTAGTCTTTTATTAGGCGCTAGAATTAAAAGTAGTAAAAACAAAAATTTAAAATGTTCATAATTGTTTAGAATTTAAATTTTATCATCATAAGAAAATAATTTTAAAACTAGTAGCAAAAAAACCCAACGAATAATATCAATGTAAATATGATGTTCTATTTTAATAAATTTTCTAAAAATTATCCGAAAATTCCGAATATTGTACCCACGTATAAAAAATATTAATTAAAATAACGTGTAAAAATTTCAAACTATTTGGACTACTATTTAAGGAATTATTACAATTTTAGTATCGATAACTACACAACAGTTTGTATTTTCATTGTTATAATCAAAATAACACGATTTTTCAATACTTTGTTTTTACCCTTTTAGAATCTACTGCACGAATTTTTTCGAAATATTATTGTTCTGATAAAAAATGTATAGAACTTTCAATTCTTAGGTAACAAATTAGTGTGAGTTACGAATTTTTTTCCAGAAATAAATCAAAGGTATGACCAATTTTCAACATTTTTCCAACTTTATGCGACTAAAAATAATAATATTGTGACTATGGATTTTAAAATTTTAAAACTTTTTTAGTTTCATATGTATTCATATATCAGCAACCTTATATAATTAAGGTTTCAAATCTTTTTGGGAAAATTAAATTTTATCGAGCAAAAATTACAAAAAAAAAAAAAAAAAAAAATGGAAATTTTCTAAGTTCTATACTTAACTCAAAAGTTCTTTAATTCTTTCGAAATTTGTATCAGATCTGTATCTTACCAATTTTAATGTTATGTGAAAGTTTCAGCTTATTCCGATCATTATTGTGGACGTTATAGCCAAAAATTAGAATCGATTATGTCAAAACACACATTTGCGTAATTTTTAACGTTTTTTCCTTAAGTTTTGCATAGTTCTTTTACAGTGACTTTTTAAATTTTTTTCACTTAGATGTTTGACCCCTTAAAGTACCATCTGTATCCGCAAACCTATTAGAAAAGGTACCGATTTAAAAAAATCGGAGCATTATTGAAGAAGTTATCGTGGTTTTAGGACGTGTAAAATAAATAAACAAAAACCCACGCCATGTGAAAACCTATACAATACAATACATTCTTTGCTACACTCAGAATCTAAAAAAAGGGTTTGCGTGACTTGAACGTAAACCACGCGAACGGTGGCAAGCAGGTATATACCGCGGTTACCGCGCTCGACTGCGGTAGGTAACATTTTGCACGTTTTTTTCGACGCCGCGCCGCGCCGGTGGCGTTTCAAAAGTTCGTAATTCCATTTGGGGGCTTATGCCATTCCGCGTTATTGCCACCATCGTGTACGATATATTCCCGGCAAGGGACGACACGTTGCAATAAACGTCAAGTAACGCACCTGCGTGCTGTACGTCATCAATTACGGTCATTGTGTTATACAATATATTATCATAAAAAAAGGGGAAAAAAAGCGTTCCAAAAAGGTTTTCCGGGACCATACGGCTCCGAATCGATCCGATCGCAATCAAGTCGATAACGTCTCGAGAAATCTCTAAGTTTTTCACGGAATATACTCCGTCGGTCTTATCTAGATAATTTTTAGAAGTGACGCAACAGGTCGGTCAAGATGGTCTCTAGTGTTTGAAAATTTTATGAAGTACAAAATGTTGAAATCCGTATTTCAATGAATCGTTTTGTTAATCATCAGAAAAATTTCAGTCATTCAAACATTAAACTCAAGTCAAAATAATTTGAAATATCTGGGCACGGTACTGGTGTCGACGTGCAATTATTGAGAGACGCAGATCAGTTGAAAAGAAAATGTAGACGCCGCAATCTTCTTTAAAAATTAATCAAGGTGCAACGCTTTTTGCCCCAATCGAATGGTCGTTTTGGTGTTTATGTGTGTGAACCTACATTTTGGTAGATCTAATAATTGACATTGACTACGTTTAGTTTTTTCGTGATTGATACATGAGTAATAATTACATCAATAACGTTATTTAATGTACACAAAAAATTCAACAGAATTTCAAGCAATACAAAGGCTTAAATACTATATTCCGCGTAATAGGTCTTCGATTTTTCTATCAAGATAGTAATTTACTATACTATAAACAACAAAACGAAAATTCAATAAAAATATCATACTTTTTACTCCAAATATTTGTAATTTTTAAAAACACGTGTTATCGTACTTAACGCCAATAAAAACTAGTCTTAAAATTTGATCTTTACGCCAGTGATTTTTCGATAATAAGTAAAAAAAGGATCGTTTAAAAATGTTGTCAATGGAAATGTCTACTGAGAAACGAGATGCGAACGGAATGATAAATGAAAAAAAAAAATTGGCAGATTTTATTTCTTAGATTTGATATTTCTTGGCCACAAAACTATGCACTCTCCGTATATTTTTGACGCTGAGTGCGTTAACAATTTACTCAAATATACTGGTAGTATGATATTATTAAATAAAATTATTACATTTTAATATTTACATACTCGCACGTACTTTTCGCATAAAGTTGTCAGTCACGATCCACTCAACGATCAGCCCACGCTGCACGTACAAATCCTATAGTAGTATACATCTTACAATGTATATATTTTACTGTATTTATTTGAAACGTACAAAGTTGAACTAGATAGGTTACGCATTCTTTTGTTCTCCAGTCAATAACAATCATCAACTTAAATAAAATCTTTAGTTGAGTATTTTTTCGATAAACAAAAAAGAATCTATAGCAATAGTCAAACATTTGATAACTTTAATTTCTTAGTCCGTGTCCATTTAGCACTGGTAAAATATTACAAAGCTTCCTAAACAGCGAGTATAATATAAGGCACATCAGGATTTATATGTACAATTCACGTCAAATTATATTTTAATGATGATGGGTGAGTGAAATTTGTCAGACATTTTTACTAATATAAGGAAATGTCAATTTACGTTGACAAAACAATATGAATTCTCCAATCATGTGATGAAAAGAGAACATCTAACCTTTATTTTTAAGTCTGCGGACAAACTTAAGAACTTAGTTTTAATTATTCAGTAAAATCTTTAAAAACTTTGGGAATTCCGAAAAATAAGTTTCTTTTTTTATTTATTCTACTTCAAAACTCGCCTTACGCAACTTATTATTTTTCAATTTTTCGAAAAGTTCTTAATAATTCAAATTGTAAAAAAAAATATCACGTTTTAATATTGCCACGCCTTCGTTCAGCGTCACGAAATAATATTATTGTTTTCAACCTAAAAGTAACACAATGGATAATCCGATATTTCTCAAAGATTCCTATAAGGAACTTTAAAGAAAAAAACTGTAAAATTTGAAGTATTCTTATTGAATTTGTTCATGTAAGTTTTTTCAAATTTAAATAGACCAATAAATCATGTAACATACATAAAATAGACTAACTTTCTTCCTCGTTTCGCTAAATTATCTACTTAATCAAAACATTTTATAAGACAATACTCTATATTTAAATATATTATCATGTTCCCGACACTCCCTCTTTTAAAATGTAAAATATTTTCCAGGATCATAACTCATTTTATAATAATATGTTAAACAACGTACTTTAATATGATAAAACTCGTGTTATTCCCGAGCATTTTTAGACACTTCATTTTATGTATTTGACAATTACAATATTTAAAAACAAAAATCGATATAATATCAATTTAGCAGCTTTCTCTCTGAAAATATTTCCGGATTTTTTTTTGTTTGTCGTGTAAAACTGTGAACTGAAAATTAACAAACTACAAGTGGTTAAAAACGTATGAAAAAAAATTTATTAAATATGGTGTACATCTATCATTTGAATGGCATTCAGGACTAAGAGTGTTTTATCAATGTGGTTTATGGAATGTAATAGTCCGAATAAAGAAACAAAAATGAACATGATATGATAAAAATGAAACAAACGAAACTTTCTCCACTGTAATCGAATAAAAAAGTACTCAATAGGTAATTATTATTGAATTTGTGTTTTTAAATTATATGAGAATAAAAATACGACCTAGCAAATACATAGGTAGATAATATATCTATAATATCTACAATCTAAACTTATCATAGATAGCCATAAAATTATAACATTTAAATGGTGATTTTTTAAAATATAGATTTACCAATTAGATAGATTTCCTAAATTTAATAATATATTTAATTATTGTAAACATTAAACTAAAAAGTAAAAATATATAACTACTACTTTTGGATACAATATCAACATCATGTATTATATTATATTGATAATTTTACGTACAGATAAGCAATACAATCAATTCGGATTTCAATAAAATCATAAACATTATTATTATTATGTATACAGTATGTTATTAAGATCGACACATACATTGTCCTTACCCGGTGTTGCCGGGAATCAGTACTTTGTGTAGCAGAAAAGTTCCCCGTGTCTTACCACAAAATGTTTTTTTCGATTTTTACCGCTGCTTTAAGTGTTAAATCCTTTACTCTTAGGGAATGTCGAAATGTGAAATATGACTACAATTTATACTTACTTACTAGTATAGCTATTCTATAGTTTAAGTGGTTTCGCCACGAAAATAATAATCATGCACCACCTGCATTCCGTGGATTGTTTAGGGGCCCACTGTGTTTGAGTTTAGAAAAACGCTACCTACTTATAGTAGGTAGTTTCAACAAAAGCACTGCAAAGTATTCGTACAAAGTTTCGTGAAAACCTTTTGCATTTTTTACACCCTCTTTTTATCCTCGAGAGATAATATTTTGGAAAACGTCATATTTTATGCAATTTTGACCGCTGCTAGAAATGACGTTAAATATAATGTATTAATGACGTTTTTATTTTTGGATCATACCTCGAAAAATAAACGTGATTTTAAATGAAATGCCGTCTCCGTCTGTTTTTGTTTTTTGGAGATGTTAAAATGTTATAATATCAGAACAATTCTATATATTACCTAAAAAAATGTTTACGGAAAAAGAACGCCATTGTAAAATCGATAGACCTTTCACCACGTTTAGAAAAAAAAAAATTTCATTAAGATATTATTCTTTGTGAACGCGAAGCTAAATCAACTCAAACATAAATACAACTGCAACAAAAACACTAACGGTATTTTTCATTAATAATAAGTAACGGAAGGGCGGAGGAAGAGCCGAAAAGTAAATTATATTAATACAATATACCTCAAGAGTTTTTTTTAGATTCCGATTGTAGCGTATCAAAATGTGATAATAATATTATTAACATTGAAAGTGTATTTACGTCATAACGTACTTCTACTTTGATTTCAGCGAAAATTCAACTATTCAAAGTCACCCCTAAAATCGTGTTGTAAACTTATTGCGAGTCGAAACTTAAACTTTACGAATACAAAATAGTACGAAATATACATGTTTTTTTTTTTGAATATGTATAGAAAAAATTCATCTCATTTTTCGACGACTCCGCTGAGAAAAAAAAAAAAAATCCCAGGACCGATTTCATTTCGTCGACGGTCGGTTTAACGAAACCTGCACCGCAGTTATGATTTCGTCGCCAAAACAACAATTGACAATCTCGGTGATTAATGGCCAACCCTATCTATATTTTCTTCTAACATTTTAACGTGACAAAACAAATTCCCAAGACTTTTACAGTGCGCGTTGATCGTTCTCGTATCGAGTCAATGCGTGTGTAACGATAAATCTTCTGTACGAACATTCTGATTCGGTGAAAACATATAAATATGCTCTATAAATGAAAACATAGAGACGAATCGATTTCTATTTCTACAATAGGCTTTGGAAAAACTGTGTAAAGCTATCCATCTGCGACGGCGTGAGATGAAAACGAGTGCTTACACAGAGGTAAAACGTTATAACTAATGTCTTATAGGTATACCTATAATGCAAAGCATTTTGAAAACGCTGCAAGAAATGTCTGCTTCTTTATTTACTATAAACCGTTAAATTATCTATACAACTTTAAGGTTGTAGATATTCCTTATTACAAAACATTGTATATGGTAAAATCAAGTTTATAATATATTTTAAATGTCTGTAGAAATTGTAAATAATCCTACAAAAATAATCATAGAATTCGTAAGACTAGATTAATATTACGCGTGCACTGTAGTGTATAATATAATACGTCTATTCAAAGCGTAAATATTGTACACCAAAAACATTGTGGATTCAACTGAGTTGATTAGTAGAATATCAATTGAAAATACTCAAATAAATATTCAAGTTAGAAATACGAAAACGTAGAGCTACAAATTTTAACGATAGCCTACATAAAAATCACACAAATAGACGGTGGAAAATACAAATCTTTCAAAAATTATTGCTTGACATAAATAATGAAAACAAAAAGAAAAAGAAACTCGAACGAGTACAAAATTAAATTTAAACTACAAGGACTCTGCGCTCGAGACTAAACTTAAAGTAAAAGAGTTTTTTTAAATACAACATAAGAACCGTCTTCTTTTTTGTTTTTTTCAAATATCAGGAGAAAATCAAAAAAAATGATTCCTCTGTTCAGAACCTGCGTGTTTTAGGTATTTACATGGAATAAAACGAAGTGTACACGGAGGCAAATCTTAACTTTAAGTTCACATTGCGTCAAAATGTCACAATATTTCCGATAATTTCATTAGGTAACTATTTTTTTATTAAATATTAACTCTGGAGGACGCGTAATATATAATTTAAGGGTACGATTTTCCTAAAATTTCAGCGTAGTAGGTGGTCTGACACAACGGGATATGTGTACTTGGAAAACATAATTACAATGTCGACGTTTTTGAAAACTGATAAACAATTAACGCTCTGTTACATAATTTATACCGCACGTGTTTGCCGATCGAAATTTTAAAACCCTTCGAGCAAAACATTATACATTCTGAACATTTTGTTTTAGCACACCTATAGTACATAAATGCAACACAGACTGATTACGACGAGCCCTTATACCACGGTTGCCTTTATGGAAGGTTTTTAAAAAAAGGATAGTTTTAAGTTCAAGTTTGTGTTCCTTGTACATCAGCGAAGTATAATGCCTCAAAGCCGTAGTGCCCGGGAGTATATTTACCGGGTCGAGAAAATCGTTTCGTATAATTAATGTAATTGTGTTATATTTTTGGTAGCGCTAAATCTCAACGAGCCTTTGAAGATATCAAACGGTTAAAAAGCTATCGTTTTTTGAACGAGCCGGTGTTATTCCGAACTGCCCTGTACATACGTCGTATAGCTACCGTGAAATCGTGAAATATCTTTAGAGGGCGGCGACGATTTTCCAATTTCTTTCTCTGTCCACGGATATCGCACGCAATCTAACGGGAACTTTCTTGTTTCCAACGTGCCGATTGATCTAACGACGCGAAAAAGATTCGGAAAACTGATTCGAAAACCTCGACGCGAAAACGGCTACACCGTAATGTCGTTGATCCAACACCTAACCTTGCCGGATCAAATTCGATTTTCGGCTTTTGGAAAACTTAAAGCAAAACGGATGATTTGTTATTGTGGATTTTAAATCTGTTTTCAGAGTGATTCTAATCGCGTCGCAAGTTCAATCGGTATACGCGTGGGGCAATAGATAACGCCCGAGTGTTTTGAGCATTGGAGTTGGTCGTCGCTTTCGATTCCCTTACGACCCGCACCACCTAGAAGCGGCTCCAAAGTCATTTCTAGCTGGTCGCTGAATTTCACTTTCAGTCTTCGGAAGATGTGAAAGTTTAAAAAAAAAAAACACAATATTTTCGTATTATGTTATGCATAGTTAACGTTATGATCATTCAATTTTTGATTATCAAACCAGAACCCCACGAAAATATATATTAATATTCTTATACAGTATTTTATACGGTTTCATTAAAAAAAAAAAAATCGTTATTTCGTCAAACATTGATTATGATCCGAGGTTTTTTTTTCGTCTGGGGGGGACACGACACCCCCCCGCCCTCCCCGGAGTCGCCCCTGACCGTCCGCGCTCGGTATCGGTGCGCCCACACTGTTATCGTAACGCACATTTCTTAACCCGTTTTGAGGGGTTTTATGGTGACGAAAAAATGTGTCTCTAAGAACTGAAAAGGTCCGTGAAAAAACCCGACCGTTTTGACGCTTTTCAAAATCTGGAGGTATCGTCTGGTTTTTTTTTTTAACGTACGTATACCAGACGGTTCAATTTACATTATATTTATGATGTTCGGGGGGATGGATTCGTCTCTCAAGGTTAGGTTCGGCAAAAACGACGAATTCGCCTTGTTCTCGCGCGGCCCAAGTCAGTCTCCGACTTTGCCCACCCACCCGCGTGCGTACCTCCGACACACGTGTGCCCGTCGAGGAACTCCTGCCGGAGCTGCTTGAGCTCCTTGACCCGGGCCGCCTCCTCCGGCGCCTCGATGGCCGAGAACACGAACGCTCCGATGGCCAGGAACGAAACGTAGAAGCCGACGAACACCAACAGACGCACGGTGGCCGGCGACCACATGGCGGCGGCGGCGGCGGCGGCGGCGCTCGTGGTCGCGCTACTGCTGCAGCAGCTCTGCGGCGGCGATCACGACGGTCGCGGCGCGGGTCGCACTCCGCCGCGGCTGGCGTCTCGTCATCGCAACACGGTCGGTCGGCGACTGACTGCCGTGCGGTGGCGGCGGAACCGGCGTCGCGCCCCGTGGACGCCGGCGGCGGTGGCCGGCCCTCCGGCGAACCCTACGCGGCGGACGACGCAACCCGCACGGCCACCCACTCGATCAGCGCCGCGACGGTCATCTACGTGTCTCCGACGGCGCCACCGAAATTGGCCGAACCTCCGTGAGCGGGTGACGTTTCGATCTGATGTACCGGCACAGTCGCGAATGCGCGATTATAGATTGGCTAAGAGGGCTTAGCTCTCCGAATTTTTTTTTTTTTTAGCTTCCCCATAAATATTTTTAATTTTTACAGCAAACTACTATACTTATGCAGTATGCAGTCGTTAAAAAAAAAAACACCGGAACACTGCGGTGCAACGTTTGAAAAACACAATGGTCGAACCTTACAAAAACCCTCAAACCTATCGATCGTAATATTATATACTTCGAACAACTTGGTTTTCTCTTCGGTTATTGATATTGTAAAACTGTGATTAATTAGGAGTGGTGGGGATGAATTCTTGGCGGGTTTCACAGAAAATATCCACTCGACACGCGTTCGCAGATTTTGTCCATGAGTGTCGGACACAAAACGAATATTGAACACTCAAGTTTTGAGTGACCGGTTTCGGAATTCTCGTACGCTTGATGTGATGTGTCCGAAACCCTTGGTTGCCGTCAAATTTTCATTTCTACGTCTATTGTTCTAAAAACACGTGTATTATTGACTGTTTTGAAAAAAATAATGCCAGAAAGATGATATTTACAAAAAAAAAATTACGGGTGAACACAAACACCAATACTAGGGCTTGAATATGTAATCCTGTAAACAAACAAAAAAAAAAATAACTTTGGGCGGATAACTCCTTCTAATAACCATAACCAAACTGTTGAAAGACCAACTGGCACAAACAAATTAGACGAATTCAAATCCCACAAAAAATGTGTTTATATAGTTACACGAGATATTTCGTAAAATGAATAGCAATTTTTTTGAGACCTCTAAATACTCTCAGATAAATTTGGATTTTCGCTTGTATCAAAGTGCGCTAAAGTACACGCGCCCAAAAAGTAGTTCCACCCAAAAACTTTCACTAGCACGTCTCGTTTGACGGTTTCGGTTTTCCATAGAAAAAGAAACCTGAAAAGTTCCATTTATAAAAACGTATAACCTGTCAAAAAGAAAAAGACCTGAAAAAAAATTTTCAAAATCAAAAAGTCAAATATTTCAAAAGTCTTCAAATGATTTGTAATTTTCACGTATTCTAGAATAAAATTAAAATTAATAGTTTTTTAACAAAATCTAGAACATTTTGCGGGTGTTTGTATGTTTGTTTTTTTTTTTTTGTAAGGTTTTCAAGTACCTATTATGTTTTCAAGCAGGATAATTCACGGTCAATTTACAATTTTTTTTAAGTATTGACTAAGTTATTGAACAAAGCGAGAACACTTCATTTAAATTCATGAAAAATTAAGACAAAACATAAAAAATTTGTAAACGACAACAAATTATCCACATTACCAGAAGACTCATTATCCGACTTGCAGAGGAGGGCGATGGAATTACCCATCTCATAGAGGAACTGTTGCAGTCGGGTAATTTACGTGATGGATGACAAAGAGGAAAGTACGAGTATAGAGAAAGAAGATTGAACATCGCCACATGATTAATTCACGTGTGTTCTCCCATCTGTCGTCTATAAAAGTCACAAAATCGTATATTTTCCAACAAACCGACACTCACATAATCGTTTTCCTGACTGCAACGCTGTCGTTTCGTAATGAATCTTTTGGTTTTCCCAGATTTTTATAACGAACATGGCTGTTTTATGTGTAATTTTTTATTTTATAAATTTCGTGTGTTAAGTACTTTCTAAAAACTTACTCTCACTAAAAATCGTTTTTCAGCCCAATTGTCCAGAGCAGCTGTAATTCTGAGCAAAGCAAATGTTTTTTTTTTTATTTAGCATAACGACGAATGAAAAAAAAAATAACCTAACCTAACCTTTTCCGTGATCAATCAAAAATGTTGTGGAACTTTTTCGATCTTTACATATATATTTACTCTAAGGATAAGTAGTTATAGGTGTATATGGTGATTTAATAAATTGCAGATTTTCGAATTCTTCATATTTTTAAGTTACATCCAAAATCTAAAAAATCTATATTTTTCAACATGTTTCAATTCACTCGAAATTTTTATACAAAATTAAAAAGGATAAATTTAACATGTATTGTTATTTCAATTGTTTTTGATAACTTTCAAGCAAAGTATGGATTTTTAAATTTTTCAGCTAAATAATTTTTGCAGATTTTGCTACAAGAATTGCATCGTTATTATTTCATTAGTATCATGCCATTCTATTTTTATTATTTTTTTTTTTTCAATATTAGTTCGAAATAATTGAAATTGTAAATTAATTTTAGAATGAATCAACAACAAACGTGATAGAAATTAAAAAAATAATACCGACCATATTTCGTTAACTAAACATAGAGTTTTAAATTTTCAATTCCTTATGCATTACAGTATTACATACTGAGCTAAAAAAATTATACTAAAATTTAAAATTTAAATTTTATACTAGTACCAATCGGCAAATCAGGTAAATCTTAAAAAAGAGTGATCCACCCAAAACCGAGACTTGGTCTATGATTTTTATAATTATAGAATGGTCTTTTTGCTTTGTTATACGAGTGCGGAGTGTTATTTTAAGTATAAGATAATTATACTTATTATAACTAACTATCATTTCTTTGTTTGAAGTAATTAATCGCACAGTAATTTTTCTATACCTGACCCGTTTTCTATTTTTTTCCAACCATACTTATTTAGTTTCATGCATCTCTATTTCGGTCAAACATGGAAACAACTATATTATCCGTTGAAAAGTTTTTACAAATTTTCTTTTTTTTATTATAATAACCATCGTTACATAATTATTCATGTTTTAACGGGTACCAAACCCTTTGGGCATGATAATATGGTTATTTCGATTACGATTCATATAAAAAAAAAAAACATTTTAGCCAAACCAGTTCTCATATACTAGGTTCGAGTAATTGTAATGTTTTTGAGTCTTCAATGCAGTTATTATGTCGATATTATATAAATATTTGTTAATCCATGTTGAAGATTGACAAATATTTTCTAAAAACTTCCCTTCAGTACGATCACGTGTCTGAAAAAACCATTTTTTTTTTCCACGACTCTTCAATAAAATACTTTAGCCCGTCAGACCATTTTGCTGCAAAAGTCCATCTGCGGATTTCGCTATTACGCCTTGTAAGTAAAAACACAACGAGCATTTTTCTTCTTCGAAAAATTTATGTTTTTCCCCGAATTAGGTATTTACTCGCAGTTTTTGTGCGTTGTTGTACGCAATAACACGAAACGTCTCACGAGTTGAGTCGTCGACGTAATCTTTTCGCGACGTTTACGGCTACTAAATAGAATGTAATGTGTATCTTTCACCTTTCCTTATTTTTTATATATATACATACATACATTTTACTCTTTTTGTTACTGCCGTTGTCATTGTCGTTGTTGTTGTTGTTGTTGTTGTCACCGAGTATATTGTTCTTGTGTATCATTATGTCAAAAAAAATTTTTTTTTATCCTCCAAACAATTCATTATTTTCTAGTGTAAACCAAAAAAAAAAACACTACACCAACATTCTCTTCATGTACCGCAGTCACGTTGTCAGTATAGTACAAAGTGTTCAATAACTTTGTTTTAAATGCCTAAAATTTGCATTTGAAATCATTTATGGTTACGAACCAGGCCTGAATCCAAAAGGAAACTAAGGAGCTTTAGCCCTCCCTTTTTTTTGACGTTTAATACATTATGCATTTTTAATTACTCTACGTTTTGTTCTTGTCGTTATGCGATAACGAAAAAATAAAACCTACTTCAAAAACAAAAATAAAGCACTAAAAGATATAAAATAATTAAATGAAAAAAAAAATTTTTCTTTTTTTTTGGAGTCGGCGCCGTCCAAAAAAGTCAGTTACGTCGGCACCACTTCCAAAAATATTTATGAAAATTTTTTTTTAGTATTTCTATAATATTTTGGATGGCACCGACTTCAAAAAAAAAGTAATTACATTGTTTAATAATTTTTAGAGCTTTTTTTCGTTTTTGAAGTCAATTTTACTTTTTGTTAAAATTATTTTTGATTTCATAATTTTTAGTGGAATGTGTTATGAATGTCGGTTATTACTAATAATCTATCATATTATACCTAGTGAATAGTAATAATTAAGTATGACGATAAATTAAGTAACTCAATCACACAAAACTGTTTTTTTCAAAAACAATTCTAAAAACGACAAAATTAGAGTTTTCTACATGTATTTATTTCTGTCGTTCATTATTTACCATGATTTTAACTCGTTTCAACGGATTAAAATTGATTCTTGATGAACCAGACAGTGCTTCTTTATACTGTTTTATACTATTTTACTTTTTATACCTTTTTATACTTCAATCAACAAAGTAAAATATTTCAAACTACCTACTATTTTATACTATTCATTCTACAATATATAATCGCCCGGAATATGACATAAAATACGTTTTATCTTTTACGTCTATACCTAATGAAATAAATTCAATTGTAATTAGTAATCATGATTACCTATTATACATTACAATTTTTCATAAATACTAAATTATACCAATAAATTTAGTCTTTAACCATAATTATATTAAATCTATCATTACGATCACACCGTCAGTTTTTTTTCAATGCTAAACTGTATTTCACGTCTGAAGTTCTTTAGAGCGTTTTTAAATGTAAATGAACCGTTTTACCTCAACGTTATACTTTTAGTTTTTAAATAGCAAGTGAACTTCCAAATTAATAATCTTATGGAAATATGTATTTGAGTATATGTTACGAAAGTATCAAAATATATTTTATAGTGAATCAACAATTTATTAATTGGTGTTTTACATAAATGATTTCTTTTAATAATAGTTTTAAAAACTTGAGATTTCATAAAATAATATTATGTATACGCTAAAAAATACAAATACAAATAATTTGACCATTCAATTTATTGAGAATTATTTTTAATCCCATAACTATCACTCGGTAGGCCTGTATGACGTACTTACGTGCATACTATTGATGAGTTATCAATTATTAATAAGTAATCAATAATTTATGTACGTATATAACAAAACAAAATCAATATTGACACAAATTATAGTAATTGATTACACGTTTACACATGATTAGACAAGAAATAAGAAAATATTACAATATGAAATTCAATAAGTAATTTAATAGTATTTAATAAGTAAATGATAATTATAGAAATTTATTACAATACAAATTTTGCAACTGTTCACAAATTTGTGATGTCGTGAGTAATACGATTAGATGATATAAGTAGGTAGGTAGGTAGGTATTATATTATGTCTTCATAAATATTTATAAACTATTTTAGAATTATATAAAAAAATTTTGTTCTAACTGTATGAACGTTCTTGAATTGCCGAGTGAAAATAAGAAAGTAGATGAATTAAATTAATTTTTGTGAAGGACATATACCTGCCCGGGTTTTGGCGATGGCATAATTTATTCATCTGGCAGACAATATGTACA
Organism: Hormaphis cornu; assembly: GCA_017140985.1. Lineage (NCBI taxonomy): Eukaryota > Metazoa > Arthropoda > Insecta > Hemiptera > Hormaphididae > Hormaphis > Hormaphis cornu. The sequence continues at coordinate 28,891,403 of CM029360.1, forward strand.
GTTCCTCCTTCAAAATATGGAGATAGTAAAATAATATTAGTGGGCATTTTCAAATCAATACGTATGACAAGCGAGCACAAAAACGAAATAATATTTGTTTTTATCAATACCGCAGATACCAATAACTTTGAAGTAAACTGTAATACGCGTAAACATGATTGATATGCTTTTTAGTTTTTATACTCTCGCGTACGGTTACGTATTTTCATACACTCATATGTAGTATTCTAGCTAGTATACTAGTTACATAAAATAAACATAATGTTAAAAAAAAAATCCTTTGCCATTTTTAACTTCAATAGAATATAATATATATTATAATATAATATAATATTAAATATATATATGTCGATAGAACGAGTAAATAAACTCGTCGTTTACAATATCATTGTAACGGAATAACCAAAACACATTTTCCATTCTTCACATAATATTATAAAACTCATTACGATTTACGTACGGTAATATAATAATTAGAGTACATTACAAATCGAAAAACAGAAAAATTAGACAGTACAGTACATAATTTCGATCGTCACTGTTAATATCCGCACGGATCATGTAGGACAAAATAAAATGGTAAAGACATGGTAAACGTTCCCATTATCTGTTTCATCGGGCCCGAATTTGAATACCTACTAATTCAGAACGATGTGACACATCTGATGAAGGTATCTTTAAAATAAATTTACAAACGAGCTTTATTTGTGACCACTCCAAAGTCATGCCCTATAATAATATTCTATTAATATTATTTTTCAGCACAATATAACGTTCAAAATAATGATTACGTTTTAAGAATTGATCGCATATTTGTTTAAATATAAGTATAAAACGATGTCCTCTTATAAATTTAAAAATATTTTTTCATTTTATATCATGCTTGTTATTTTCTTCTAACTAAGAAATACGCGATATAAAATTACGCATCTTTCATAATATATTGTATATTGTGTATGAAAATCGTCTACATTTTTAAACTTGATGCTGGATTGAATACAAGTAATCAGTTATATTCAGTAAATCAGTGCAGTTAATCTTACTTTTACAATATGTAAGAAGAAAATGAGTTTCCAGTACTCATATTGAACAGTTTTTTCACTCATCAATTTACAATTAAAATTATTGTATTCTAAAGTACAATACGAAAACCAAACTAATCTATGTTAATGGTGTTATCTTTACTTTTATTCTACAGTTTACTAAAAAGGGTAACAATATTTAAATTTAGTATTTCATCTGAGCAATTAATTTTATCTTCTGTTTGTATATACGAGTACTAACACATTAAAACTTAGAGAGAAAGTGTCATTAAAACGTTATGTACTTTTTATGATCACATACCATTAACTTCGATACACTAAAAATGGCTAGTCCATTGAAGTTCAATACAATGTTTGTAAAGGCTATATTTGCAGTTTAAACGATTACGTTTTAGAACGCAATCAACCATTAAACCTTTAAGCCGTAAATACTTGGATATTTCCGCAGTGTACCTACGTTATGCGAAACAAATTACTTTTACAGTTTTCACAAAAATCTATCATTGTACCCCATGAGACAATATTACAAATGAACTTTTAAATTTCAAAAATTAAACTGATCAAAAACTTTTTTAGATATGTTCCATAAAAATTGTTTGACAGATTAAGCTGCTGCAGCCTACCTACTCCGCAGTCACAGTGTAGTATAATAGGTAACAAGAACACGCGTCGGAACTTCATAAAAGGTTTTTAATAACTCGGGAAGTTCAAAATGGGAATAAATCAGTAGGTACATCATGAATTTTAAATCGTTTCGTGTATTTTTCAAAAATTTGTATTTTGAATTTTCCTCCGCGTTTCGAGAACACGTTTTTACTTAAGTATCATACTTAGAAAATTAGTATTATATTTCCAAAAACCACAGAATATTTACCATCCATGAATCACCGAGTTAAATACAATTATTATGACTTCAAAGACTCCTGTTTCTCATACTATAGGATCCTCAGTAATAAAAATAGTCTTGATCAAATTACACCCTCGTGAAATTCTACGTGCACTTTGTCAAATAACCAACTTAACAAGATACTGCGTAGAAAAGTGTGTACAAAGGTATAGTTCTTTTTCTACAAAATAATTATAAGCAACATGTGGTAATTTTTGTAGGTATCAAGCAAATAAAACGATTTGTTTTTCTAATTTTAAACTCGGATTGAAGCAAAAAATTGCGAGTACCAGATAAATAGTATCCAGATAAATCCTATTTTATGTTTGCGCTAAACTTTTTTGGGTAGTAGACTTACACTATTCTACGTGTAACACTTTAATCTTCATGAAACGTTTTATGACATTTTTGTTAATTTAACACATATTATTAAAATATGTACATAAGCTTGAAACATTTCAACTTGGTTTTTTTTATATAAAACTAAAAATATTTTTATTTATATAAATGTAGTTGAAATGTACATTTGTATAGGCTTATGAATATACAAGTATGAGTAGCTATGTACATTTTGATAGTTTGACACGCTGTTTATAAAAGTTTATAAAATTAAAATGACAGAAAATCTAAAGGGAAATTATAGATAATGTTTAGCGTTCTGATTTTTTAGTGTGATAAAAGGTCATTTTACCTACTTGAAAACTTCTATTGATTTGACCAGTTAAGTGCAAGTACAAAAAAAAATATATCGGTTTTCAGACGTTTTAATCAATAACCATTAAAACGAATAATGTTCTGTTCGGTCTTAAAAGCGTACAAAAAAAAAAAAAAAAATTATATTTTATTACAAAACAAAACTTTAAGTTTCACAACTGCATAACAAATACGACATAAATCTGCAACGCATTCATATTCACTGGTTTTCTTTGACACTATAATAATATAATAATAATGAACTTTATTGCAACAAACATAAATAATACAATAAAATATACTTAAATACCATGAGTAACATATTGCGGCACCCCCTAAAAGCAAAGCTTGTGCTGGGGGAGCGAGTTCTATCATCTAAAGAATGTACATAAATTTAAATAATATAATAATAATAAAAATAATATAAATAAATCCATAGTTCACATTAATACACTATTATAGTAATTTAATAAAGAATAAAACAATTGTAGAATATCATATTAAATTTGACAAATCAATATGCCTAAGATAAGTTTTGAAAGTTTTTAAATTATCAAACTGATTCATATTAATATTTAACAAGTGACATAAATGAAGACCCGTATAAAATACACTTTTTTGCCTAAAAACTTTTTGGCACTTCAATAAACGTATGTTAACATTTTGCTTATATCTAGTATTATGTTCATGATTTGATACAGGTATTAAATGTTTATGTTTAAATAAGTCTACTAATACAGCTTGGTTATAAACAACCTTAAAATTATTTACATTGAGTTTTTCATAAATTAAAATAGTATTTGTTAGTAAAGGAAGATTTAGTAAATATTTAATAACACCATTTATTGTAACATTTAGCTTATGTATAATGCTATTAAAAGCACCTCCCCATATGGATATACCATATGAAAAAATAGATTGAACTAAAGCTAAATAAATAACTCTTTTATAATTTACATCTAATATATACCTGGCTTCATTAAATACATAGAAAAATTTTCGTAAAATACCATTTATATAATTTACATGACCATCCCATCTAAGTTTATGATCAATTATTAAACCAAGATATTTTAATTCATTTACTTTTTCAAGCTTTATACATTTTGAATCGCATCTATTTAAATTAGGATTACATTTTAGAGAATGAACAATTAAATTATGTCCATGTAAAACATTATTAAAAGATAAATTAAAACAAATAAATCTAGATTTTAGTAAATTTAACTTTAACTTATTCTTACAGAACCAAGCATATACTTTATTTAAAATATTATTTGCTTCAAAGTACAATCTGTCGACTGTTGTTTCAGAAATTAATATAGCCGTATCATCAGCAAAACTTATGAACTCCTTATTACTATTTATATTTATATTCAATAAATCATTTATGAAAAAGATAAACAACAGTGGGCCTAGGACTGTTCCCTGCGGAACTCCACAAGTTATGCCTCTAGCTTTACTATAACAATCATTTATTTGAACTATTTGAGTTCTATCACTTAAGAAAGATTTTAATAGATTATTCGCAACTCCACGAATACCTGAATATTCGAGCTTTTTTAGTAATAACTCATGATTTACGCAATCAAAGGCTTTTTGCACGTCTAGAAAAATACCCATTACTTTGTAATTAATATCAATAAATCTACGAACAAAGTTGTCAAGTTTAAAAAGCGCATCAGTTGTTGACAAACCGGTTAAAAACCCAAACTGGGAATTAGAAAAAAATGAATTCTTTTTAAGATATTTTAATAAACGATTTTTAATACATTTCTCGAAAATTTTTGATACAGTTAAAGACAGTGAGATAGGTCTATAATTTCCACATGATAATTTATTGCCTGATTTAAATAATGGAATAACAATACATTTTTTGAAAGCTAAAGGAAAGTCACCTGTTAATAAAGATTTATTAAAAATTAACGATAACGGTATTGAAATAGATTTAGAAATGTTCTTTAAAATGTAGTTTGTTAAACCATGTTCATAATAAGAATTATAATTTTTAATCTTATCAATATACCCACTAATCTCTTCACTACTAATTGGATTAAGAAAAATACTATCATTGCTCTGATTTTTATCATTAAACTTAACTGTATCTAGTTTAGATACTTTAGATTCTTAGTTTAGTCTGTAACTAGTTTGACTGCTAACACATTTATTACTTTTGCAAAATCGTTACAGAAATAATTATGTTTCTTTGGTTATTCAAAGAAGTTTCAAAAGAAAACCACATAAGAAAAACTAGATGTCAGGCCTAATTTATAAATCGAATTAGTGTCGAACTTGCGAACTTTGTGTACGTTATACTACTTTATTTTATTTATTTATTTTTGTTCGTATAGTCATAAAGATCACGAGTACAATATAACTTTTTTTTATTAAGTTCTACAAAAGAACTGCGAGTTATTTCAACCATCCACTTTTGTGTTCCTTTTAAAGTTGAACTTTACACAAACGTTTGATAATTATAGTTTGAAAATTAGCTACATACATTACACAGTGTATTGTTGGTGTATATTGTTGTGATAACAGTTGTAAAAGGTATAATGTTTATTACTAGGGGTGAACTAGAGTCCACTAACACCGAAAAAATAAAAAATTTATAAATAATTCACGTTATCGATGCAAAATATTCGAATATTATTATCGTTACAAAAATGTGTTACGACCGATCGTTTTAATGTTAGGTGTTCGGATGTACATTTTGAGAAGGCTGGTTTAACTGTTTTCGATTTGGTGAGCTTATAAGCAGAAATTTCGAGAAATAGTGCGCGTTCCCAAGTCGATTTTTCATATCACGTCCGAGTACTTTGCCGCGGTGGTGGTGACCCACTTTAGAAGATATTTTATTTCCCCCGTAATATCATAAGTTCCAGAACAAATCGCTATATAAAATTTGACATAAAATACAATAGAAATAAACCGTTTAACTACATTTTACAGAAATCCAATAGCTAAGTATAGTTTTTTGGAATTTTTTCAAACCACTCCCTTTTTTTGGGTTTGATTATTTAAATAAGTAAATAATTTTTAGGTTTAGGATTATACATTTTTCAATTTCTATCTATACTTGTATTTGGTCGTTATTTGTTATTATTGTCAGTCGCAGAGACAGTGGCATAGATTAAAATATTTTACTTGTTACTACAATATTATAGCAGTGCTTAAATATACTAATGTTATTTACTATAAAAAAAAATTATTAATCCTTTCAGTTTAGTAGTTACATATTTTTAGTCAAATTTTTTTTTCTATTTCTTCATATATATTCTTTTATATTCAACTTCAAAATACAACATGTTTTAAGTATTATTAAAATAGTGACACATATAATAAGCAAATGACTAACAGTAATCTATAACTAACACTTAATATTTTTCGTAAATTTGTTTTAACTTAGTTTAATAAGTCTGTCCCATGTTAAGAACATCACATGTTTATTAACGTGTTTATTTAGTCTAGAATGTATTAACATATTTTATCACAAAATAATGTACAGTTTTTTATGTCTGAGGATCGAGTTTCTTTTTATAAAGTCGAAACAAGGCTGGAATTAGTTCCTATTGAACAATATTAACGAGAACTAAATCTTTTTTAAAAGGGATTTTCCAAGCACTGATCATAATATTATTTTAAACAAATGGACGTAATAAATTAGTAATTGTGTGATGATGTTTACGCTAAGATCAACAATTATGGGACAAATACGTTTGCAGCGATCACAGTTAAATAATTATTATCCTCAAAACGTATTATTATTTTTTTAACGATTGCTCAAATTATTACTAGACGTTTTTACTCTTTAGACAGACTTTTTTTTTATTCTTGTTTTAAGTCGTTTAAACACAAAGCCGTATCTGAGGAAGGGTCTATGGGGTCCGGACCCTCCCCCAAGAATTTTTTTTTCGACTATATAGATTTTGTTTATTTAGTTATACTTACTAAAAAAAAAATTTATATTGACTATTATTTTAGGCCCCCCCCCCCTAAAAAAAGAATCTAGATGTGACCCTCTTCAAACTTTATTGAAACTCAAAAAATTGTGAAATTGCAATGGCATGGAAGACTCGAAATAAATAAATCCTTGTCGTAGAAATCGGAAATCCTAGTTACAGAACGGCATTTTACGAGTTTTGATGTTGACCGAACCAACACTTAACTTCGAGTTTTGTCAGAAGACAGCGTTTCGCACTTAGACCACACTCAAATGTACATTCTCGTGTTTTTCTGAAACCAACATAAAGCTAAAGTATTTCGAATTACATATATTGTTTTATTGGACGTAAATTGCCAGTTGTAACAGTTGGCCGAATATGTTCTATCGAGTGCGATTTGTTCGGACGCGTAAATTCGACTTCTCTAAAGTGCCAACACAAAAGCACGAAATTTCTAGGTCTGGTGGGGAGCTCGATTGAGTAGCGACTACGAAAATAATAATTTTAATTCTACTACTAAAACATAAGTCAGCCGCACTGTTTTAGGTGGTCCTCTAATGAAAAAAAATGTAATTAGAAATTTTTTGCTTATTAAATTTGTTAGCGATTCTAAGCCGTTTACGAAAATAACGATTCAGAGAGAAAGAGAATTTGTTTTATAAAATCTGAGTCAAGATAGCGATGATTTTATTTGAAAAATATAAAAGCTTACAGTCAGTATGTATGCGAAATCTGAGTACTTAAAATAATGATAAATATATGGTCAACAAATATAAAAAACTTTAATAAAATGAAAAAACTATTTTAAACTCATACTACCAAAATAACACAAGTCGGTTCAAAAAAATTTTAACAAATATTTAAAGAATATCAATTCAAACAACGCGTGAAATTTTCAAATCATTTGGATTAATATTATTTAAGTATCAAACGAGTAACGGTAAATAATTTCATTTTTATATACAAAATATAACACCGTTTTATTAATACTTTTTTTTTTATTTTGGTATTGATGTTAAAAGACGGAACAATTTTGAACTAGTAATCGTGTTTTCAAAAGAAAAAAACATCATATAAAAACTATTACATTTTTCGGGACACTAAGAATCTAAAATAAAAGTAAATTACCATTTAATAAAATATAGTTGAATGCCTGCAACAAAAAATCTTTCCACAAGTGCTCATGACCATGAGTATCTGGTTTTAATGGTCATTTTTGATAATTTTTATTTATTTTATTTTTTTTTTTTTTTTTTATGTGTTTTATTATATAAGACCAATATTTCTGTATATTCTAAGTTTCATCTTAATTTTTTCAAACATTACATTTTTAAAAGAAACAAAACACTAGGAGGACGAAGAACTTTTTATTTGAAAATTGTACGTACTTCAATACCACTCTTCCAATAATTTAAACGCTTTTGGGCTGTGGCTGGGTTACTGGTTCTTCTTATGATTATTTTTTTTAATTTGATCTTTGTACAATACCAAGGTATTTAAAAACTCGACTAAACTTTATGAAGTTACCTATCTGCACAAAACGGTAAACGTCAGAACTACCGATTTTTACGAAATTTGCATTCTCGGCCAACAATGCTGTTTTTTCATTTAAATAACTAAATAATTGCAATATATTTGTTTGATTACAGAATATTAACCTGCCTATTGACGACCGTCATCCATCATTCGTTTATTTCATTTTTTAAATTCATTTCAAAATTATGAAAAGGCTCTCGATGGTTTCTAAGTAATTTCTGGCGAACATTTACTGGGATAAAAAAGTAAGATGACTTAAAATTAATTCAACAACAAAATACATCTTAGTGTTTAAAAACACACACACATACAAAACAGAAGGTACTTGTTTAAGCATAAATCGATTAAAAAGAAACGTTCTTATTGGCCGACTAGTAAACTCTGACCGGAATGATCGATTTCCACTCCACTTTATTCGCTTTGATGGCAAAAAAGTAAAAAAATGTATTTATTCAAAAAATTATAATAATATAATACGTATTATTAAAATATACAGTAGATACATCTACTGTATTATTAAAATATACAGTAGATACATCTACGCCGTAATCGTTTATAATAACGATTAGTTTAAAAAAAAGTGAATTCCCCTTCTGTATAAAAAAAAAAAAAAAAATAATAGTAGCAAAATGATCGTAAGGAAAAATCAATCTACTAGATATTTTTTTCAGCTGAGCTTGTTGTTCATGGCGAATCTTCGGGAAATTTTTTTTTCCAATTTTCCACAAATATTTATTATCAATTATTGGCAGTTTATTTTCACAGTTTTTTTTTATTAATGGTTTCACAAATAAAACTATAAGTCTCGAGCTTTGAGTTAAATGCTCAAAACTTTTTCTACAAAATTATAGATTTTATAGAACAAAAAAAAAAAAATTAATGAAAACTTTTGAGAATTTTTCATTTATATTTATTTATTTATTTTATTTTATTACAGAACGGTTTAAAAACATTTTAAATGTATACCGAACTAGTTACTGTTACTAATACAAACATTAAAAAAATCATTTCTTGTCTATAATTATTTTGGGGCCAAAGATCGAAATCTATATGACACATAAAAAAAAATAATAATAATAAAAATAAAAACACACTTTTGTAAAATCAATATAGTTTCCTCGTTCCACGCCTAGTTGTTTATGTTCTATAATGAACATAAACACATGGTTCGCTTGGAAATTATTGCTAGTCAAGCTAATATTACGTTAGTTAGCTAAAAATTTTACTACAGTATATAAAATAGTCACAAGATCTCAAGTATAATTTATAACTATAGTAGGTATAGTTTATTTACCTCTAAATTTTTTACCAAAATAATCTAAACGATAATATTTTATAAGCCCAAAACAACGTCGATATACAGAGAGCAAAGACGCATCATGTAGGGGCAGCTAAAAAGTCTCATCATAATATCTTGTCAAATATTTGTTATACCTATATATTATATTGCTTCCGGTTTTTTTTGTTCATGAAGCCATTTCGAAAAATATCACGTTTTCGCGTATAGCATTATCGTCCGAAATTACGGGTCGATACCGGACGTTTGAGATTTATTTGCAGTTTTTTGTCGGATTATCATGAAACCCGCCGGTGCCGGTAAAATAGTAAAAAGGCGCCGGAGAAAAGCGTAATATACTCGTATTATTCAGGTTCGTGTGTAAAGATAGTGACGGCGATGTATAAATCCAAATCCCAATTGTTCGATGCTCAAATTACGTTGTCACTAAAAATAAAAATACACGAACAAATTCTTATATTATACTGCCCCGTGGTATAAACAACGCTAGAAAAAACGAGTTTGGAGAAATCATTATAAGTTTGGAAAATGTTCGATGAAATTAAATCGAACTCAGGGGTTAAAAGGGTAATACTTCAAACACCACGCCATATTTCCACGTTCACAAAAGTGTACCGATATCTATATTCTATATACACAGTTTTGTAAACAAGTTTTCCACAACATTTTGTACGCAAAGTCATTTTGAACATAATTTCAATTTAATATTATTAGTTTTGGTAATATATTTAATGAAACAATTTTGTTACGAAACACTAACCTAATAATATTATTTTTGTTTAGGTAAATGTTTTGTATTCTGAGCATAGCGAATAATGTTTTTTGATTCCTGTAGCTATAATATAGTGAATTCACTATTATTCACTTAACGCAGATAATTTCAAGATAAAAGTCGGATAGTTATGTATAACGGTTATTTACATCATCAATGAAAGAAATTACACGATTAAAAATTATTTTCTAAATAATTAATGTAATTATATTAATTTATATAAGTTTTTAAAAAAAAACTACCTTCAAACAACGCAGTCAACAAGCGTGCGGTTCTATGCATTTTTCAAAAATGAAATTGGATCATAAAAAATATTTTCCATTTGTATATTGGCTCAAACTCATCAAAAATACGAATGTCTGCCGCCTCCTTAAATACGTGATTGTGAAACTCATCAAAGACAAAAACTTATAAAACTATTATAATAATAAATATTATTATCTATTGAGCGATTGTCTAAAATGGATACAAGTTCACAAAATCTTAGATTACAAACGCAGTACTAAACTTTTTATCCACACAATCGCTTCTGTTTCTGTTTTGTGTAGTTTTTCAAGTTTTTTTCCCCTCGAGATTAATTCTAATCTTCTAATGAGCCCACTAACCACTTTCGCATGTATTATTATAATTATGAATTATGAATATTATCAACCTATTCAAATACCATGCTCGTTAATGGAGTTGTTCATTAAAACACAAACGATGTACCTAATTCCTTGCTCAAAGTTCTTGAACAAACACATATTTTGATTCATGGTGAGATAAGAATGGTAAATCACAACGACGTTCAAATCGTATCAAATTAGTATACTGATGACGCGTAAAACTTAACTTCAACTTAATTACTATTTCAGCGTCTCAATTATATATATACATACCTACTTTATATGTAAAGAACAAAACATATGGATTATGCGGGGAATTATGAGCTATTTTTTAAAATGTAGGTTACGCTAAATTTTTTTTTTTTTTATAGATTAGATTTTATGATGGGTTTGCATAGAAAATGAATTATAATAATATAAATTAAATACGTTTTCAAATGTTTAACATTCACGAAAATTTTCTATTTTATTTGAAATAATAATTTTTTAATTGATTTCCATTCGAAGCTTCGGTCCGAGTGTATTTGTAATTATTAAAATGTTTCAATGTTGGTACCGCCTAACAAAATATGTCATACAAGTATTTGTTAAAACTCGAATACAAAATACGGTTCTTACCACTGACGACATTCGGCATTTTCATTTATATTCTACTCATAACAAAGAATGAATTGATTTTATAATAATGTGTTTTTCTACCTGTAATCACTTTTTCAAATAGTTAAGTAAAATTACTCCTAAATTATAATATATTATTGGACCGATATCGTACTTGATTCCATAAATATTTGTACGTTTTGTTATTTTATCGGGTTATGTCCCAAAAACATAAAGTCGAAATTTCCCAAGTGCTTCGAGTTACCTACTTGAAATTCACACAAGTTTTAAAAAATTGTATTGTTATACAGTTTCAAACAAAAACATCGATTTCAACTTACTTATTAGATATTACACTGGGTAACCTAATTTTTAACGATTTTTTCCATAACGGCTTTTTAGGGAACAGCCATTGACGCTAACAATATAACGAACCAAAATATTTCACAAATGTCTAGTAGTTATTGAATGGTTGTAACACTGATTTGCTAGTTTTATAAACAATGTATTGAGTTTGGTATAAAACATATTATTATGATGGTATAAAATTAAACATAAATTTAGCAGTACCATAAAAGTTTAAAACTGAAGTTTGAGAGAGATTTTACGAGAAACTCAATGGAAATTGTATTATTTTCGAATAAACCTAAAATAAAATGATAAACTTGAAAAGGTTTTTAGTAAAATGAAATTTTTTAGAACATTTTGATCGATTTTAGCGTAATAACTCATAACCAGTGCAACAAAAGTTACTAGAATGTAAAAAAGATTTTAGAAAACGTTGAACATTATTAAACCATCTGTAGGTAACAAAATTCAAATAAAATGTCACACTTACTTACGGGAAAATTCTGAAATTTTCCACACTAAAAATTATTAAATAAATTTAATGTTTATCACCATAGAATGGAAATCTGTAGACGAAGTAATATTAAAGACCATATCCGTAAAAAAAATAGTGCAATTTATTTCATTGTCAAGAATTAAACGATTGATTGAACGACTGATACTATATTTAAAACATCATAAGATTACGAGAGATTTTGATATTGTATTAGGTATTGACATGTATTGATATTCATATGTCAATACTTCATATTAATTTTATAATCGTATGTGACAATATAATTATTAATATGAGCATCAAAATACAAATATCAAATATTAAAAAATATCAACGTGCATATTATATCATTCGTAATTATTGTACATTTCCATTTATCATTATTTTTACTATAAGTATACCTCAAGCTCATAACTGCAGCCTTTATGGCTAAGGCGCCCCCAAAAGTACTTACACGTAGATTCCCGATGGAAAAATTCCAGAGGCAAATATGAATTCATCTTTAAAACGCTCTAAAGCTCAATGTTTGATTCTGATATTATAATTTTACAGGTAAAGCCATCGTTAATCCATCGTTTCTACCTAATGTTTTGTGTAAATATATAGAAACAAATTAAATACAGTAGATTAATTTTAGTTTCGCGTTATGTGTATGACATGTAATTCTCAAACAATCCAAAATAAAAAATGGATATTACTGCCTTTTATTTACTTATAACATTAAGATTTTACAGGTCGATTGATACCTTCAAAAGAATTCCCCCGAAAAAAACCCATAGTAAAACAAGTGCAGTGTGTCGCGTTCCACTTAAGAACGCCAAACAGAATCGAAATGATACGAGTGGATATAACTATAAATACGATCATCAAACGGGTTTATCATTTTCTCTCGCACTCTAAATTGCAGTTCGTGAATTCTAAAATGTGTATTTATACGTATCGGACACGGTTCTGAGAGGGCAGGGAGTTGAAGCTGTTGGAAACAAATGCATTTTTTCACACCGTAAGCCGGCAGGGATAAACAAACACATATTTTTTTATTTGGTACATGACACATTATAACGTATGACGGAAATGCGTGGGCAAAACTCTATTTTCATTCTCAAGAAGGCTTTTTAGTGTTGAATATTATCCAGATAAATAACTGGTTCTTATCTATAAATATGAGGATAATTTAAAAATAATAATTTATGTTGTCGTATGTCTTAGATGGATGATTTGTATACAGTTTAAAAATGATAAACAACAATACTGCAGTAAAATTTTATTTTATCATCAGATTAAAAATCGCAGTTTTTTTATATATCGTACCTACCCGAGAGCACACACGCAGGGGGCGGGGAGGCTAACAGATATAAGCCCCCGACAAAATGATTGACCCTTAACATTTTTGTTTTGCCGTTTCATTGTTTTAACCGAAATAATGCCGCATTTTATCAATAATTTTTTAACACACCGCTTTCAGAAAGTATACTGATCGAATTCTTTTGAAATTTTTAGACGCAGATACTTAATTTTGGTGCAGTAAATAACTGTTAGTCGAAATTAGTATGAACAATTGAAACAATAAAAGTCTAACCACTTTTCTTTGGAATGGGTCACTGGTTTAAAAGGTATAATTTAACGTTTTACATGCAATTTCGGAAAATTCTACATGATGCTCAAAAATGGTCAAAATTTTTTGAAACTATTGTAACGATTTTACATTACCCATTTCATTAATGTATGAAAATTGCAATTAGTTTTACTAGTTTTTCGTCATATTAGTTTAGAGTTATTGCCAAAAAAAAAAAAAAAAACCAACGAAATAATGTCTTACAAATTAATAGTTTTTCTAACAAAACATCATTATATAGTCGGTAATATTGTGCAAAAGAATCTCTGTATTACATTTAAACAATGCAGCTCTAGAAACAGATTATAGTTCATTGCGTTTCTTTGTTTGTAATTTTTTTTCTCGGCATTTTGGCTTTAACGTACCTCGAAAATTGAAATAGATTTAAATCATCAATAAAATTTGCACCAGAAAAGTGCCATCATGCATTTTTGATGATACCTACCTACTTGATCACAAGTTATAAATATTATGTAAATTGATTAATCTCTTTTTATAATTTATTGAACTAAATTAGTGCACAATATGTATGTATAGTTTGTGTAAGTATTTCATAAAATTTTTGAAACTTCCAACCCTTAACAAATTCTTTGTTACGATACTGGTGACGATCATTCTGTATAACACGATCTCCGTTTAGTCGAAAGTGCGAATTTTGCGGGTTTCGCTAATGGCGAGAACGCGATTCTTTTGTCTTTTATTGCCGACGCCAGCATTCATTTATTAACGACTTCTAGTTACAGTCCAATTTCATACTTGTAATAGTGGATGGGCGCCCACAGAATGTCTGCATCGACCCACCCAATTTCTTTTTGAGACACCCACGCGGTACAAGGTTTACGTTAGGAAAAATATCAGTTTTGAACATTATATCTGGATCAATATTATATTATGTTTGTGTAAAAATGTTTCAAATAAAACTCTTTTAACTTACACATTGTCTTATCTTTAAATAAATAAATGTTATATTCCGTCGAAACTCAAAAAAGGCGAATAACAATTACTTGTTTGAAACAGATGTACAATCGCATCGTTCAGAGTTTTGAACAGTCTAAATAATATATAAATAACTGGAACTGCATTTCTATGTAATAAAATGCACAACTCGCATGGAACCACGGAATGAAATGATAAAATATATGTGAATGAATTAGTTTTTAAAAAATAGTTAAACGTTTGTCTTTTTCTTTAGTATAGGTATCTTTTTGATATTTTCATTATTTTTTTAGTTATTTGCCGTAAACGTCTAAAATTGGTACATCGCCAAGTTCGATTGTTTGTGTTTTTGAGTAGAAGAAGCGATCTGATTATTGCGCACTATAGCACGTAGTAGTTAGGGAATACAATTTAAGTTGGATATTATTCAAAATAATTTTTAAAATTATACATATTTAGCAAGTTTTGATCTGAAAACACACAAATTTAGACTAAAAACCTCGATGGAGAGGCGAGTATTGGTCCGATCTTTTCATGCAGTACGTCATATAACGTAACATAGTAAACGTAATATTGCACAGAAAAAAGGAAGAAAGGAAGTAAATTTGAGGTCGAGTGAGAAGTTGTTTTTATAGCGATTACTAAAAAAGTCTTATTTCAGGTAGCAGATATAAATAGTTCAATATATCTGATATTTTTTGTTAAATATGGTTTTTACACTGGACGTATACTAGATAACTGAGATCGTTCAGGACCGTTTTTTCAAATGCAATTATTGTTTTCAGAAATTAAATATTTGAACAACAGCTTCCTAAACATTTGCCTACCCAAAGAAATGACTCTCTCCGTAAAGCGCCACGACAAACCACATCTCACACTGCCTCAAATTCACTCTCTTTCTTTTTTGTTTTAACAAAAAATGTCAAGGGGAGCCACTCCTGAGTATATTTTCCCTATTTCCGCTACTGAATATTATAATTATTGTTGTAATGTACGACAAGGCATTTTTAGGGTTAAGTTAATTGAAAAAAAAAAAGTTAAGTTACGTTAAAAGTTAATTTTTAAATATTTTAATTTATTCAATTAAAAATTAACTTACCTACAAAAAAAATTTTAAATATTAATATTTTTAACTATTTAAACGAATTAACGACCTGCAGGGCCTTGAAATATAAAGACGGGCGCCCTCTTTCGGCTTGTCGATGCCTCGACCACCGCTACCCCCAAAATCGGATTCCCTCGTATTTTCGACGGCGCGGCGCGGTTGCCACGGTTACCGAACGCGCGGTGCCGGGGCTAGGGGCGGGGAGATCGATACAAGGGTCGGGAGAGCCGATTTTGCGCATCTGCCCCGCGGCCGACTGCCGTTCCGTTCAGACCGTCTGTCGACGAGCCGCGAAGACGTCGTCACCGGGTAACTCGTCGAGTTTTTATTGTGTTTTACCTTAACGTCGATTTCGCCGCAGCCGACTGTCGTAAATTTTTTTCTTTTCTTTTTTTCAACCGCACGGATTTCACGGACGATTATTGTTGCTCGATTTTCTAGCGTAGACGTTCAATATTCAATATTCTGCAGTCGATGGCCCACCACGTACATAGCTGTTCGTTTCTCCGAGATGTTATAGCATCAGATTCGTAGGCCATCGCAAAAAGCTATACGAACGCCGATCGTTTGGTACGTATACATAATGGCTAAATTGTTTTTAAAAATCGTAATCACGACCGATAGTAAAATAGACTTTGGCAAAAAGTATCTGTAGCTGTATTTGTTTTCATTTCAATTAAAAAAAAAAAAAAAGGTTTTAAAATTTTGTATTCGAGTGCAACGGACGCATCATTCGACACCGAGTCGAAAAATTCTCCAATTTTGGACTCTGGTAAAAATTTTGAAAAAAAAAAAAAACATATATCTTCACTAAAGGCGCGCACCTGATTCACGACAGAATGATTGAAATACTATAAAATATTTTAACTGTAGATTACGAGGTAAAAACAATACCTGTACTTAGACTTTTATTGCATTGATCAATCAACCATGTTAGTTGATGTGTCCGTACGTGTTAGATTATTACCACGAAACACGAAAATGAAATTACGATTTCACAAAGGCTAAAGAGTTATGATTACATTACCGCTTCTTGTTAAGTAGCCCTATTTCTAATAATCACTGTATTTATGATAGAAAAAAACAACTTAAACTAGTAAAATGTATTGCGTTTAGTTTTTGATCAATCACACAATTTGGTTCAATAACTGTATTTTCTCTCCTCTATAACACATCCATAATTTTACTCGGGTAATCTTTATATTTTATAAACAATTTTTGCCTTTCGTTCTCGCTGCAGAGAAGCGTATAATTTGTTTATTGATTTCAAGTTACCTACCTACAATTTTTTTACGTTCATGACATTTGGAGTGATATACGATACAATATAACAGTCAAATAAAGTTCAATCAAACTATACGTGGCCTTGAATATATAAAATACGTTCCTAGCAGTGACTTATCCTGCAGGTGGGGCTGAGTGGGTTGTAGTCCCTCTCAAAATTACAGACGAATTAAAATTTTTTATTTAAAAACCCTAGTACATTGGCCAAAAACAAAGTATTCTCGTATACCTACCATCAAACTTACAGTGGTGTGTACTTGAGAATTATTTCTTTTACTATAAAAAGTAGGTACCAAGACTAATAAACATCGTCGCCACCAACCGTGTATTTACGATTTTTTCGAAGGAGAGGAAATGTTTGGTTTAATGTGCTAATTGTTTTCTGTTTTCTCGCTAAATTCTATAGACTGGTGAATCGACCAAGAAATTATTCAATTCCTCAAAAAAATCCTGAATACGCCACTGTTCCCTAGTGTCCGATTACGATCAGTTGAAACCATTTATGTTTTTCCCATCGTGAACAATTTTCAGACAAACATAAAAGAATTGATAGTATGAAATAAAATTTTTTGTCGATATTACCATCTGGTTTGCCGCCGTTCAATTAAGTTCGATAATATAATGTTCGAAAACCGCCTCAACGCCGTGTTTGTCGTACTTTATTACGTCACGAAGAATGACGTCACCCCGGTGGTAAATAATAATCGAAAACTGTCAATCATCTCCTTCGGGTGACCGCGATATCGATTGTTTCACCCTCGTGCGAGCAGCTCATTTATCATCGTTCATTTCACGGGGTGGATACACGCAGAGTAATAGCGCAGTGCGGTTAAGCGAACGTAGATGACGTGTAATTTTCGTTTTTAAGAAATGCGACCTCGGGGGCAAACCACAACTCCGAACTGATGTACACTGTCAGGGCAGAAGAATAATGACATGATAAATAGTTCGTTTCACACCACGACTACGCCTACGCGCAAATACTCAAAGCAATCACTGTTGGACTGTAACGAAATTTAATAATAATAAAGTTTGTTTATTTTCCAACTATGGTATAGTTATAGGTATACAATTTATAAGACAACATCCATAAAATACAGACGTTCGGTTAGGGTAGGCTAGGTTCCAAGCCGTTGGCCGTGTGGAAGTGAGGGTTCATAACGGTATCAAATTATGATTTTTTAAATACCTTCCTTAATAATATACTTACGTATGTGAGAGAGACAAAGGAGAAAAACAAATATTAATAAAAAAGTCTTAGCAATGAAACGAAATGAATATAATATACCGGTCTAGTAAATTTAAAGAATACAAGTAACGAGAAAAATAAGTAAAAAATACGTAATTATTATAGTTATGTTGGTGTAATTAGATAAACTTATGCTAAGCTATACATAGTATTAAAAATAATGGAAGTGATTTTTAACAGAGTGTACCCGCTGTATAAATATAACCTGAAAGTGTAATAAAAAACCGTTCGTTTTGTCGTGTTGAGAATTATTTTAATTGATAAAAAAAAAAAATTTAACAAAAAAATTAAAGCGACTTCAAAAAAAGAAAAAAAAGTAAAAAATAATAAAATTAAGAAAAAAAATTGTTTTCACTTTTTCTTAAGTAGGTGCTGTCCAATATTTTTTTTTTTTTTAATATTTCTACGTATTGGACGGCACCAACTAAATAAAAATTGATTATTTTTTTTTACTTTTTACTTTTTAGTGCTTTTTTTTGTTTTTGAAGTCGGTGTTATTTTTTTGTTTACATTTTTTTTGTTTGTTTCATAATTTTTAGAGCACCGTGACTGTTACATATAATTCATACCGTGTCATTTTGTATCATCGGTAAGTTGTAGGTAGTGGGTAAGATCGACGTGATTTATATAAAAAAAAACAAACACGTGAGAAACCCGATGACTACCAATGGCAAATAGTAGCAGTAAGCTGTATCGTCATTGAGGGTAAAAACGACGTTATCGCGATTTTTCTGTATAATGTTTTTGGTTTTTGTAAATTTTTAAAAAAAAAAAAAACTAAAGCGGTTGCAATAAAATTTATATGGCACCACCTATCAAACAAAATAAGAATCATCAAAATCGGTATATAATTGGCAGAGTAATCAATAAACACTAAAAAAATATACCGTCAGTCGAACTTAGAAACTGTAATCTATACTTGCACGTTCTTGCCGTCCAAATAATTTGCAACGAGCGTAATTTTTTATTCGATGAGTAAAAATAATTTGTAAAGATAAACGTTTAATTCGTTTTAATTAACGTCATTTGTAAAGTAAAAAAACGTGCGTGTAACACAAAATGAATATTGTTTTCTTACAAAATTATAGTGAATACAATAGTTATTGTAATGTAGGTAGTACTATCTTGTAGCGTAGACACATAAAATTTGTTTTGATTGTGACTCGTGTATCGCGGTATTTTATGAAACTGTTTTTGTTCGAATATTCTTCGAATAAAATATCACTTATACTATTTGGAGTAAAAAAAATAAATGAAGGAGGAGTCAAAGTTTGGCCGGTAGGCTACTGCTTGGGTGGTCCGTGGCAGTGCATTATTTTAAATTGTAGAACACAATATTATGATAATGATCGCGTTCAAAAAACCATCTACAGTATAGAGCAACTCATTTATGTAACGCGCTAGTTTAACGCTTAATATCTCTCTTCATTATTCTCTACACGCATTTTATTTTATATTATATTACTCTGTTTTTTTTTTCTTTTTTTTTAGAGGGGATTAGAAAAATGACCTTCGTGGCGTACGACGAGTACTCTCTGGGTTAAATATCATATATCGCTATAGTTCCATTAAATCTCGGAATCAAAAACGTTTTCTTTCTATAAAATATAAATGTAACTCATATTAGTGTTGTTGTTGTTGTTGTTGGTAAGAATCATTTCATTTAGGTACTTATTCAATTGTTGTTTATCGACGTCTTCTTTTTTTTTTGGGGGGGGGGGAGGTAGGTAACATAATACGTAAAAAATCCATACTACAAAATATCGTATATCCTTAAAAGCATTTTAAGCCCAAAAGATTTAGAAGTACCTACAAGCAAATCAGAATTGGAATTTATTTTTTCTCAAATGTTCCATTCAAGAAGTAGGTGCACACTGCACAGTCGAATTCATTGTATGCAAAAACTAAGTGTTCATTGTACAATATACTTTTCAATTATTATTATTATTATTTAAAAAAAAAACCAACAATTAACCTTTAAAGCTCTCGTAGATCATAGGGTGGTAATAATTTTTTAAAAGTGCTATCGACTTAATAAGAGTGATTGCTGAGTGGTGATTTGATACATTTTTTAAAGTATCAATAGTTGAATGTAATAGTGTATAGGTAAAGATAATACGGCTAGCTGTTAATCATTTGGTCAAAATAAAATTCGTGGGGCGCCAAAAACTAAAAATTTCGCTCCGGAAAATTAGACAAAAATAAAAAATTTATTTTCGGTCTATATCGATCGCTTATTACAGTTTATACAGTGCAAGCGCGCGGTCGTCATGAGGCTGCTAAACCTGATCGGACCAGGCCTGTGCCTGGCCACCGCGGCGGCCACCTGTATGGAGGCTGTCGGTCGCGAATGCGGTGACCTGGGCCCTCCGCCGTCCATACTCGACATGCCTCCGCCGCCCATGCCGTCGTTCCTGACGCACATCGTGGACGATCAGTCGGGCAGCAACGGATCCAACTCGCCGAACAAGGATTTGCTGATGGAGACCAATGAACTAGACCCGGGGAAACCGTGCAAATCCATGTGCGATACGGATCAAGGGGTGGGATTTGTCGAGCTCCCTCAACAAGGTGACGAAAACAGTATACCAGGGACGGCACCGGAATGTTTTTTTCCTTAGAGGGCCGAATAAGGGCAAATAGAATACTTGGGGTGGGAACAAGATTTAGGTTTTTCCTTAAAAATAAGTAATAATTGTGAGCAGATCATGCGTGTCTTCCAGCTTGAAAGTTTTAACTTTAGTGTTGCCTGCAGGTGCCGCTCTTGTTTCAATTCTCAAAGTTATTACGATTTATGCATGAATTGAATAAAAATCGTAGTAAGTAAGTGCCAAAATATGCGGGAGATTGACAAATATTTGTCTTGGGGGGGGAGGGTTGACTGCCCGGGCATATGTCGTTTACGCATCGCTTTTGTTCAAAAAATCCTTTTTTGATGTATATTTTTTGCGCATTATTCGAAAATTAAGTAAAATGGTAAGTACCTTTTTTAGTGTATCGTTTGCGCAACGCTTTTGTTCAATTATGTTCCTAGCATATAGGTGTGTCGACGGATCACGAAAATTTCATTAAATATATGTTTAAAATACATACATGGATATAATATTTTTACTCTAGTTAAATTACAGGATAATAACACCTATTGCATCCAACCCTAGTCACTTTACGCTACTTGGTCTAATTTCTTAAGAATTTGAAAAATTTAAGGTTGGACGCACACATGGATTACAAAATACTTCTTTTGTTTGACGTGCAAACGATTAATAAAATACTCGACTACCTGTACATACATTGTGTATCATCATACGGTGCGCAAACAATCTACGTTATTTTTTACCTGTTGAAATTTTGATGCGCAAACGATAAACTCCCGACAGCCCACCCACGCGCGTCCTTGGCGCCGTCGCTGGTACCCGTCTACACTAATATCATCCACATAATATTGTGTCCGAAAATTTTATCCATAACCATGAATATCAGAAAACAAATCGAACATTTGTATAGTAGAAAAAGCCTTTTCCCCGGAAATAAAACATGTATATTGTTAAATAAGCTTAGTGTAAATGGCGTTCAAGTTTCGTTTTTTAACATATTTAAATTAAATCTAAAACGTACAGTTAAAAAAAAAATATTACATTTAATTTTAAATAAAAGTCACAACTCGCAGAGGAAAAAAATATATATATGAATAAAACTCAATAAAATTGCGTAAACAGTTATTACAAAATTTACTAATTGGAATTTTTTTCCGTACGTAATAGTAAATTGTGAATTTATCTTTAAGTTATTGGGATTAAACATGAAATTGTACTTATCGCACAACTTTTATAACTATTATAACATTATACGTGTTTATACTCGCAAAATGTTGATAAATACGATTGACGGTGAATTAATGCACTTTTAGGACCCTTAATTGAGACATATTCTTGGTGGATGCTGTTGTCCACGTGCTTGCTCGGAGTGATGCTGATCGGCACCGTTGTATTGGTAGTCGTCGTCCGATTAAAAGAGTGAGTGTCTACATAATAATATGTTTTATGCCGTAGTAAAAATATAACAGCATACCTACATGGTAATAATAACTATAAATGATCGGTTTGATAAAGTATCCAATTTCAAGAGAATCAGTTCATAAAAGTAAAAACGATTTTTTGTTTTCTGGCACCAAGTACTCTATGTACACTATGTACACGCCTAGTTATTCCGTCTACCAAAACCGTAGGCACAGTTTAAGAAATCAAAATCAAGACAATTTATACGCTAAACTGTTGTTTACCACCCTTTTCCTGTTTAGAACAATAATTCAAACTTACAGTATTCAAATTTAGGGGGCTTTTTAAAAACCAAATAATCACCCGAATTTCACGTGCAGTCTTAAACTTTGTAAGGGTACATCTGCTCGTGCAACACGGCCAGCTCTAGCACTGCATAATGTACCTATCGTTCCGTGTGTTCGCAGCAAGAAACGGTGGAGCAAGTCGGATTTCAGCCCGGAGCCGAAAAAGAGCCCGCCACTGTACGACACGATCGCGGAAATGTCGCCGAAATCGTTCTGGGCCACGCTGTCGCCGACCGGAAACATCGACACGACGGCGACGGCGACCACTCGCTCCGCGTCCCGTTCGCGTCCGGTGCACCACCACCCTCAGACGATCGCCAACCCGAACTTCGAGAACGGCGCTTACTACCCGTTCGAGCGGCAACATCACCACCACCGTCATCACAATCACCATCATCAACTCCAAAATCATCAGCAGCTCCAAAGTTTCCATAATCATCAGCAGCAGCAACAGCAGCAGCAACAACAGGTGCAGGAACACGAGTACCAGCAGATCACGACCATCCGCAGGACCATGGAACAGCCCGAGTACCAAACGATCCGGCCGCACGTGTCCTCGCCCACGCGCATCGAACACCCGAACATGCCACCCTTAAACCTGTACCGGTCCATACGCCGGATCTCGGATCTCGAGTCCCCGTGAATATAGTTGAAATACCGATCTCCAAAGAAAATCCCGAATCCGCGTCTTAAAACGGCAATCCCGCGGGACTTTGAATATGATTCCCTCTATTATTCGCTTGGTCGCTCAGGCGTGGATGAAAATACGGATTAAAGGAATTGAGTACTTTTATGGGACGCGGTCGTATTCATAGTAAGTACTCTCACTGGGACTTATATTAATCTGTGATTTCGACTTCCTAAATTCGTACATTCAATGTAGTAAATTATGTGTGTAGACTCTAGTTTAGGTTTCAGTTCCTGGTCTCTGCGCTTAACGGACGTTTCCCCCCCCCCTGTTCCTGTATAATATATACATCGCATCGCTCTTAACCGTTATAATATAAAAGTCAAAACTTTAGTTACCTGTGTATGGTTAACGGACATCTAAGATTAAAACAACATGCAGCGGTGGATTGTGACGAAAAAGCATGGAAACGGGCATGTGTGTATATTATTAGGCTTCTAAATGGGTTAAGAATAGTATTGGAATACAATTAAGAAGTCGAGACAAAATCGTACGAGCGCGTGGGATGTTGTGACACCCCAGCCAGTCCGTCCCTGGTTATAAGAACGGCACGAGGTACATTTTTCGTTTAAAATACGAATATGAGAGTATTCTGCGACGCGACCGCGCCGATTCGTTCTTGTAGAGCCACAGAACGTTTTTATTTATAGCGTATCATCCATATGTCTCTCCCCAAAAATTCAAATGTTTTTTTTTTTTTTTCTTATTGTGTTTACAACGAAACCAATCGTTTGTGATAATCGGACACGGTTCGCTAAGCGCAAAGAAACGAGTCGTCGTCTCGAGCCATAAATCAGAACACGGGTCTTTGTGCTGCGTTCGAGTAAGCGTAAAACGTGTTTTTTTTAATTTTTTTTTTTTTAGAGGGTGAAACGCATATAGACATTGAAATTGATGTTTCACTTAAGGACGGGCGGCGTCGTTGTGTGTAGGTACTCGCACTGCAGTCTTCCGTGTGACGCGAGAAATAAATACTAATTCTTATTCTATTTTTTTTTTTTTACCGACTTTGATTGAAAAAAAAATACTATATATTTAATTTCACCAACAGAGTTTACCTGTGCACATGATTTTACAATTAAATCCTGACATGATTCTGATACGCGCCATATTATGTTATGTTAGTGTAACGAAAACTACTATAAACACTTATTTCTAACAAATCTCGGGCGTTCCTTTTAAAAGTATAAGAATATTATGCATAGTGAACGCCATTATTGAGAGTTTGTAACTATAGTGTTTTTACAACACGAGTATTATAAACGTAAGACCGACAGTAGGTACCTACTTGATGATTGAGTTAATATTATGTTTTATACAGTTTCAAAAACCTGCGCATTTACTTTTAATTGTTTGGTATAGTTCGATCGTCATCGCATTATTGATTAAACAAGTTTGGAACATTGACAAATTATTTTTAAATAATTTCTTATTGCCGTAACAATCACACGAGTCCGTTGTTTGTAAACAGTTTACTCGCATGGTGTATTGTAATATTATTTGAAAAAAGCATCTCATTATTATATTTTGAAACAGTCTTATTGTATAAATTATACAGGAAAAAGTGTTCACCTACAAAAATTTAGTGGAAGAAAATCGGAGAGTAATTTTATATTTTAAGACTTATCAATTCCAATTTTAGACTTTAAATCAATATATTTCCTAATCATCTAGTCCTTGTGATAAAGTCTTTAAATATTAATTATGGGTACATAGATATTGATATCCTCCCGTAGGTGCGATTGTATTCAGTTCTAATATTTTGTGGTTTAATTATACAGAGAACTTTGATTCTCCCAGTACGCTATTATATTGTAGATACTTCCAGTCTGACTTGCGACAAAATATTTTTGTACATTATATCTTTAATCTCTTGTCTAATCCATTCACCGTGCTTTTACACAAGGATTTTATGTTTCAAATTATTGAATAACTTTTTTTTATGTAATTTATATATTAGTATTTATACGAGCAATCTGTGTTTTTTTTTTTTATTTATTGACAGTATTTCGTATTCCATTGTTACATTGTTTTTGTTGATGTTTTATTTGTTGTTTTTTCCTTGATTTTTTAATGTAAATGATTTTTATCGTGTACAAACTTGATATACTATATACTTCAAATGCAAACTATAGCTGTAGTTTTATATACGTATTAATGCGTGAGGAAACAAAAAAAGACACTATATTATGTATTTATTTTGTAGAGAAAATACAATAAAAATTAAGAATCATAAATGATAAATTTTTGTTTTGGTTTTGACTTTGAAACAACTGCAACGTTGATAATAATAAAAATTGTTTTCAACAATCAACCCGGTGAAAACGTAAAAATTTTCGAGGTTTACGAAACGAGATTACTGTCCTTCAGACGAACAATAATGTCATTATAATAAAATAAAATCAAACTTTATGTGGAAGTATTGTTCATTTCCTCCAAATTTAACGTGAGTATCACTGTGGAAAACGCGTTATCCGAGGGCGCCGTTATGGTTGAAGCTAACTTAGACGGATCCTCTCATATCTAAAAAGCAAAAACACTAGAATTTTTATAAAATATGTACAATTAAACAATTGGCTTTTTTACCCTACGTTATACCTATAATATTACTTGCAATTAAAAATATTGGTTTTACTCGTAAAAACGGAGGAGCGCGATTTGTTAGATTCTGAGCGCTGTAAGGAATGTATTGTTTATCTTATTATTTTTTGTAATGATCTTATTGTTGTTTTTTTTTTTTCTGAAAACACTTTTTCAGTTAGTAGGAGTACTCCGATATTTTCATTCAGGATCTCGCATACGAAGAGTCTTTGGACCTAAATGTTTGGTAATCAAAATGTTGATTATTTTCCGAGTTATGTTCCAAAAACAAAAAAGTTAAAATTCGCTCCAAACGACTTGAAATCTGCACGAGACTTTAATATAAGTTAAACACGTACGTTTGTCGGAACCCCGTTCGACAATTTTTACCGTTTCACGAACATTTGAAACATTAAACTTGTAAATTTTTGCAATCATTGTTTCATAAATCCTTTAATTTTAAGCATAAAGCCTTGGAACTCGAAATACCATCTCAAACAACATAACATAAAAATTACACCTCTATAAAATCGTTTCGAAACCGACTTGATCGGTTTTTGTTCCCGCCCGTTTTTATATACGTTTGTATTTTATCGTGGTAACGTGTATGTTTTAACCGTAACTGCTTCGAAAAATTGTTCGAATTTATCGACATTTCGTCGTGCGTCATCGAAACGGACAAATTTTAAACGCCGTGAAAATGCTATAGATAATATTTAATATTAATTTCGAGCCAAGTTTACGAACATAACAATGTTCTAAATTGTGTATTTGTTTGAATAAACACGTGTATAGTTTCCGTACTTGAAGATACTTGAAACTGTTACGCACTATACGTTTTAAAACGTATTTTTCCACGCGACGTTAAAAACTTCTGTCCCGACGTAGAGGAGACGTTCACTTCATTCTTTTGCCCGCGATTAAAACAAACGAGTGACGTCCTCTCAACATTGGGCTAAAATAGACGCACATAT
Organism: Hormaphis cornu; assembly: GCA_017140985.1. Classification (NCBI taxonomy): domain Eukaryota; kingdom Metazoa; phylum Arthropoda; class Insecta; order Hemiptera; family Hormaphididae; genus Hormaphis; species Hormaphis cornu. Next base: position 28,918,393 of record CM029360.1, read on the forward strand.
TTCACTGCAAATAAGTGATAAACGGTCAGTTCTTAACCGTTTGCGTGTACACAACTTTTTCGTTTCTTATTAAATTGGCAATGGTCGCACTTCCCACCACACAAAGATCGCCAACGATTCGTTTATAAATAGACGCGCTGATGTATCGCACGGCAGATTGTTGTTCATAATGATACACAGCGGTCCAGTCGGTGTGTACAATACGAATATAGTACGCACTTTCGGAAACGCGCGGCGCGGTCACCGGTCCGACCGAAACGATACATTATAATGTAATAATAATATTATTATAACTCGACACAGACGGGACGCGTGTTATTTGTGGGGTGCAGATGTTCGTTTTCGGCCCAAAACACTTTTAAACGCGACACGCGGTCGTCGGTTTTATTGAACGTAAAAGTTTGAAACGATTATAAAATAATAATTGTTCGGCTCTTACAGTTTTTCCGTACAGTACTACGGTTGACGCGCCTAATCGTACAGAACACTTAATGTTTTTACGTGTAAGAACGATGGATCGGAATCGAGATTCGGTGGCGGGTAACTCGATGTAAATAAAACGATTTTTTTTTCCACGAACCAATGTCGAATTCGCGGTGTTAGTTGATCCGTCCGAATCGTCTGCTGGCATATTGACGTCGCCGGCAAACCGATGAAGTGAAAATACGAGATGACAATATTGTTATTACTTTTAATATTATTTGCGTAAACCGCAGCACGGTTTGTGCGACGACGAACTAAAAGTCTGGCTGCGATGAGTACATTATTATTTTCGACTTGATTCGACCGGGGTTTTTTTTATTTACCGACTCGGCATCAACATGAACATCCTGTTCCGGAAGAATTTCCAAGCCGAAGGCTCGTCCAAGGAGAGGAGCTACTCCAGCGGCCTGGGCAGAAGGACACCCAGCGGCAACACTAATGCCCTGGGAACGGTGCGCAGGACCAGGGAATCCAGGTTAGCAGCTGTCGGCCGACGCGGTCTAGCATGAGTACTGAGGATCGCGTTAATAAAATAATATAGCACATACAGGGTGATCATTCTGTCGTTATATTATTTTAATAATTGCTCTGAACAAAACGCATTATTTTTTAAAAATTATTAATTGACTCGGAGTTGGTCACGTATATAAGTCGATTTTTTTTTTTTTTTTTAGACTAATTCTCTTTTTAATACAATTTACATTATTTATTTGAAAATCATACGAATAAAATCGAATACGGCGAATAAGTCGGCTGGCTTAAAAAATTTAAATAAACACAAAATTAATGTTTTATTGAGTAGGACAGTGTTCAATATTCATCAATACTACATTTGAAAAGGGTATGGCCAATGATTGTAAAATTATTTATATGCTCTCAAAAAAAAAATTTTTTTTCGCTAAAAACGTATTTAATCTGTTTTCTATATACGCTTGATACATATTATAACTGAAATTTACGATTTATTATTTTAATTTTCAATAATAAAATTTTTTTATAATGTATACAACTCATCACAAAAAGAACTCGTATAAAATGTATACAACACTAATAATTACGGCCTACTTTAAAAACAAACAGAAGTAAACGTGTGCCAACTTGGTTTCCAAACATATTTCTAGTCGCCGACGGTTACCACTCGGTTCAGAAATTAGTTGAATGTTATCAATTTGGTTGTACAAATAACTGCATCAGTGTTCTTTCACGTTACGCAATTCAATCTAAACGTACAAGTCGTAAACATTTTCGATTCAGACGAATGTGTAATAATAGTTACTTACGAAATTTCATAATTAGATTTACTCGCAACCGTCTTGATTGCGAAAATTTGTCACTATGGTTTGAAATGTTTTAATTTTGTATCCCTTCCCGAACAACAATATCAATATTACTACATAATACGTACGTTTAAACGTTTAACCACTTTAACCGTTTTCCGTCGCTTGTTCGTTTTTATGAACGTCGAACCATACCTTATTGTATTCACTTATGTCGAGTAGGTTTATGTTGTTTCTCAAAATAGTTTTCCTCTCGATTACTATAAACACTCATCGTGTATAATACCGTCGTTTTTTATAAGCATTAGAACGAATCCGGGCATTTTTCGGTATATATATATTAGAATTTGAACTGTTAAAATGATCACCCTATAGGAATTACATTTATATCGTATTATTACAATCGGTTTTTCGGTGGTTCCCCGATAATCGCCCCATCGCGTCCCCGTCGCTCCGAACGGTTAGGTATTATAACAGCAACACATCTGCGATCCCGGGGCGTTCGATAAAACCGGTTATGTCTGTGTAATAAAACGTACGACCTGCAGAGGACCGACCGGCGGCGACAAATTATTGACCGTGAAGCGAGATGAATAGTAATGATAATAAGCAAATTATTACGATAGGTATTACATTTTAAGGCGGGGAAAAAAAACGATGATTTCTCAATTTTCACCCTCGTCCAGTACGTTTGGTTGGTCCTAAAGCAGATACCTACAAAGCAGCCAAGTTGATAATGTTTTTAAATTTTAGTTGGCGAAACGATACAAACGATATCATTACAACACAAATGACAATTGACAATAAATACCAAAGGATCAGCAGCATTGTAATAAATAAAATACGATTTACGTTGTTGGTATTCCTAACTCGGCTTAAAATTATTTGTCACGAAAATCGTTTGGATTCTTTGACTTTGAGTGCCCCCCGATCGTATTCGTAAATTGTGCTAAATAGAAAAAAATTATAGGTTCGATGGGAAGCTTGAGACCTCACTATATAAGGGTGAATTTGTATTATGGTTCGGAATTTGAAGTTTGCAATCTTTACACGCAATGAGTTGCTAACAAAAATTACGATTCTGAATTTGATTCTATGATTAATCATGGGTAGCGAGATGAATGATTTTGAACGGAGATGCCATAACAAACCACCAAAGTTGTATACACGGCTTGAATTTTTTCCAACTTTTTTTTACGTTTTAAATGTATCATTTAAATGTATAAATCAATCAAGATAATAATTCCAAAAACGTTAATATTATAGCTTATTTTACCCATTTTAACAATATGTATCGTTGTTGTCGTTTTTGGCACGTACCTATACAACTCAAAAAATTCAAAATAAATTTAAAATGCAGTACTAGTATGGCGAAATATTAAACTTTTCGTTTAAAATTAATACAGTAAATATATTGAATTCATTAAAATAGAAATGATATTTTATCGCAAATTAATTCTTACGATCTGTATACTGTACAAAACCGTCCGTCATTGAATTTTGTTCTTTTTTAAACATTCTTCAAACAACCAGTATCGTGTCGGAATCCTTCTAAAATCGTTTCTTTTTCAATCAATCATTGTTTTTACAAAACTGAACCGAGCGAGTTTACAATATATCGTTATATAACACACGCAAGGACGTAATAATATCATAGTTTACAGAATTAAAATTTAATTAAATACTAACAAAATATATGTATTTAGGTACACATACTTTTCTGTTGGCGTCCAAACCCAAAAATAAAAAAAAACGTACGACGATTGTTTACAAACCGCTAAATTAAAATAAAAAAAAGCGTGTCTTCAAATCACTCCGAAACAGTTCAAAATATTTTCACGCGGTGACGTATGTAGGAGGGGGAGAGGCTTAGTGGGCCACGGCCCACCCCAAAATTTCAGGCTTGACTGACATGGTTAAAATCACTAAGTTTTTTTGGCAAAAAAATATAGTATAGAAATTCCTAATATTATATTTTGGGCCCCCAATTTGATTTCTATGTATTACGCCACTGCCAACATATGGGTGGGGTTTGATAGGGGAAACATGTTAGATTCGAGAATACCCGATACCAAAACAACCCGATCGTTAAGACCACAACGTGTCTGATTAAACTGAATAAGAAAAAAATCGCCCTCCTGTATAAAATTATTCGCTCTGTGCGTGGGCGCCCCCGTGTGCGCCCGCGTCCAAGCTGATATTGTGACGCGATACAGGTGTTCGATGATGATCGACTCGGAACATACTTGTCCGTTTAGGACCCACATACTCCTGGGTCACGCGAATTTCCCGCAGGAGTTTGAGGACTTTGTCGGACCGCCGCTGCTGGCGCAACCGAAACCCACGTCCGCCGTCCCGCTGATCCGGTGGATACGGAGAAAACAGTCGACGGGAAAGGTCGACGCCGTCACGAGCACGCCGCAGTTCGCCAACGGTACCGGGACCAGTTGCACGAACGTGGCCTGCGGTTCGGCCGTCGGCGGCCCGCTGGACAAGGTTCGGTTGACTATAATGTGTATTATTTATTATTGTTGGTTTATTCATTATTTGTTGGGGGGGTATCATGGCGGTGAACGTAAACTAAATGAAAATCATCGAAAATGAAACAGACTTAAAAAAAATGTAAAAAATAATCAAACGAACCCCCCCGTCGGCAGGGCCTACAAGTGAAAGTAGAATTCTCGCCACCATAACACGAACAGTACCGACGCTTAGTTGTCTCGAAAAACACTCTGTTTGAAAATAATCGTAAACAATGCACACCTTTAAACATGCAGTTTTTTTTTTGAAAACACGAACAAAATTGGCTCGGATGGAAAATATGGGGGCGATGGATTTTCTGGAGAGAATTGTGTGTGTGCTGTGTCATTGCCTTCAGACGTATTGCACTAAACACGAAAACTAGCGAGACAAAAACTTGATTATTTTGAAATATTTGAATAATGTTATAGTACCTACTAATCAAGTGATAGTGGAAATTATTTATGTTATCTACACAAACGTAAAAGTTGGTAGGTGAAGAATAAAGGAATGTCGAATAAGCGACAAAACTGTGAAATTTGTGACGTTGGTTGGTTATATAACGTGTATTATTTATCTTTTTTTAAGTCGTTTCAAACAAAATGAACGTATGTGCGCGTTGTGTGAAAATCTATACCTACATTTATATTTGTTAACTAATCTCTATACTGATTCTAAATGGTATACGATTTCAGTACCTACCGACCTAATAATATACATACACAGTTAGCTATTTTGTGACTTTTACTTAAATTTTAGACCGATAATTTATTTACGTTGCCGTAGTCAATCTTTAATTCAACGTTTTGATTACGAAACAGAAGTTATACTCACCGTGCTCTATCTTGAACATTATTTTTAAACATTAAAAACATAAATTATAACGTATATATTTTAACATAAATTATGATGTGCGTTTTTGTTTATACAATTACGGCCCAATTCATCAGAATAATTAGAAAAATCTCTAATTCACTGCGCAACCTATTAATGTTTTACACAAAGCAGTATTCCACCTGTACGACGATAATATTGTGTTGAATTCCGTCATCATCTTTTTCAGAATTATTGCAGAGGTCGTCATGGCTCTTATTCCACGCCCAACTCCCCTACCGGCCAGAACGTCGCGCTGCACGTCAGAAAAGTCGATTCAGCCACTATCGCCAACTTGGATAAAGACTGTTTCATAATACCGATAGCCTACCTGGATCGGTTCCTGCCCGACGGCGTCAACGTACGTAATATGCCTGAAAGAAGTGACTGAACTTTTTACCAAACGCATCGAATCGCGTGTCGATAAACTATAACAATGTGAAAAATCTCAATATATATTTATATGTACAGTTTTTTTCTTAATAAGTTACAAAAATCTCTCCGGACTTACGTTTTTCGTGTTCTTTACCTATGCGTGGTTAGGTACCTATAAAGTTTTAAGTGAACTTTATACAATTTTCGAATGACTATTGTAATCCCACTTGTAATCGCTGTAGACGAACCAACCGTAACCGACGTGATCGAGAGGATAATCATCGATGGTTTTCGCCACTAATCTTTTACTGCAATATTTTAAATTCACAATAATCACGAGTGTTTAACGCGGGCGGTTTCAGCTCCCTACGACAGCTCCGAGTCCGAGTAAGACGAACGCGTTGAACATGGTAGAAGTGGACGACCCGAAAACCTGCCTCATGTTTCACATGATGACCACGCTGGAACCGATCGATCCCGTTCTGGAATCACCTCTGTCGGACCCGATGGCCAGACAGACCGCGGCCGCGTGCTCGTTGCTCACGGAAATCGCCGGAACCAAGGTCGCCTCGGAAGGCATGTTGCTGGCAAACATGGAAAAAGACGGTAACATCCACTCGCCGTTACATGCCGTTCAAAAAAAAAAAAAAATTAACAGTCTTTTAATTTAGAAAAAGTATTACTGAAACGAATTCAGAAATATGTTTGAGGGATATTTCTGAGTGATGGTACACATTTCAATTATACAATACAATATTATGGACATTATCTATACAAAAAAAAATAGTTATTTCGTACACCTATCTGTGGTTTCTTCATTAGTCTGGAGGGCATGGCTCCCTAGAGTCGCCCCTGACGTATATTATATTCTGTTGAACCAGAGGCGAACGCAGGGGGGATTTTGGGGGTTAAAACGTTTTACGTTTCAAAACAGTAAAATGTATCTCTTTTCATGTTGTATACTATAACTTTTTCTTGTTTCATACAAACGTTTTATGTTTTTTCTTTAAAAAATAGTATTATACACGATTGTTATAAAAATTGTTCGTAAAATAAAATTTATTTTACGAACAATTTTATTTTATTTTATTTAATAACAATCGTCGGTCCAGTTAAAATAACTTTTACCTAGGAGGTGTACATTTTATCGATTGTGGTACTTTCAAAGAGTCGTATTTGAATTTTTCGTTACACATACGCATACGCATGTATGGTTTAACTTTGAAGCACCGAAATTTTATTTTCATCGGCAATGTCGTTTCTTAACTCACTTACACATCCGATATTGCGTGATGAACGCCTAAAAATGTCTAATACACGTCCCGTTAATCTTTTTAAAATATTTGTACCTACGTTTGTTTGTTTGTTCAATTGACTTCACCAAACGAGTTAAGAAAAGTTGTTAACTTGCCCCGCCTTGGTATGAATTTCGACGACTGTTATCACTGGTCAAGACATGTAAATACATTGTTTCATCGAAGTGTGTTTTTTTTTTTTTTTTTACATAGCGTAGCTGTGTTCCCTTTTATCACGTACTACGTTCTCAACAAATCGTCCGTGGCCAACCCCCGGGAGGTGGCCGTGAACGTGCGAAACACGACCCTGAAAAAGTTCGATCCCCGGTCCATCAAGCACACGACCGATCACACGTTCGACCTGTTCACCGAGGTGGCGCACATCGTGAGCCCGCCGATCAGCCAGTCCAAGAGACCCAGAAGCGCGCACACCGCCTACATAATATCCGTGTACAAGGTGTTCGACGGTGACGACAGTGAAAAATTCGAAAAGCACTGGCTGTATTGGACTGGTACGGACGGTATCAATCTCGGATGGTAAAAAGAGATTAAAAAACGAATAGAAAACCTGAATCGTTCTAGGTCGCGCGGGCAGTTTGACGGAGTAACGATACTACGCTGGTTCGAAAGTTGTCGTTTGAACGTACTGTTTGATATCTGAACGCAACGATTGCCTTCGAAAAAACGATTCCGAGCGAAATCTCAGCTCGATGGGACAACGGGAAGTGGGCCATTCGAATCAGGGAGATTATAGCGAATTAGCTGTCCCCTTGTTAGAGCTCCTCAGGGTCACCTAATTTCAGTTTCGCCAGATTGTATTTTCTTCCTAAACGAATAATCTACATGTATCTCAGCTTGATTAGGACAACGGGAAGTGGTTTATTTGAATAAAAAAGCCTAGTCTCTTAAAGAGTCCCAACTTGACAAAAAAAAAAACCTCTCGGGCGCCTTTCAAAAATTTCTAGTCACGTATTTAACTGCGTATTAACAACCTTGTGTTAAAATTCGAATGCTTTTACTTGAATAGGAAATTTTTTTTATTAAAAACCTCTAAACAATTTGAAATTTGTAAAGTTCTATGCGTGTATCCAATCATTTAATATCATTATTTTGTTCCGTAATTAGTTTTGTTAACAAGTCAAAAAAGCATAATTTAGATTCTGAGCGATAGCGTTTTATTTTATTTTTTCTGTGACACGCATAGCGTCTAAAATATCGCTCCGATCTTGACGGTTAAAACGTTTTCTGATTGCCAAACTCCTTGGCGCGATGTACTCAACGTTTTGCCAAATTTTCAATTCCAAAAAGGTTATACTTAAGAAACAAAAAAAAAAAAACGGTAAAATGTGTGGCGCGAATAAACAAACAGTTAAAATTCGATACATAGATAAAACCATAAATAAACAAAAAATAATAGAATTTTCGACGAAATTTGTGTTTGAGACAACCCTATTATAGGTAGAATTTTCGAATAAAAAGTAGCCAATATCACGCAGGAATGGCTGTGTAGCTTTCTATTGGCAAAATAATTTTCGGTTTTCAAAGCTTATGACGGATATAGTAAGTAAGGACAATTTGTGTAGGTACCATACATTACACGTTATAATTCGTATTATACATCAGTAGCTGCCGTTCCAACTGGCCTCTCGCTTTGAAATCAAAATCAAACGTTATACCTACTGGTTGGGGTTGGTGTTTTTTTCCGTGGACGTATAAGATTACACACGGTGCGCTCAGAATCGTTTTTTCGAGGGTAATGATTTATCATTGCTTTCAGATATTAACTAATTTGTTCAAACCACAACATTCATATCGGTGACCCACTCAAAGCGTAGTCTAGCTACTTCGTCAAACCCACGCGACGTATACTACTGATTCCGGCTTTTGTAACTTTGACACGATAAAAATAACATTTGAATCAGTGATTCCACGAATGGCGATTGTGCGAGAAAACCGCGCATAGCGTCAACAACGGCGGGTTAATATCCAAAACATTTTAGCGGGGAAAATCGAGTTATGCTCTATACCTATTGTATAATACTAGGCCTCACACGACGTGTTCTCTTCGGCAGGTGCTCGAATGATCTACAACTATCTCCCGAAATCTGCCGGCCTGCGGCGGATCACGTTACACAAGTCGCAATCGAACGGCGACAAGCAGTACGTGCTGATGTGCGAGTGCGCTAACTTGCTGCAAGACTTCGCGTCCGTCGCCAAGCTACTTCCGGCGTTAAAAGCGCGGCTGTGCGGCTGCACGGGCGTGTACCGATCGATATTTATCATTTGATTATCCGTACATACGTATCCACGCTGAAATTGCAGCCGCGTCATAGGCGCAATTTTAAGGGCTGAAATCGACAATTTTTGGCGGTTCAAATTCTGTGTATTTCTAAAAAAAAAAAAATCGAGACTAACCGAGAGGGCTAAGCACAATCCTCGGCCAGATGAAAATCGCGACGACCGTGTGAAGACTATTATCGAAAATAAAACAATCCATCTTGTAGGTGATTCGACCAAATAAACCAAAAAAATATCAATTTTTTTTTCCAAATCAACACGGTAAGATTATTTTAACGCTAAAATCCACACGTAGGTACATATTTTAGTCAAACGATTATGCGACGATAAACTGTTCGTTACCCACCCATACTACGACAATTCACAATTTTATTATTTTTTTCGCATCTAACGTTCACTCAAAATCATCAACTGGTTTTGAAAAAGTAGAGCGAAAATCGGCTCGCTCGGCGAAAACAACTATAAAAATAGTACAGTTTTCATGTGTGCATACGATTTAGCGTGGACCAGAAAAATGTAAATGACATAATATATAGACCAAAACCAACGTCTTTCAAACCGGATTCCAATAACTGTTCCGAACGTTCGCATATACGTCGTTTGAACAATGTTCTCCCTTCGATCTTAACAATAATCTGTAATTACAATGTGTGTAATTTATGACCAAATAAAACTATATGTAATTAAACTCGTTATCGATTGTTGGTTTGATATTTTTTTATGGATCATGACGTATTCGTGTTTTTTATTTCCCCCCCAGTAACGTTTTGAAACAATAATTAGGTAAGTCCATAACATTGATCATCAAATTACAAACGAATTAATGTGTATTACCTAATGCATATAATGACGTATTACACGAGTTAAAAATAACGAGTAAAACTCACGGTAGTTTGATTCTATTCTCAGCTCCCTCGACGTAGACAGGTATTAGCGAAACTACTGTTCAATGGTGGGCGTATTTACCTTATAAGTTATGTGCAAGTCCGATCGGCACGAAACATCGACCCGTTTCCAAATCCCTTGTCGACCGCCCTTCTCGGTTAAAATTAAATGTATCAATAGTGTACCTACTTATAAATACTTACCGACATAATTACAATGTACACACGGTCAAAAATAACTATTTTTCTAAACAGTTTCCTTAAAAATGTCTGCAACCGTCGTCGGTACGTGGGGACAAATAACCAAATGGGGAGCGACGAGATGAATTATTACGCCGAGAACCAGATGTGAAGGTCGTCGTCTAAAAACTATCGGTTACTGCAGAAGTCGACGGTCAACCGCCAAACAGCTCGTAGGTATAATAATATGCTTGTTGTTCGGCGGTGATTAATGAGACGAGCCGTCGTAAAGGCTTCGGCTCCTTTTCAGCGAGGCACATGTGTACTATAGTGAGCCACTCTACCGGGTCCCGAAAGATTTATGTTCCCGACCCATCCTCTGTACTGATGATCGCCGTTTAATTTTGTCATATGCAAGTCGTAAGAGAACACGTTTTATTTTTTTTTATGATCGGAATAAACGCAAATTTTACTGCATTTCAACATGGAAACTAGTAGGTTGTTAGGTTAAATATATGATAGGGGGTTACCGGATTATATTTTCCCGAACCCGGCACATTTTGAACGGACAAATATTATATAAATATAAATTGTAGATAATAATTTCTTTTTGAATTTTTTTCCGTCAAATAACTAACGAATTAAAGTAGATGTGCGCATCATTGAATTAAACTCCGAGAATGCGAAATTGTATGGTGTACAAAAGTTACCTCTTTTGCTGCAAGTTTTAATGTGTTTTCTCATCTGCTTTTAAAGGTGATGAAATGATTACTGACTGAACTGGATGCAGCCGCTAGTTTCGCCGTTTTATGTTTATTTATTTTTTAATGATTGGTTAATCAGCCCGACCTCTATGATCGACGGAAAATGAACTCGAAAAAATTGTGCAGTACACATCATAATCGTTATCGAAACGAACTTTTTTCAAAAACGTGAATTCACTTTTCAAATTTTCTGTAAATCTACATAACCGTTTACCACTCCGTGGTGGCGGCGTTATGTCGTCACGAGAAAAATAGCTCACACCAATTAATTTAACCAAAAAAAAAGTAAATATTTTAGTTATTTTACACAAACGAAAGTCGGAAACCTATAACTGACGGTCAGACGGCGACACAGCGTAAACAAAGAACTAACGTGTACAACGATACTGAACCGTACTAAACCACAGAATAACCAGAAGGCTCACTTAATGAGAACTCGAAAATTGGTGAAAATGTTTGGGATATCAGTGTAGCCAGGATTTGAAAATAATTAAAAATTCTCTTTTGCTGCTGAAACTGATTCTACACATTTTTTATGTTATTTTTCCGTGATAATTGACATGATTATTGTTGTACAGAAAAATTATGAACAATATTTATTGTAACAATAAGTTGTAATACGGTACCGCAGGATATTATGTGGTTGTTTGATTAATTATTATTATCTCTGTACAGACTACACTGATATACCAACATTTGTAACGAATCCATCCCCCTTAAGAACCCGTGTAATTCAAGAAAAGTGAGCTTTTTGGTTATTCTGTGATTAAACTACTTTAAAGTAGATAACATTATTACCGTAGTGACGTAGCGGTTAGGTTAACCGTTAAGTTTATGATTATCGGGATAATAGGTACCTCCTACATTTTGGGTTTGACCATACAAAGTCTAAAATTAAAATACCCATTATTATCGCGCGTATAATCTTGCATTTTGTAATGTGTAGGAAGACGTTTTCTCATAATTGAAAATCGGTATTTTATCGAGTAAAATTTTGAAGCCGGGACAGAGCGCTGTCCCGAAACACTTTCTCGGAACACCGGGACACTTGGTTAAAAACCAAGTAGTGTCCCGGCAAAACCAGGACGTATGGCAACCCTAGTACGAGTATATGACGCTGAATGTATAAAAACAATTTACACGATAATTTATAATTTTTAGTGCGCGCAGATGCTTCAAATTTGTAAGTAATTTAACGGTACAAATTATTTGTAAGGATTACAAAATAAAAAACAATAACTCAGCTGTACCTACCTACCTATCTGATTAATATAATAACTAAAATTATACCGACCTAATGGATCGCTATCGTGATTTTTACGGTATTTAGGGTGTTCCACTAAATATAAACGTAATATAATATAGTTTATTCATTGATTTTATACAGGAATTCGAAAGCACAGTTCTAGTGCAAGTCGACTTACCTACCTATAAATGCGATAGCCAATTTAAATAATGATAAGAAATTGTATTATTCTTAAAAATATCTATGTATTAATTGTCTGTGTATAACATTGCACTATATTTTTTTTAAATCAAGTAGTAAATATTTGTATTAAATACTTATAGTTTACTATAAACTAATGGCTCGTTTGTTCGTGGCACGTTTTAAACTAGTCCTTCAATGGTAGTTACAAAAAAATATTTATCTAAGTTTAAATTTTATCTAGATAAAAATGTATTTTACTACCTTTGTCTAGATAAATTCACGTATTTAAATCTATTTTTATTTTTATCCGAAATTGTTTTTTAGTTATCCGTTCTCAACATTAAATACCTATACGTATTATAATATTATACAAGGTACTACCTTGAAGGTAGGTCTCTACCAGTCTACATCGTAGGTACATGTATTTATAATACATGGAATCAAAAACAAAATTATATTTATTTAAACATTAATTAAATAGTATAATAACTAGTATTCTTTAGATTTCTATAATTTAGTAAAATACAAAACACACAATCACTTATGACAAATTATTTTAGATTTTAGTGAAAATTTTATCCGTCGTTTTAGTACCTACGACGTACATTCGCTACAAGTGTTTATAATTGAATCCAAAATTATGTGCAGTAGAACAGTAAAAAGTACTGCTGTTGATTAAAAAATCTAGAGAAGCCAGAAATTAATTGTAATTAACAAGTATACCTACATATTATATTCCTCCAAAAAAACTACCAACCGAAATATTTAAATTTTTAATTATTTAGGTAGGTATACGTAAGATTCCTCAGTGTTATTAAATGTAGTATGTAATATTAGTATAATAATTTTAATGAAATAATTCGACAAAACTATAGTCTTTGTAAATGATCAAATAGCAATAAGTAATTAGTGCATACGAAGGTAATAATTTATCAGTTTACATTAGACTGTAAAATCTAAAAAAAAATAGATAAGTAAATTATACAGGTACTTGCAGGTACACTTATCTGTAAACAAATACAAGAATAAGTACACGTTTTCTACTACTTCTACAGCTAAAAGTATAATTTATAATATTATAGTTCAGCTGATTTCAGTTGTTGTTTATTTCGTATCATTTATATTAATAAAATATTCTGTAGTATTGTATACTGTTGAATTGATTTGTTTTTTTTTTTCGTATTATATTATCAATCAACCGGTACATCTTTGTGTCCGACAAAATTCAATGTCAACAGCTATTACATAGTAAAGTTTTCTCCATTCCGAAGTATTAAATGTCATCATTTTGATCGTTCAATATTGCGTTGTAACTTATAAAAAAACATACATTTTTTTTTTTTTTTGAACAGGGATACAAATATTTACTGACACTGTACATTTTGTATTATTGTGGTTTGCTCAACATCACAGTCGAAATACCGGATAAATACTAAGTATAATATAAAATTCAATAATATATTGCACTTGAGTTTTAGCCATCAAAAAATATTGTATTTGAATAATTCAATTTATTACTTTTTATTTACTTTGCACATTATTATCAACTTGTTGTGGCAATATTTCAAAATAGATTTTTTTTTTTTAAATTTTATTCGTCTTCTTACAAAATACGTTAAAGAGTAAGTATAGGTAATTATGGCATTATTTTATGTAGTTTTTTAACTTTTAGTTTTTGAGTCGTGCCGTTTTTTTCCTTTTTATTTGCAAAGAGTGTTGGATTCTAACAGAAAAGTTAAAACAATATGGGTGATATATCTATTACAATATATTTATGCTCTTCATATTACATTATGCATAAGTACAGGTTAGGTAGGTATATAATATAGGTTTTAAACAATTTTCAACCCTAATATCAGGAATATGTTTTTCAGTCATACGATGACCAGTTCAGACCAATCAAAACCCGACGAAAAATTCTTGTTGGAAAATGGCCGAATCCTCCTGAAAGAAATGTTTGATGGATTAGCGTACAGTTACCCCGCATTTGATGTGTATCCAGAAAGTCGGATTGTCGGCTTAACATTAGTCAGTATATTACTACAGATAATTGTTATTATTTGTATAATATATTCATAAGTTACCAGCCAAACCCGAACTTACGCTAAACTAGTTTGTACAAAGTGTGTTAAGATATATCAGTTTATTACAAGACTATATAAGAAAATTGTGTACACAATTGTGTAATATGTCAATTAATATGTTTATGATTTGAAAAACTTCCTAACCTATCGTCCTTCGGTATTTTCTGACATCATTAATTTCAATTGAACAATTCAAGTAAAGTTTATTTTATACTGATAGGTATCCAATTGAGAAACTAAAATTTCCTTAAAAGTTTCGGTACCTAGGTAGTCGGTCGGTTAAAAAAATATAGTACCAAACGTTACATGTAATAATAACAAAATATATTTATGATTAATGCTATACTTATATTCTTGTTTAAGAAACCAGAAAAAGCGCGGGTTCATTTGCTAGGAGGCGGTGGATCCGGGCATGAACCTTATCCATTTGGTAAATATAAAACTAATTAGTCAGAAATAGTGTTAATTTTAATTTTTTAATACCTATCTATGTGTAATGCTGAGTAGGACAAGATGACGGTGTTAAGGTTCAACCGCTTATACACCAAACTCTTAAATAGTACATGATTAAAATGTTGTACAAATATTTTTGGGAGTCTATATGTGAATATCAGAATATTTTGTGTTTGTACGAACGTTGTTCGGTTTTGCAAGAAATTGCTCATGGTTTCGATTTTTATTTTTATTAATTTTTTGTAAAAATTGCAATATTTTCTTGGACGCTATTATATCTACTAAGTAAATTGTTAATCAAGTAACTTTAAAACTATGGTGTATCATTTTTTTGTCAAAACTTTGCAACTATACTTAACCAACTAGTACTTAAACAAATTTAATGATTGGAGTCTAGATAAATGATAATAATATGTAAAGCTAAAAAACGCGTCACCATATTATAGTTTAGGCCTATGCCAAACATATTTTTCCTTTGTTTAAATTTATAAAAAAAAAAAAAAACTATACAATAGACATTTTTTAGTAGCATTAGATTACATAAGAATAATACAACATGATCGCTTATATTTTGTCAATATCGTTTGTGTTTATAACTTTGACGTCCACACAATAACGAGATTTTCTGCAATTTTGTGTCCGCAGGATATATTGGCGATGGGATGTTATCCGCGTCTGTCAGTGGTCACGTGTTTACGTGCTGTTCGTCCTTAAACATCTACCAAGCAATAAAATACTTAAATTCTAATAACAAAAGTTAGTATATAGATTAGACACATTTATTATACAGGACACAGATGACAAACAAGTATACCTACTGTAATTCGATGGAAATATTAAAACCTGTGAAGAACTGGACCTAACACATATACTGAATTCAACTGCAAACATCTTGAGATTTTGGGTCGCTTTTTTTTAAAATTAAATATGAATTTAGTTTGGTTTTCTATAAAAAAAAAAAAATAATAACAAGTATAAATACAAATCCTAAGAAAATCCCAAGTAGCTCCAAATATCAGATATGGAAGCTACTGTATAATATGTCTATCCTGGATTAATTTTTTACCAGGGTTCTTCTCGTCTATCAACCTATATTTATCCTGGAACTTTAAAAGCACTATTGGGATTTATTAAATTTTTCCTTTGTGGGACTTATAATACTATAGTCTTTGCCGGAGCTGTACTCCCGGGATCTGAGTTGCTGATTAGAGAGCATACTATGTCGAATCATTATAAATTATTGCCGGAAGAACTGGGCGTGATCGTTTTTTCCCTCTGCGTTTTACACTAAAGTTATGAGTACCTACAAATTCAATGTTTTCTGCAATATTAGTGTGGTAATATTTTCATTTCTTAATAGGTAACGGCGGTATTTTGTTGATCGTGGCAAATTACACGGGCGACGTTTTCAACTTTGGACTGGCCAGCGAAAAAGCAAAAAAAATGGACAATATTAAGGTGCACGGCCGTGTGCAGTGGCGTGATTAGGATTTTTTTTTTTTGCAGGGGCTGATTCCAAAAAATTCCCTGGTCCCCTTTATAAATCAATTGATTCATCTATTTATAGATTTCAATATAGGGAAAAAGAGAATCAGCTCTTAAAATTAACCCGTGGCGATATGTACGACCTACCTAAGTACTTTTTATAAATAAAACAAATTTATGGCCAATGTACCTACCAAATATTACTAGTTTTGAAACAAACAATTATAATTCGTCTGAAATTTCTAGAGGGGCTCTAGCCTCCTCAGCCGACCCCTAGATACGCCACTGTCCGTGTGACAAAAATGAAACAAAACGATCAAATTTTGTGCTCGGATTTCAGGTAGCCGAGTTGGTGGTAAGTGACGATTGTTCGAGGCCGAGCGGCAAAGTGGGCAAAAGGGGTATGTGCGGATTGGTGTTTGTCATAAAGGTGAATTAATTATAGTATTGTGACTTCTGTTACTTTTTTACGTCCTATTTTGGTCGAAAAAAATATTTTCCAAATTATTAAAAAAAACAAAATAGATACTAAATGTATAGTCAATTTTTTTGTTTAAATTCAATATAATTCAATCCATTAGGCATTTAGCCAGTAGAGTTATAATATGTAATTCCATTTTATTACCATGTACCTACTATACTATTTCAAACATGGACATTATTACGAAATTGTTGTTCCACATCGAGTTTTGGCAGAAAAAAAACTGCTTTTAGTACCTAGATTGGCCCGAAATTATGTCTTAGGGCCCCTAATAAATTTTGCACCCATGGCCTTAAACTGTCGGTCCGCCCATGCTCAAAATATATTTTAAAAGTATAAATAACTTTTGAAGGCCTATCTGATATCGATTTTTCATTGTAAGAAAGGTATTTCTAGCAGTGCTCGAATTCGATTGATATAGGGTTGTCGGTTACGCTTAGATGTTTTGAAAAATTTGGGGAGCTCCATATCGTATAGGAAAAACAATTTATAAATACCACCCTTTCTCTCCATTATTTTATTTCCATACCTAGCTAAACCGTTTAATTTTCTATTCAATATTATACTACTTTACGTTTCGTTCTGAGTTTCGTTTTTTATCAACCGCGGTGAATTAAGAGATCGAATATTTAAATTAATAATATGCTCAGTTAATAGTTATTATTCTTGGTTTTTTATTCGTGGTCGTAGATATTAGGTGCAATGGCCAAACGAGGTGACAGCATTGAACACCTATTGTCAGAGGGTAAAAACATCAATGAAAAGTTGGCGTCACTCGGGATAAGCGCATCATCGTGTAACATACCGGGCGAGACACCATCATTCACGCTCCGACAAGGAGAATTTGAATTTGGAGTTGGGTTACACGGAGAAGCAGGAACTTCTAGAGTTAAGGTGGTACCTAAATTCATAGATAGTATATTTTAGACCAGATAATAAAAGTGCAATTTTTTTGTTTACTGGGGTAAGGGATGATAAGTGGATAAAATTCCCCTTATAATAGCTCAATACTCGTCAAACAAAATTAATTATTAAAATATAATAATAGAAAATCTCTACTAATTTGAAAAAAAAAATTTCCATACCTCCCCCCCTTAAAGGATATTCTTATAAATATGCCACTGAAGGTTATGTAAGTAGGCAGGTATACCTTATATGATAGAGTATTACAGTTTTAAAAATAATTTGTATCATAAAACTTATCAATTTTTAAGTTTAGTAAGAATGGAATTAATTTACTTAAATGGCTAGATTTAAAATAAATTGTTTTCTAAACAGAAAAACAAAGAGTTAAACTAAACGGAGTTAACGTTAACCTTTGGAAATGTAGTATAAAATATATGAAAACTTAAGTAAGCACATATTGTAATCAAATCATAAAAGTGTAACGCCATATTTTAGAGACAATATTGTATTAATCAAAAAAAATGTCAAATAGTAACAAATAGAAAAAGCTGGTATTTTTTAGCAGGTACTATTTATTTAATTAATTCAACATAATAACTTGCTGTTAACATTTTAATTAGTTCAAGACCAAATTCAATAAATATGTCAAGATAGTTTATAAGTGTGAAGAAATGAGGTGATAAACAGTTATAATTAGTAAAACAAATTAATTAGGTAGGTACTGATTTAATTTTTACCCATGTTGCATTGTAGTAAATAAAATTATTGTAAATTGAACAATTTAAAAGTAATGAAATGTCATTTTTTGTTCAGCACTAAAGTGTTTACATTTAAAGTTTTACAATATTCTACAATCTACATGACTAGTATGAATAAATAGTTCATATTTTTAGGCGTGTGGCGTAAAACATTTGATTCGTTTGGCGGTGGATAAAATATGTAGTACACTATGTTTACAAGAAAACAGTGTTATTTGCTTAATCGTCAATAACCTTGGTTTAGTGTCACACATAGAGTTGGGCGCTTTGGCTAAATACGCAAAAGAATATTTTGGTACGTACAATCAATATTATATTCAAACAATTCAGAAGTTTTAAGTATGTGATTGTTGCAACTTTGTTATGAATGCTCAGGCACCTTGCATATATTTGGCGTTATTTAAATTTATACTGTCATTAAAATTTGTTTCAAATTCTGATTTTTAAAAAGTAAAACTATCAACTCAACTAAAGTTGAATAATGGATTGGAACCAGTGCCAAGAACTTGGTTTTGAATAACAATTAACAATCAAGAAATTTATATTAAATTCAAACATTTTATTTCTACTAGTTATTTTTTAGCCAAATAGATACAGTTTAAAAAAAAATATTTTGATTTTATTTTTTAGTACAATTATTATTAGGCTTTAAAAAAAATTCAATAACATAATAAATTATTTAATACCTAGTTGTATTTACAAAGAATAAGCATAACAATTTTTTTGGTTTTTGTAAGCGCATTTACATATATTTTAAAGTTAGGTGCCTAACTAATTTATACTTTCTAACATAAATAATTTTTGCAACAATATTACAGATGAACTTAAAATAAACATCAGCCGAATTTATGTGGGAACATTCATTGTATCTCTAAATATGTATGGATTTCAATTAAGTGTGATTGACGTCAGCAACAATCCAGAATGGATTGATTGTATTGATGAAGAAACTACAGCTTTTGCATGGCCAGGAAATTGCATGAGCCTAAAATCTATAGAAAAAGCAAAACCGAAAAGCGTCAAAACATCAAATATTGACGATATAAACCCTAGTGTAAAGCAATATTTATATTATAATTTGGTAGTATTAAATTTATCGTAAAAAATTAACCTAACGACAAAGGTCTAATAATATTGTTATTGAATTGTCAAAAACGTTCAGAGAAGATAGTACTTAAATAAAAAGTTGTTTGTCATAGTGCTTAGAAGAAACGGGTTCAAAGGAACTAGTTTTTTTAATTCGTTCACTTTTTAGCAACAAACCAGGAATGTATATCTAAAGGAACGTAATGGAATTTTGTTACATTTTTGGAGAAACATGGACAATTTTTTTTTTCTTTTTTAATGTTTACTTATTTAAATACAACACCTACATCTAAAACTATATAATATTTGGTCGTCCTCTCTTGTCTCAGAGACAGTGGCATGAATTAAGATTTACTTGTTACTATAATCATAAAAGTTCTTAAGTATGTATATAGTATTGTAATTTATCATTAAAAAAAAAATATTAATCCTTTAAATTTAATAGTTAAATATAATTAATCAAAACTTTTTTTCTCGTAAATTGTTACATATTTCTTCATATATACTTTTTTTTTCAACTTAAAAATATAACACATATTAAGTATTAGTAAATTAGTGACACATATTAAGTTGATGAATAACAATAATCCATACAAGCATTACAAACTTCAGTTGATATTTTTCATAAATTTGTTTAAACTTGGGTATCTTAATAAGTCTGTTAAGTACCTCTATTAAGGATATCACATGTTTGGAACATCAGAAATTTATAAATATCTTTCTAAGCACTGGTTTGTTATACACATGCATTTGAATTTAATGAATACTTAGATATTTATATTATGTTAACCAGCCTGAACTACCAAAACTATGTTAAATTTAAATATTCTTCAAGCATTTCCTAATTAAATTATGACAGAATTTAATTATAATATTACAATATATTAGGTAGGTAATTAGTTTTTTACCACATAACTTTTGAGTACAATATTGCTAATAGTTTATGGTTAATACATTATAAGATTACAATATCAATTGCATACGGGTGCAGTATAGCATTATAATTAAATATTGATTGTTTTAAGTTCAAATTATGTTTAGTACTCACAAGAATGGCTTAACTTGAGTTTACATGGGCCTATATGATAATTAATTAGAAATATATAGATTCCCAATTTATCTCGTAATTTATTATGTACGTCCAGTTAGGTATATGCATATCGGAAAATGCTGGTTTAGTGTTCAAAAGCATATTAAAAAGAATTGGAGAAGATTTATTGAAAAACGTTGACGTCTTGAACAAATTGGATCAGGAAATTGGAGATGGCGACAATGGATCAACAATTTCGCGTTTTGCTTCTGGTGGATAGATGTCTATTTTCACCCATAGAGAAAAAATAAATCATTTTAAACAATAAATATGTTAACGTTATGTTCTAGAACTACTTGCCACATTAAACAAACTGCCACTTAGGCATCCAGCTAGTGTTTTGTACGCGTTGGCATTGATTTGCGAAGACAAAATGGGTGGAGCCTCCGGCGCTCTGTACAGCTTGTTAATGACTGGAGCTGCAGGTCATTTGGCTTCCACAGACTATTTAGACTGGACAGGAGCGTTGGAAAAGGCACTGGAAACTGCCATGAAATACTCAAGCGCCAGAAAAGGAGATAAAACCATGGTCACTATATTTAAATTTAAAAAATAATTTAACAAGTATATATTAGGTAATAAATAATACTAACACAAAGCTTTCTTCAGTTTGATCCAATCATAGCCATACATGAAGTATTTCAGAAGCATGGGGATTTCAGAACAATGGTTGATTCCGATGAATACTCAAATATTTTAAGGAAAACATTGCTGCATGTTCAAGATGTCTGTAATAGTGTACAACAAATGAAAGCCGAGTAAATACAAAAACTATAATACCTACCATTTGTATAGATTGAGTCGCTTGTTGATTAGAGCTTCAAATAAATTATAAAACCATACTCGACTTGGTTCAACAAAAATCTTTTGTTTTAGCTTTTAAAATATTATCTAATATGTTATATAGTAAAATGTAAGTTCGTGTATTATTTACAAGTGTATAAACAATGGTCTCTGCAGAACATAGATGAAGTATCTAATTTCATAAACAGTCAAAGTAATACACAAGTTTTATCACATGTGATATAAACATATTTTTCATATTTTGAGCGCAGCAAAGAATGTATTTTTTTTACAATGATGTTTTTTCTTCTTTTTTCTGTGAAAAACTTTTAACGTAGTACAAATGCTCATATTTTTAAAGTCAGTACCTTTTCTGAAACGTCTATGGACTCTGATCGTACGGTAAAGGGTTTCAAATTTGAAAAAATTATAATCAAGAAATTAAGAAGAAACATTAATTACAGCAGTGTTTTTGACATATCTATTTAGTTTTTTGACCATCCAAAATAATGATCGAAACAAGCTTAAACTTTCACATAATATTAAATTAGGTAAGATACAGGTTTGATAAAAGTTTCAAGTGATATTTATTTATTTATTAAATATAAAACAACATACAACATTAAAACAACAATTAATACTAGACAATAATTTATAACATATGAGATAATACAATCAAGTTTTTAACAAATCGTTAAAGGTAGGATCTGCATTGGCAATTGACATGAGACGCCTTAAAGGTTCATTAGCCATATAGTTGGTAGTAGAAAATGGAACATAGAAGGGGTATGGGGAACGAGATATATGAGATGGAACTCTCACATGCATATAAAACATTTTTGAGCTAAGTATAAAACTTTGAAATTCTTGAAAAATTTATCAGTACTCACTTATGAGCACGCTCAGAATTATTTCATAAAAAGTAATACGTCCACAACTTCCTAACCAGTGACCTGTCCAAAGCGTAGTCGCTACTCCGTCGAACTACCAACGAAACCTAGAATAATCCCGGCTTTTTTTTAATCATGTACATATTTGACATATTTTGTTATTAAAACAAAACATTATTGTTAACATTAGGTTTATATCATATTTTAATTATAATATAACAATGCATTAAATGTTACAGATTTGGCAAAGCTTCGTACGTAGAGAGTGTAACGTCAATTGGTAAGATGGATGCAGGAGCTTATGGTGTTTCTTTATGGTTTAATGCCATATATACAGCATATGTAGATGCAACAAATGATTAAATAATTCATTAAAATAAAAAAATAAAAAATACAGCTGATTTTCACTGTGATTATAATTTTTACCACAGAATAGATGAAATTTATCATTCATATATATATATATATACATATTATAATATAATATTATGTCTATGAAATTTTAGATATTATACTTCATAATAAAATACAATAATTTCAGTATCGTACTAATTATTATAATTTATAAACTCTAAAAGAGATAACACTATCTATGCATTATTTAAATTACAACTAATAATAATTTTAAATTATAAACAAAATATGATACAAATCTTACAATTAATACTAACATTTAAATTTAAGTCATGATTTAAGCTTAGAGTACACTTTATTACGTTTAAATTATTTTTTAAAAACATTGTAAAAAAAATTTTTTTTTTAAAAATTGAATTTTTTGTTTAGCTCAAATTAAAATTTAATTTTTCATTGAACAAAAACTACAAAAAAAAAAAACTGTCATAATATTGTAAAATTTGTAACAGACATTTGTTTTACTTTTTGGGTCAACAATGTGAGAAATTTTCAGAGTCTTTTCAATAAAATAAAACAAAATGTTTAGTTAAAAGTAAGTTTTTACTGTCTATACTAAATACTCCTTTTTAATACTATAGTATATTACCCTTTTCAGTTAAGTTAGTCTTAGAAAAGTTTCTGATTTTGTACATGTGTTTCTTTATTATTATTATTATTCTATGTAAAGTAAGTTTTAGATCAAATACTAAATAAATAATTAATAAATGTTACAAATAATGTAGTATGATAAATAAATAAATAATATGTAACAAATAAATAACCATTAACATTATTCACAATGTACCAAATATTAAAATGTTTATGAAAATAATCTAGACAAATGTGCTGCTATAGGCAAAATTAAAACATATTATCAAGCACACCATTTAGGCATAAGTGATAGATCATTAATACATTATAGGTATGAGCATGCAGAGGTTTAATTGCATTCAATTTATTGCAATAATTGAAACAAGATTTTAAGTTGATTAAATTAACAACAAAAAGATTAAAAACCAATCTCATGCCAATACTGTGTTCATATACATTATCAAACAAATCAAATGTTATTAAAAACTATTTAGTATTTTTTAAAACAAAATGTATATTATAAATTTATTTTTTGCATATTTAAATTGCTTTTTAACTATTACATATAAGTAAGACCCTCTTTTGTTTTAATTTAATATTTGTCTACCTTAGAATAATAAAAACAAACTAACAAAAGGTAAGTTTAAATTTTGAAGTGTGGTAAATGTTCATGCATTTACATTTTAGTAGTTTGTTTTATTTTTATTTTTGTAACTAAGAAATGACAAAAAAGTAGGAATAAACTAGCGTAATAAAAACAACTAAATAAAACAAAATTATGTTTTGGACTGCTGCTATAAATTGATTTAATCAAAACAAAAAATATATAAACCAATATTAAATGTTTACAAAGTTTATATTTAGGTACTTAAATATTTACAATTAAATAAGTATTTTGTTGAGAATCAAACACAAATGAATGTTTTAATCTTACAAAAAAGTGTAATTGTTGTACATAAACAAATAGGACATAACCATGCAAATAGTTTAATGTTATGTGACTCAACATTAATATTGTTTTTTACTTTAAATTACAATTATTAATAGTCATATTAAGTATTTGGGTTACTAAAAAGTAAAAATTACTAAATTGATCAACAAACACTAAAACAAAAATATAAAACTTACTAGTATTAAAGTTAATACTGTTTTTTATTGTAAGAGTACTTTAATGTAACTAAAAGAGAGAAAAGAGTGATATTCTATCTAAAGGTGCCCAATGATATAATAACCAGGTCAGGTCTGTTTTTTAATATGCAAAAGAAAGTAAATAAAAAATAAAATTCATAATAATGAAATATCTGTCATTTTTCTTTTGAATAAAAAGTCAAGTCCTTAAATAATTCTAAACATCATTTTACGACCAAAGTCAAGTAATTAACCCGCCATGAGTCGCATCATTGTAAGTAACACATGTGGGGTTGCACAAGGTCTTTCTGACCATTCACTTATATCTCATATTTTTTTTAACATTATACAAGCAAATGCATTTATTAAAGATTTACAAAAATTATACTTTATTTATTTATTATATTTTAAAATTTGGTATTACTGGAACTATTATACTTAAGATTAAAGCAAAATCTCGAAACAATGTTGACCGTCAAATATAATAGTGTGACGACTATCTTGACGCGTATAAGACTAAACGAAAATATTGCAATCTTAGAGATAAGAGGTTAGTAACTGGATATATTGTTTTTGTTGGTTTTTTCATTTAAAATTGGATGCTGACGAAAATAATACGTGACAAAATTGATACAGAGTTTAGTCACACACAGTCTTTTTGACCGGTTACAGACTTTATAAATAGCTATAAATTCGACAAACAATAAGTGACTGTTCTAAATAGTTATAAAAAATAGGTTAATACGTACATTAAAGGTAACAAAATGCACAAAATAAAGTAAATTACTCACAATGACTTATTAGTAAAATAATAAAGTCTAAAAGACCGCAATGCGACTCATGGCGGGTTAAGTAAATAAATAAATTAAAGTAGGTAAAAAAAAAAAACAATTATTAGATAGATATTTACATTTTGTAGTACCTAGCTAATTTCCAATACCTATTATAATTTTCAAAAATAATGACAAAAAAAAAAAAAAAATTTAATCATTATAGATAGTCTTGGTTTTATAATTGAATAAATTAAATGTTGAAAATCAATACAGTGCACTTAGTATACATACGGTTTATGCATAAAGTAAAATTGTCAACATCAGTGTTGGGAAGTTTTTAAGTTGTTGAAATAATACGTAGGTATATTAATTGTTAGTTTAAGAAAACTAAAATACCAAGTTTATAGGTGCCGTAGAATAATTAAAAGTTAAAGCATTTAAAGTTGTAAACAATATTCTTAAACAACGAAACCACTTTTGATATTTTTAAACGGAGTTTTTACCAGTACTAGAAAATGATTAAATACAAAAGGTTGCCTGAACAGGTGTGCTGTGTAAAAATTCAGACTTTTATGAAACCTACGCTTGACATTTAAAATAAAAAAGAAAAAGAAACAGAAACATATTGTGCATGATTAATTGGGTCAGATAAAGAACTATAAAATTCTTGTAAGTAGGCGTTTGAAATCGGAGATGTAGGCACGTTTACAGACCGCTGCCACCATCACTTATTTGATAAATCTCTATAATGTCATCGTTCTCCATGTTGAGGGACTTTGGGGTGTCTTCGTCCGTAATACAGAGTCCGTCAAACATGAACCGCAGACGCCCCTGTTTCCCGAGTTTGGCGCAGTACGAGCGCTTGAGGCGACCCAGAGACGTGGCCAACTTTACCCTGAAATGTGCCTCGCTGGTCAAGTCACTGGTAATGAGTCGCAAGCGTATGTACTCGTCGTCGGAGGATGACGACTCTTTGGCCTCGACCACCTCTCCGGCGTTCTCGGACACCAGCTCGTTGTTTGGCGGACTGCTCGACGTGGACGGTTGCGCTTCCACCTGACTCTCTCCACCGCTCCACATTATAATTATTATTATTATATCCTGCGGAAACGAGACAGTAACAATACCCAATACTACACTCGACAAAAAACACGTGGGCGTATGGCGGAGCAAACGAGTCCGCGATTAAAAACAAAATATTATTATAGTATTGTTATACGATGACGTCACTTACCTAGGGGCTATATTAATATGGTAATTGTATTTTTCACACGATGTCCGTGGACACGACGGCAGCAACAACGATGCAAGTTGTAACACCAGGTAAAATTATCGCGCCGTTGACGGAAGAGCGATCAAATTCAAGAAATGCGGACAACGGCGTTCCAAAAAAAAAAAACGACAAAAACGCTGCACCGACGATTGGAACGCGCACATGTCAGAAATATGCCTACGGACGCCGCGCTGTAGACACGACGTCTTGTCCGGAATTTGATAAGGGCTCGACACCAGGGCTGCCAGAATGGTTCGTCGGGAAATCCGTAGAATACTGGGGAAAGGGTGGGGGAAGGCTTTCAAAAATCCGTAAAATTCCGTTTTGTGTTGAAATAGTTTAGATAAGAGGTAAGATAAGAGATAAGATAAGAGATAAGAGATAAGATAAGGCTTTCAAAAATCCGTAAAATTCCGTTTTGTGTAGAAATAGTTTAACTTATCTAATTTCATGCAAATTTTTTCTAGAAAGGTATTCATACATTTTATACATCAAAAAATCCGCAAAATTCCGTTCGAAATCTGAAATCCGTCGAAAATCCGTTAAATTTTCCTCAGGGTAGCAAAAATCCGTCAAAAACGGATTAATCCGTCAATCTGGCAGCACTGCTCGACACACAAACGATTTGCGTCCGTTTTCCGAAAGAACAAAAACTATGTTTACGACGGACGCGACGAACCGGCGTACAAGAACGATTATAAAAACCGGTCCTCTTTGATTTGTTTCTATAATATACTTGGGTTTGTATTTTTTTTTTTGAAGACATTTTGGCGGGAAATAATAAAGTTAAGAAAACGAAAACGAAGCATAAACATAACCCGGTTAAAAAGATAATTTATTTTTTTTTTTTTTGCTAAAATATTCACAAGTCATAAAACTATATCCAATCTATAGTATTCTCAACTCATGTAGCTAGGAAAATAATTAATGATCAAAATAATAACAAGTTTTTAAAAAAAAGCCGGGATCAGTCTAGGTTGCGTGGGTACTAGTTTGACGGAGTAACGACTGCGGATTGGAAATTGTGGTTCAAACGTATTATTTATAATATCTGAAAGCAATGATAAATCATTGCCTTCGAAAAAACAATTCTGAGCGAGCTCAGTTATCTAGTATACGTCTTGGTAGAAATTAAATTTAACAATAAAACGGAGAAATAACTATACGCGATGTGGTTAAAAATCTTAAAACCAATATCGGTGGATCGAAAAATAGTGCGATTTTCAAAATTGAAAACATCGAATTGTGCATACAAACTTGTATACTTATAATATTTAGCAAAAAGCGTAATATATCATGTTTCTTAAATACAAATTGTTATTTGACAATTAATAATCGGCAATTTTATTCCGAAAAAAATATTATGAAATACAAAGTTTGAGAAATAGGTTAACCTCTAAGTTTATGATTATCGGGATAATAGGTACCTCCTACATTTTGGGTTTGACCATACAAAGTCTAAAATTAAAATACCTATTATTATCGCGCGTATAATCTTGCATTTTGTAATGTGTAGGAAGACGTTTTCTCATAATTGAAAATCGGTATTTTATCGAGAAATATTTTGAAACCGGGACAAATCGCTCTCCCGGAGTACTTTCTCAGGACACAGGGACACTTGGTTAAAAATCGGTAGTGTCCCGGCATTACCGGGACGTAAGGCAACCCTAAATATAGCTATAGCCGTTCTAACGCCGGACATGGCGATTTTGCCATTTTCGTCGTTTTCGGCACATAACTCAGAAAATAATCAAAATATCAAAAAATGCTTAGAATTAAATAAAATTTGAAGACAAAATCCCAATTTTTATTCAACGTAACGATTGGAGCACTTTTTCTACCATAAAACGTCATTACAAACTCAAACATTTCAAATTTTCGATTCTTTTTTTCAATTTTTGGGGTAAAACTCAAAAAGTAAGCAAAATTTTTAAAGAAGCATCAGACCCAAGCACCACCGGAGTCCATAAACCTTTTAGAAAAGTTGCTGACATTGAAAATCGGAGCATTCCTTTTATACGAAAAGTTATTGACAAAAGAAAAAAACAATATTGCAAAAACAATACATTCCTTGCTCGTCGCCCAGTATCTAAAAATAGTTTGGATGCATTTTACTAAGATAGCATAAATGCTAAGATAATAATCGTTTCGGCGGAGTGAAAACGACGGCGCTGAGCGAACGAGTGTGCCATATAATATTGTGGTTTAGTAATTATAATTATCTCTCAATTATTATAATAACTATAACCATGTATTTTAATTTGAAAATTATTTGGATTGCTAATAATTTGGGAGAGTATTACCACAGATAAGATAAAACCAGATAGTTCACTTCCTATACAAGCAATGTAATTTCCAAAAATGTAAGCAAACCAAAACCCTCCTCAAATCAGTGCTGTCTCTTATTGGAAATAAAATTTCTTTACGGAAAACCGTTACTTTTTGACGGTGCATCATTGGTTTTTATTGTTTGCTGAGACGCCGACGTTTAAAAAATGTTTAAAAATGTTTAAAAATGATGTAAGTATTAATTTTCTACTGTATTTATCTTATGTGATACACCGATTATAGAATTAATACCTGGTACAATAATTATGGTACAAAATTACTGTACAATCATTAAGATTCTTTTACGCGGCACACTGATCTGAGGAGGGTTCTTGTTATCAATAATCTGAATAGTGGAATATCTGGTTTTATATTATCTGTGGTATTACACTGGGAAACAAGTATTTGGATAGTTTTCTAATTGGTTACGTCATATTTTATTGGGTTGTACAAAAATTGGAAGAATCGGTAGCGATCCGCATTCAGCAGCAGCTGTTTTTGTTCGAATAAATGATAACAATTATTAGGCAAGTTTCTTCCGGGTTTCTACGCTTATGCTCCTGATACTGGCAACCCTGAGTCGGTCGCACATTTTGGTTTGCTTTTAGAATTTGAAACATTGTCAATATTATTATTGTTACAAAGTATAATATTATAAACTAATGTCAAACATTGTGCAATCTCAGCAACTCCGGCCCCCAGTTCGATCGACGCAATAACAATAACAATATGTGAAACTGTTTGTTTTTAATTTCTATAATAATTGACGTTATCCGCATTTGTGTTCGAGCCATCTGTCAAACATGTTACTGAACAAAATCCCCAGGTGTCTGATGAATAAGACCAGCAGCGTGCCGTGTCTCTTCTATCACAAAAATGTAAGCATTGCCGTTTACCAAATATGTTTTGAATAATAATCGTTATTGTTGCTTGAATGAAAATGAACGTTGAAGGAAAAGAGGTTGAGCAATAAATAAATTGAAAACAATTGACAAAGATATGAGGGTTGTTAATGTGTGTGTGTAGGGGTTGTGAATGATTGCTACAAGTGGAGAGATAGAACAAGGGTGGTCAATCTCAAATAGTTGTTAGAAAAAAGAATATTGTTATTTGCTTGTATCCCGTTAGCGATTTTGCTACTGCCGTCCTTCATAATGACCGTCCACAGTGTTTGTTTCTTCGTAAACATACCGTGCATGCATGCAAGAAACTCTTGGGCGTGTCAAAAATTAATAGTTCAAGGGCAAAATATCAGATATTATAGCATATATTATCATAGTGCAAATTGAACCTTTGACAACTGTTAATTCATGACTCGAAAGTATGATAAGGATCATACTTCTGCCGGTGCTCATCAGTGTGAGGATTTCCAGATTTATTAAAAAAAAAAGATATATTTCTAATATTTTGCATAGGTAATTAAATAGGGCGTACAGTTGAAGCACCCATGACAACAATTTGTCTCATTTTTGGTTTTGTTCAATTAAAAGTTTTCATGGTACGTTTTAGAGCTATGGCAATACATTTTGGTATGACTGCCAGCAGACACACAGGTTTTGAAGATTGACTTGTTAGGTTAAAATATGTTTTCAACCTAAATTATGTACTTGCTTACTTTTACAGCAAAATACACGTTTGTATTTGTACTAACATTATTTATCAATTTGTTAGTTGTATAGATTAACCATGGCTATGTTATTCTTAATTGTTACTATTCTCATATTGTTTACAGGTAATTGATCATTATGAAAATCCTCGCAATGTCGGATCGATGAATAAAAACGATAATAATGTAGGAACAGGATTGGTTGGCGCTCCTGCGTGTGGCGATGTCATGAAGTTACAGATTAAGGTAGACGATAATGGTAAAATTATTGATGCCAAGTTCAAGACATTTGGTTGCGGTTCTGCTATTGCTTCCAGTTCACTTGCTACAGAATGGGTGAAAGGGAAAACTGTAAGTGTGATTTATCTTGAATATTTTTGTGTATGAACATTAACACTTGATATACCATTTATAATTATAGGTCGATGAAGCACTTTCCTTGAAGAACACAGAAATTGCTAAAGAACTATCTTTGCCTCCAGTGAAGCTCCACTGTTCAAGTAATTTTTATTATTAATTTTGTTAAAATCATTACAACCTTTCAAGTTTAGTTAGTATGCCCCCTTTGTTTAAATTTGTTTTATTTGAATCCTATTTGAATAAGTTGATTATTTTCAGCGCATCAATGTTGAATAATAGGACTTAAAAAAGTATATTGAATATAGTTTACGTCCTGGGTTTCAGTTCCTTTTTTTTATTTCTTTATTTAAAAGTTACATAATGTGA
Organism: Hormaphis cornu; assembly: GCA_017140985.1. NCBI lineage: Eukaryota > Metazoa > Arthropoda > Insecta > Hemiptera > Hormaphididae > Hormaphis > Hormaphis cornu. The sequence continues at coordinate 28,949,605 of CM029360.1, forward strand.
ATTGTGTACAATGTAATCTTCTAAAGAATCTTTTTTTGCACTAGGTATCTTAATTTTTCATTTAAAATTATGAAGTTATATTATTCAAATTAAAACATAATTATAATATTTAAAGTTAAAATATTGTTTAAAAATAAAATATTTTTCCATGTTTAAATTTAAATTCATATATTTAAAGTAACTAATAAAATATGATTTATTTATGTTCCAAGTGCTGGCAGAAGATGCCATAAAAGCAGCTTTATCAGACTACCGGATTAAACAACAGGAAAAGAAAGCAGCTGAAGAGCATCAGAAAAAACAAAATTAATCACATTTTTGCTGTGCATTATTAAATTATCTTAAAGAGAAAACCTAAAACTCACAAATTATTATACTTGGTTAGATTTGTATTTAAACTACTATTTTGATGTTAATAATAAAATTATAATATAAATTTATTGCAACGGTTTTTACTTTTAGATTTTGAGCTTTGAAGGGGTGTGTTTGGATGTTTTTATAAGTCAATACGTGTGTTTTCAAGCAACACAAGTTTTTTTTGAATATTTTACAATGCATTGTTTGGTATAACTTCCAAGTTACACATCTGTTTTGGTTTTCAAGTATAAACCAAGTGCGTTTTGGCATATATGTACAAACATTAATTATCATTGCATACAAATGTAATGTAAAATGTTTAACTACATCTTCCAAATCAGAAATCAACCCAAAATAATGATCAATTTCAATGATGGGAGCACAGATTAAATGAAACCAGATAGTTGGAAGATGGGCTTATAACATCAAAATCAAAAATGATACTATAACTGGATTCTCTGTAACTAGCATTAACATTACTTTGAGGGCTCGATAGTAATGATTCTTGATTCAATCTTTGTTATTTTTTTTTTTTTATCATTGAGTTGACAAGATTTAAAGTACTTTATTTGAGTATTTAATAAATTATCTGTACAAAACTTATTAAAGTGACTGCATGAGTAGTAAACAAACAAGACTTAATAAAGGAATGATATTTGACAAAAGCAAAAACCAGGACGGTGCCAAGCTCTATGCCGCCCTGTGCCATTAGAAACAATGCCACCTCTTAACAGTAAAATTTCAATATATTGCCATCCCTAAGTAGGTAAAAAAAAAAAAAACTGACGCCCCGTGTAGTTAAAAAAAAGGGCCTTCCGCTAGCCCAACAGTTAAATACACTTCATATTAAATAAATTGGTATTATGATAACTATAGTTATAAAACATTTGTAGACTAATTAGTCATTACTGATTCTAATTATAATAATAAATAGCATAGTACATAATATGTTTACATAAATAATTTATATACAAATATAAATAACTTAAGATAATATTTGTCATGATATACTAAGAAACATTAATTTGTTTTCTATAAACAAAATGTAAATGTATAAAAATAAAAATACATAGAAAAGAAATGCAAACGAAAATATTATTTTCTTAAGTAGAACTGTTTCATAATCTTATATACTTATGATCATTGATTAAATGTTTCAAATAATCACAGTTGTAAAACCTTAAAAACATTTTGGGTTAATACTGTTTAGTGTTTTGTATACAAATATTTTATTTTAGATTTATATTTAAATCCTTAACAGAAAAATAGAGTTCAATAATTATTACAATAATATTAAAAATCCATTTAACCATTGATGAGTTTCAAATTAAGCATCTATAAAAAAAGATCTCATAATTTTAGTTAAATATATGGTTTAAAACTAAAATGTCTACTTTTAATGGAAGTATATTTTGAATAATTTTTTTAGTAGACTTGTTTTGATTCTTACATTATACTTTGAATTCTGATAAAAAGTTTTAATTCAGATTTGGCACACTGAGTCACTTCTAGTTAATCTTTTTTCTTTGGCTTTTTTGGATTACGACTCCTGGACTTGGCTTTGCATAATGGACAAATTGGAGCATTTCGATGAATTTGTTGATGACAAGATAAGCATGACTTCATTGGCGGTGGTTGTTGTCTATAGAAAAAAAATATTATTACAGATTACAATTTATTAAAATTGAAATCTTGAAATTAAAAAAAACTTCAATTTGCACATAGTATTGTCAATAATTACTTAGCATTTTTCACACAACTGATGCGGTTTGCCCAGTATCAGTTTTTGAATGCAATGATAAATCATTGTTTTCATGTTTTAATTTATTTTTCATACAAAACAACAATTCGCTCAAATCAGTTACCTATTCCAGAGCAAAGTTGTTACTCTTGCAAACTACTCACCAGGCTTTATATATTTTTCCAAGAATTAATTAAGTATTTATAAAATACTCTTTCAACAAAAACTCATTTAACTTATTATCTCATATTATGTCATATATCATTGTTCAGTTTTCACATTTTCATTAATTCACATTTCATTATAATATACTAGACAATATACATACACTGGATTGCTCAAACATTTTCTTATTAGGTTAAGTAGAGCTGGAAGGGCTTGAACTAAGCTCCCCATAAAAAAAGTTATCACATAAAAATTATAAAATATTTTATACTTTATTTTATCACTCGTGGATTAATCTCAGTATTATTTATTTCTCGTGTCCTATGTTCTTTGGTACATTACATTTAACAACTTTTGACAATTGGTAACAACATTGACATTTATTAAATAATTTGTATGATACGAGTGGGTGTTACTGTGATGCTAGTGGATGTTTAATCTGAATTTTGCTGAATGATGTTAATACTATAAATATTTTTCTTTTTTTTTTCTTTGGGAACCTAGAGTTATTATTTATATTAAAAAAGCTTTTGTTTTATAAAACTCACTAACATCTCATATAAAAGGTTACTGGAGCGCCAAAACAATGAGGGCAGTAACATACATAGATGAATGGGAAAATATAAGGGAGCCATAGCCATCACTACCTTTATCTATTTCTTTAAAAAACCAAAGTATCTAGATGATTTTTTATGATTTTAATTAAGTACGATAGAATCTCACTAAGCAAATTACCCTGCAAAAAACAAAAATTTCATTTTATTTGAGTAAATACGTATTTCAATAACAATGTCTTGGTAATACCTGCTACACAACGTATACTTGCAAATTTTTATTTAAAAATTAAAAGTATCTATAGGGGAGAATGTTAGATGGTTTAGACTTTTTTACAATAGGCAGGGAACGGATAGTTTAACAATGTAATTACATACATTTTGGGTCTTAAACTTTGAAGGAGGGAGCATTAAGATAAAATAAAAATTACGAAATATGAATTTACCAAGTAAAAGATTATTTGTAGAACATCAAAAAAAATAATTCAATGTAAATTCAAACATTTTAAACACATTTTGGACAGTGCCGTACGTGTAAATTTCTACTTAAAAACAAAAAGTATTTTTAGGCTACAATCAGCCAATTATCATGTGCTTAAATTTTAGATTTTAAACTTCAAAATTTGATTTTTAATATTTTAAAGCGTTAAATTTGGAGGGAGAGAGCGTTAAGATAAAATAGGATATTACAAGATATTGAGAATTTACCCAGTAAAAGATTAACAGTAGAACGTTTTATAAACGATTTGAAAGCTTCTATTCAATTATAATATAATAAAACAAATTCATACATTATATTATATTATATTATAAAAAAATAAATAAAATAAAATACCTAAATGTGGGCGGTCCAGGAATCTGAGGTATTGGTCTAGTATCCACAGGTCCACCATTCACCATTTTACTACTAGTAGCAAGTTGTTGAAGTGGAGTTGATTGGGCAGCAACTGCTTGAGATCCAAGGAAAGCAGCTACAGCAGCTTGAGCATGCTGATGGGCTTGCGAAAAGTTTAATGGTACATTATCACCATTGTGCCAATCTGAATTCGGAGGCGTTGACACAACTGGTTTTATTTGTTTATCAAAATAAGTCTGTACAAAGAGGCTATAACAGAAATGTTTTAGATTAGCTAGAAACTCAATATGGGTTCAGTTAATTTTGACCACAAGTAAGTTTGTTACGATAACAGCACATATCTGAGAATTCATATTTTATAGAATATGTCTTGAAGAAAATTAGTTTCTTAAAATGTGAATTTTAACTAATACTTATTAAAACAATAAGTTTACATTTTGAAAAAGAGTATTTAATTATGGATAGTAATAGAAAAATTCGACTATAAATCAATGAGTTATATAGGTATACTAAATTAATGTTAATACTTATAATGGTGAAGCTATAAAGTCTAGAGGGCGATAACAGCAATTTTTCTTTACCTTGCATAGTAAATAGGTGTATTTATCAATTATTATTATGGATACAAATATATACTAAACATACAATTTATTTATTATAATTAATTAATTTATATTATATATTTATAAAAATAAAGTGCTTACTCTGGCCTAACTAAATCACTTTCTTCTTCGTGAAGCTCTGGTAACCGTTCTAATCCAAGTAAATCCCTACGCATACGGTCAATATCCATTTTTAGAGGTTTATACTCATCATGAACTAGTTTGGCGCGTTCCATTGATTGATTCCTGGATTCTTCGGCTTTTTTTATAACACCTTCCATCTAATCAGTATAAACAGTATTTAAACACATAGTAGTAAGTACCAAATTTTATATAAATTCTAAAATTTATGTACACAACATTTTAACAAACCGCGTTTATATCAGCATGTATCTGTCTAAGTTCTTCTACATGAGCCATTTTTTCTTGCAGTAGAAGTTCCAATTCTTTACGATACTCAATGAGACATTTATCTTCTTGGTCGCTTGATTCAATTTCTTTTAAAATGTTCATTTTTAAGTTCTCTAGTTTTTCAGTTTTATCTCTAAAATATAAATAAAATCATGTGTTTAAATTAAAAAGTATCCAACTAATTTTGTCTACTAATTGATTTTTAAAATGATTACACCATTATTTTACACTTATACAATTTTTGACCAAAACATAGTAACTACCAGATGTAACGGAACTAAAATAATTCATGGAAACTTTGAATGGTACACATAAAAGGACACAAATTTGAATATGTTGGTCATTGAGTTATAACTTACATTAATGAGTTATGGTACACAATTTAAATATAGTTGGGTAATGCATTTTAGAATTTTATTTTTGTAAAAATATGGTAAAAAGAATTTTGTGACATTATACATTTGGAAACAACCACCTTTAAGTACTTAATAGGGAAAATGTATTTTTAGAATTGTCATTACAGTCAGTCAGAGACGCAAGATAATTTTGTCATCTTGTGAACTGAAGTAACTATTTAGTTTTATATAAATCTATTGAAAAATGGAAAACAAAAAAGATTGTTTACTCATAAGTACGTTTTGGTGTTTTTAATACATTATTTTACACTAGATAGGTACTAACAATATTGACTATGGAATTTTTTAAGTACTAATTATTAAGAGTAAAATAATTTTTAAGGTATTACATATATATTATTTATAGACATACTTATGCACAGTACTTTAAATATTTAGTGTAAGATTTATGTTGCTTTTTTTTTCTTATAATCTATGGTAGGTAAGTAATTGAGCTTGGTATCAAAATACTTAAATATATGAGGCTTAAATTTTAGAAACATTTATACATTCTAAAAACGCTGTTGTTTATCAAGTATTGTAAACATGTTAAAATGTTGTTTTAAAGAGAAACAAATCAAAGTTCATATATTTTATCTGGCATTTAATACAACACTTACTATGTGTGTTCATCCTACCATACATAATGTTGTTTTTCATCTGCACATTAACATTAGATATAAGTATATAACCTATGTTTTAATACAAATAATGGATAAAATTAAAATAGTATAACAGATACCTAAACAGTACCGGATTTGGGTCGCCGGGTTACCAAACAATACTTGGTGGGCCGCTCCTTTATATCTCGTTTTGAGCCGTACAACATTTATAAATTATACTTAACAGTTTTTCAAGAGTTTGAAAACTACTTTACCTAGGTACTTAGTACTTTTATTTAATTCAACAATTAGTTTTCATCTTTTATTTAACAATCTGTACTAAGAACAAAAGCCCTAGAGTAATATCTAAAGTTAGACATAACTACTTTATTTGAATAAAATAGAAGGTACTTATAGTGATAACACTCATCCAGACAATTTTTAATTTTTTTTTTTACAGAATAATTAAAAATTAATTCAATGCTTTGAAATTCCTGTAAAGATTTTAAAACACCATTTGCTTTTTTCATTTGTTTATAGGAAAATTTCCAGAAATCAATAAGGCGGACAGAAATTTGTACTAGTGGGTTTGAGTAATTTCTTTCACATTTGAGATGGTGGTTGTCAAATGGCAAGCAATCTGTTTGATCAATTCTTATTGTGGTTATGGTTATGTTTTGATACCTTTAAGTGGTACAACAATTGCGCTCACCGTACAACATAAAACTGCTACAACTAAAAATTTATAATTATAAAGGGTGCTCCTGGGGTCCAAGAAATCTGAACTCGAAAAGTACATCAGTCCTGTAACAGAGCCATAGAATATTCACCCGTATACTCTGCGTACCCTGTGTGCAAGTGTTTCACGCACAACGGGGATATGTACATTGGAATCAATACATAAATTATACTTAAACTTTTTTGTAAATCACGATAATCAAATGTGTGGGTAGTAGCATTTTGTCACATTAAAAGTGAAAATCAAACGTTTTATGGAAAATACTGTAAGTTACGTGAAAATGTGAGAGGCAAATAAAATAATTGTGTCGATCTCCATTCATAGTGGTCGATTACACGCAAATGGAACGGATGTCACCAGACGGCAGAGCGGTGGCAGATACAAAGTTTACATATGAGGGCCCGTTAAAAACATATTGTATAATATATAGGTATTTATTAAGCAGCTCTCGAATTGGGGGGATGGAGCTCCATCACTTTTTTTAAAACATTCAAGCGCATCCCTTCTAATTTTAATGGTCCCTTTGGCACAGTCCAGTGGAACAAGAACACTCCCTAATTGTTTATTTTACAGCGTTTCTCTACTGCTTTTTTTTTTTTCCAATTCGAGCACAATGATTACGTAAATTTTCAATCGTTGTATGTCGGCTGGGATCTGGTTGGACATGGGCACCCGCCACCCGGCCGCAGAGACAGACGTCGGGGCGACACGCACAATCTCACCTTATGTCTTTCAGCGCGTCCAATTTCTTGAAAACCTCATCGCTCTGGACTTCTTCGGTCATGATGCAGACGGCCGTTGGGCGAACGATATTGTGTAGTCCAACAAACAGCACCAAAACAACAACAAAAACAACAAGACGAGTGTCTATAAACGGGGGAAAAAATCAATATATACACGCGGAATCGCGATGCCGGGGACCGCCGGAAGCTGCTGCTGTGGACGGGACGATGACCACCGGATGCAAATCGTTTGTTTACATTCTGTTATCGGCACCGCTTATCAGACGCCGAGCGCGTTATCGCGGATTTTGTGTTTGGGCCGTAATTATTTTTTCTATGGTTTTGGCCAGAGAAAGTCCGGAGTC